>WBNH01002065.1:223390-250248 GCA_013401255.1 Urocolius indicus | reverse complement strand
TGTTGCTGCTGCAGTTCTGCAACTGCACAACAACTTCTTCTGCTCAAATATGTTATTCACAGAGGCGTTACTTCTACCACTAATTGGCCAGGCCAGGTCAGGTGCAGGGTCCAGCTTAAAACTTACTGGCCCTACAGTCCCCTGTCAACTACAGGGGAAGCTTCTGGCAACTCTCTTTGTTTAAAGAAGCCACTCCTTTAGCTCCTCTGCTACTGAAAAACCTGGCCCAGGCCAAAACCACTACAGTGTGACCTGATCTGCGTGAACCTGGTTTATCGGGGGACTTGAACTAAATGACCTTTATAGGTCCCTTCCAACCCCTACCATTGTGTGATTCTAATGCAGATGGATTTTTTCCCCTTAGTTATTTACTATACACAGACAAAAACTCCCTACAAAAGATGGGAACAGTTGTTTTCTGAAGGTTAGTTCACTCAGTTAATAAGAGCTTCTGCTGATTTTGTAGATATTTGGAGGAAAATGGATCTGATGACAAGTCTAAAGATATTTCTGTAGCTTCGAGTTGCAAGAAATGTGTCATGTTTGTTTACAAAGGAGGGAGGGGAAAAGAGAATGTTTGTGTTTTTTTTAAAAGTGGGTAAACTAAGGCTTCATTTTCATCATCTTTTAGCTTGAAATACAATAAAGCACATAAGGTCCCTGTAGCTGCAGCTACAGTATTCCTCATAAATACTGGTGACATGATGAATCCTTTAAGAAAAAGAATGGAAGTCATTAGACTTCTCATTAATGGCATAGCTCTTGGGTAAGAGTCCTGACAACTGCCGAAGCATGAAAAGACATCCTGGCAACTGCTGATCTGCCAAAAGGTTTCTTCCTCTCCTGCTATTTCCATTGGATCTTTTCTTTATAAATAGAGAGGTGCTTAAAATATAAGATGTGAACCATGACGTAAAAGATGCAAAACTTAAGTGTGTATATTAAACAAAGGCCTTATGAAAGCAGGAGCTTCTTTCTAGTCTCGTTCAGTAACATGGTGCTTTTTGTCGTAATTCTGTGTGTGGGCCTATGGAAACTGTAAAGTTCGAAAACCAGAATGTTTAATTTTTTTTTTTATAGTCTCTAAGTCACTTTTTATGATGTCTGTGACAGATGGTAAAAACCGAGATAACACCACAACTGTGCAAGGCAGAAGTAAATGTAGATCTAAAATGACTGAAAGTGCTCGCAAAGATTAATTACAGTAGAAGGATAGGCATGCCATAGCTGGCACAGTCTCTCTATATCATACGTAAGTATATTTGATTATATAAGTTTAAAAATAGATTTTGTGCAGTGACTCAGATGCCTTTTTTATTTTTGATATGCATTAACTTTCATAAATTCCTTTGATGTAAACCAAACTCCACATTCTCTGCATCATCAGTATGACTACTTTGGATATTTTGTTGTAAAATGTAAGAAAGAGAATTTGCTGCCCCAGCTACACTTTGATAAACTGAATCATTCTTTATGTGATTGCTTATAAACAACACCCATGCCACAGCAGGATGAAAAACTAGTACATTTTAACAAGAGACAGGGACACCATTCTGCCACCTTCTGCATCAGAAAAGCAGGTAGGTTGCCTAGGAGAAGAGTGTGGGTACAAAATATTCCATGTTCATGAAGAGTATGAATTTCTAATAAATCATATATTCTAGGATTACTATTTAGTTATGTTCTGCCTCCTATATGCAATGCAATTTACTCAATAGGAGAGAGTGACTGGCAGATAAATTTGCATTTATGATAGTATAGTAGCATGGACATTGGAAGTAATATTAGAATAAATTCTGGGACAACAAAAGACACACCACTGGTTATCGATTAATAGCTTCCTGTTTGGAAGGAAAATACCTATTTTGAAGATATCAGGTACGGAACACAAAGAACAGTTTAAAGCAGTAAGAGAGCATCAAATCTTTGGGATAGACCAGGACGTTAACTTTGAAAAGCAAATCTCTCGCTCACAGCTTCTGTACTTTCTTTTGACCCTGCATGGTCAGCTTTTTTTTCCTTTCACCTCTAGGAAATGGGCCAAAGGGTATCTTTATCTAAATTACAGTGAAAGCAACTTGTAGAGATGAAAATAACTGTTTCTGCTTGGCCAGGTCTCCTTTGCTTTGTCAAAAGCATTATTCAGATGGAGAATGAATGTCTGACATTTCTGGGCATGGGTGAGAAAGGGGAAAAAGAGAGTGTTCTACTTTATCAATTTTAAGTCTAACCCATGACAAAATTTATCCATTCTCCAAAATCTGGCTTAGTTGTACATTTTTTGAGATATGCAAACATCTGCTGCTGTCCTAGTTTCTACTCAGTCAGAGACTGTTCATCTGGTCAGGGTTTCAAAGAGGTAAGGTCAGCACATGTACAGGGGTAAGCCAGAACTTGAGTAAGCTGCGTTTTTTTGGTTTTTTTTTTTACCTTTCTGCCATTGTTGTTAAAATGCAGGATTCAGAGTCAATGATCATTTTGGAGTAGGATGAGGAAAAAATAGTAGAGTTGCACAGATTGTAGAAAGACTGCATTGCAGTCAAGTTTTCAGCATTAATGCCTGCATGGGAAGTTGCTTCTGTCCTTCCTATACATATGATTCTTTGCTTCCTGAAAGACAAAAAAAAGTATTTGTAGCTTGATCCATCAGAAATCAGCACCATCTCCTTTTCTTCCATTTGGAATGTTAATTACTGGTTTTGATGAACACATAATTAAGTTGTTAATAAAATTATTACATTAAATTGCTCTTTCACACAAAATTCCACGATATGTTTTACTGCTGATAGACTTTATTTATTTAAGTTGAATCATGTACACTGTCTTGTATACAATTTTCAGCATTCTTTTTTCTTCATATTTTCCTTGCTTGCTAGTATAACTCAGAAAGAATCAAAAGTTTCCTCCTTTTGCAGGCTGATGTTTAAAGACCTTCATGTTGACTATTTAAGCATGCAGTTATTTTAGCTCAAACATGGTTGCCAAACAGGGATACAGGAAGTGCATTAGCTATAACTCTAAAGTGTTGTTGACTCAGGAAACAGGGTTTGGTATCCCTCTACCATGCTGTACAGTATACAATCTAAGGATGGTTGGTTATAAGATGCAAATTAACTCCTTCCTACCAGAATTACAGGATAGTTGAGTATGAAAGGCACTTCCAAAGGCTACCTAATCTAACACCCTCCTCAAAATACGGTCATCTAGATCAGTTTGCTTAGGATAGTGTCCACTTGTATTTTTAATACCTCCAGAGGCAAATACTCCACAGCCTCCCTAGAGAACTTGTTTTCATGTTCAATCATCTTTACAATTAATTTTTTTTCTTATATTTAAACAGAATCTACTGTATTTCAGTTTTATGCCCATTGACTCTTGTCCTAGCAACGGGCATTACTGGGAAGGGTCTAGATCTGTCCTGTTTAGCACGTTCCCCTGCCTCCTTTCCCCTCCACACCCCCTGGATTAGATAGTTATACACATTGGATCAGATCTCCTAAGCCTTCTCCAGACTCAACAGATCCATCTCTCTCAGTCTGCCTAAAGTTGACTTTGTGTCATATGCACTGCATAGGTAACTTCTTAGATTTTGCATTCCTTTAATTCAACCAGAAGAGCTTTCTTCTTGTCTGTCAGAGTGATATTTTCTGAGCAGCAGGCATCTCTTTCTTTCCCAGTGGGATGTCATATTGATATTACTGACTGGACTTTGAATCAGATTGCAGAAGCTATCTGAAGCAAAATGTCTTTGACAATGGCTACAAAAATGGCAGGTCTTCTGGTCTGGAAGACTGGGAGATGTAATAGTGAAAGATTGGTCTGAAAGACCCAATAGGGGCAAACTTGAAATCTTGTCTTAAATCATTGTCCATCAGAAATCAAGCTTGAGGAAAATAGATGGAATGGAGTGGACTGGACAGATTAGATAATTTTTATATCCCAGAATCATTTTACTGAACAGCAATGATGGAAGTGAGTCATTTTGCTCACTATGACTCAAAGATGTTTCATATAAAATCAAGGTCTATATTTTCTCTTCATAGTGTAAATTATGTTTGAATGGCAATAGGAAGACAAATGCTATTTATAAAGATGAGAGAAATCAATATGCTGATTGGATAGTAAAAAAAAATATCAAAGACAGAGATTAATCTCTGCAAATTTACACAGCTTAAAAGAAACGTCTTTCAGTTCAGTGTTGTGGAATACTGTGTAGCAGTAGTATGAGCTATAGATACCATAAGTGTCTTTATCTTTTACCTTGTACCTGCAAGAGAAATGTAAATGTCTGGAAGATGTATACTAACCTGCTATTAAACTAGAAAAGCAGACTTTACTCTTTTTCCATTGAGCGAGTTAAAGAATACAGCTATACTCCTTGGTCATGCATGTACTCATTGATTCCCATTACAGAAATTTTAAAGCAAACAAAAATATCAAACAGTGGAATTGTCTTTTACCAGTAAAACAAACAAACAAACAAAAAAACCCCAACCAAGCAACCAAAAAGCATAGAGTTACAGTACAGCCATTATTTCTTCTTACTATTGTGTTGATAGTAATCTGCCTGGATGCAGTATCTTGTTTACTCATTACTGTCACTGCTGTTTTTTGTTCCCAAAATAAAGAGGTAAGAAAGATGTATTTCATTATGAATTGAGGCAACAGGATGAGCAGAGAGGACTATCTGTCTATTGCTCTAAGCCTTTGGCTGGGTTTTCATTACAACTCTTTCCTCTCAGATTCTTCAGGTTTTCCCAAAACACTCCTGGTTTTAGCTGTCAGAAACTTTCTATCTCGGCATGCTCTTTAAAAGGAGAAACTTTTTCCACTTCCTTGCTTTGTCTCCTGCCTTTCCTTCCCATTGTTTGAAAAGATCTTTTTTTCTTTCAGAGAACAGGAACCTAGTGATCAGATCTCAAGTGTTGCAAGCTGGTCCCAAGTTCTGTTTCCATAATTAAATGAAAGTGAAGGAAATGTGGACTTTTCTCTCACTTTTTCCACTCTGAGCTGTTCCATGGGAATGTAAGATTGTGTCCAAATGACCTTTCGTGTGTGGCCAACAGTATCCATGTTCATCGGTTTGGGATATGGTCCAGAGCAGGTGAATTGGTATTAATGATAAATATGAAATGTATAATTTTTCATCTTTTAGGTAGTTAATGAAACATCAATACTTATTCTTGAACATCTACATATGAAAAAATTACAAATGAAATCCAACCGTGTTCATCACTTCTTCCTTTCTCCCTTAGCATAAAAGCATCTTATCTAAACAGACTGGAGGGCTGGACAGAGACAAATCTAATAAAATTCAACAAGAGCAAATGTAGAGTCTTGCATCTGGGAAAGAATAACCCCATGTACCAGTACAGGCTGGGGGAATGAACTCTTAGAGAGTAGTGTAGGGGAAAGACACCTGGGAGTCCAGGTGGACAGCAGGATGAGCATGACCCAGCAATGTGCCCTCGTGGCCAAGAAGGCCAATGGCATCCTGGAGTGTATTAGAAGGGCTGTGGTTAGTAGGTCGAGAGAGGTTCTCCTCCACCTCTACTCTGCCCTCATGAGACCGCATCTGGAATATTGTGTCCAGTTCTGGGCCCCTCAGCTGAAGGACAGGGAGCTGCTGGAGAGAATTCTGTGCAGGGCCACCAAGATGATGAAGGAAGTGGAGTATCTCCCTTATGATGAAAGGCTGAGGGAGCTGGGGTTCTTTACCTTGGAGAAGAGGAGACTGAGGCGTGATCTCATTAACGTTTACAAATATGTAAAGGGTGAGTGTCAGGAGGATGGAGCCATGCTCATCTCAATGATGTCCAATGGTAGGACAAGGGACAACAGGTACAAACTGGAACATAAGAGGTTCCAAAGAAACACAAAGAAGAATTTCTTAACTGTGAGGGTTAAGGAGCACTGGAACAGGCTGCCCAGAGGTGTTGTGGAGTCTCCTTCTCTGGGGACATTCAAAACCCACCCAGACGAGTTCCCATGTGACCTACTTTAAGTGGTCCTGCTCTGGCAGGGGGTTGGACTAGATGATCTTTCGAGGTCCCTTCCAACGCTTAAGATTCCGTAATTCTGTAATATCAAAGACATTGCCTCTAGCTGTCAGTATCTTGGGATTAGTGTAAAACACTTGTGTTACTTCCACTAAATATTCCTTGTCTCCACTAATATTTTTCCGAAAGTTGAATCTGTTTTGCCCATGATGCTAATTGCTGAGTGATTGCTCTTTCCTTACCTTGACTCATGAACCTCTCATTATATTTCCTTCTCCCCTCTCCAGTTTAGGAGGGAGAGTGATAGAATGAATTGGTGTGCATTTGTCACCCAGATGGGGCTAAATTGCTACAACAGGTATTCCTTATCTTGATACAGAGAAATACTTGGTAAAAATGGTGAAAGTAAATCAGGTTTGACCATTACAGCACTTATGGTTTTATTTAGAAGTCTATACTTTTCTGGAGATTGAATATCACAGAGTATGTAATCATTTTTAATAAAGAGAGCATTGATTTTTTAATTTTTTTTTCTGTAATACCTAGAATTGCTTGCTATGTTAGACTCAGGACCAAAAAAATGTACTGCTCTTACTATATAGAAAAATTTACCACTAGAATCATCAAATACTGCAAAAAGGCTTGCTCTGCCAAGATTGCATAATTAAACTTCCAAAGAAACATAAGGAAGAATTTTTTAACTGTGAGGGTGACAGCACACTGGAACAGGCTGCCCAGAAGTGTTGTGGAGTCTCCTTCTCTGGAGACGTTCAAAACCCACCCAAATGAGTTCCTGTGAGACCTATTCTACGTGGTCCTGCTCTGGCAGGTGGGTTGGACTAAATGATCTGTCCAGGTCTGTTCCAGCCCTTGAGGTTCTGTGATTCAGTGATTCTTTATTCTAGCATACAGTCATAAAATAAGCAACAGTGAAGTGAGAATGAAAGGTCCTAAGTGTAGAGCTGCCATATTCCGTTTGATCCTAGAACTCTGTTCCAGTTCCTGTTGTTCAAGTACTTTGTGTCTATGTGATCATCTCATTTCCCAGTTCTCATCAGCAAGGGTTAAATTACTGTCATCTTAGTACCGTTCAGAGGCTGTGGTGAGAGTTAATAGAAAAATGAATCAGACTGATGGGCAACTACTCCCAATCAAACTGCAACTAATCTATTGAGTTTTTTTAGCAGAGAAAAGCAGGAGAGGAAGCCAAGCCTGTAGCATCAGCATGATGGTAAGTTATGTGTGTGCTAGGGCATGTCCAGTTCCTTCACCATGCTTTTTACAGTGTCTCTGCATTCATGTAAAGGACAGCAACTTGGTCACCTGGGTTAGAATGCAGTGGAAAAGGCAGGTTCTCTGACCTACACCAGCCTGAGCTGAGTTGTTCTGCTGCAGAGCTGCTCAGAGGGACTCAGAATGACCCTGACTGCATTGTTTTCTTTGCCTAATATGCTCTTTTTACCTTCTTACACATAATCAGTTCAAGTTAATTTTATTCCTTCCCCCCCTAGCCCTGGGCTTGGTGATTTTCTGGTCTTATTTGTTAATTCCAGTTTTGCTTTGTTTTCCTCTTGTTAATTACTGTTCTTAATGGTTTTAGACCACTTTAGGTTTTAATTACTTTGGTTTTGTATGGTGTTCAGCAGACTCTAACATCTTAGCTCTGCAGAGAGAGACCTGGGAGTCCTGATTGATAATAAGCTAAACATGAGCCAGCAATGTGCCCTCGTGGACAAGAAGGCCAACAGCCCCCTGGGATGCATCAAGAAGAGTGTGGCCAGTAGGTCAAGAGAGGTTCTTCTCCTCCACTCCTCTGTCACATCTGGTGAGGCCTCATCTGGAGTACTGAGTCCAGTTCTGGGCTCCTCAGCTCAAGAGGGACAGAACTTCTGCAGAGAGTCCAGCACAGAGCCACCAAGATGATCAGGGGACTGGAACATCTTTCATATGAGGAAAGGCTGTGGGAAATGAAGCTGTTTAGTCTAGAGAAGAGGAGACTGAGGGGAGATCTTATTAACATTTACCAATACCTAAATGGCAGGTGTCAGGAGGTTGGGGCATCCCTTTTTTCTATGGTATCTAGCAACAGGACAAGGGGTAATGGGATGAAGCTGCAACACAAGAAGTTCCACTTAAATACAAGAAAAATCTATTTCACTGTGAGCGTGACAGAGCACTGGCACAGGCTGCTCAGAGGGGTTGTGGAGTCTCCTTCTTTGGAGGTGTTCAAGACCCACCTGAACATGTTCCTATGTGATCTGATCTAGGTGAACTTGCTTGTGCAGGGGGGTTTGACTAGATGATCTCTAAAGGTCCCTTCCAACCCCTACCATTCTATGATTCTATGATTCTTTTTCTTTGGTAGTTTGACCTCAGGCCAGGAACCTCCAACTGTCTGTATACCTGAAATGGCTGATCACATTTTGATTACAGAAAATTACTTGTGTACAATCCCATGATCAGGGTTCAACCTAATGAAACATTTTCTTATCATCTGTCTGTTTCCCAAGGTTGTATATTTTACCCTGTTGGTGGTACTGTCATAGTAACTGCAGACTGGCAGCCTGTGCAGGTGAAGAAAATATTGCTCTGAAACTGAAGAAGGGTTCATGCAGGTGGCTTGTCACTGGAAGACAGTAGATATTTCTCCTGTCGTCTGATCTGAAAATGGACAGATACCTTCTAGCATATGGCCCAGGGTTGTGTTCCTCACTGTCTTCTCCCGCTCTTTAGATACCGAATATGTACACACTTGACCCCTGAAGATCACTGAATTATAAATCAGAGTAATTAAGAAGTGAGAGATTTAGTTATGGCTGTAATGGTAGAGCAGTCTGTTGCCTCTCAGGAATTTTATAAACTTAGGATTGTGAAAGCATCTCTTTCTCATGGGTCTTTGCACATAGGAACGCTAGAATTACAGGAGTGAATGAAATCAAAGACCACTGAGTTCACCGCTTTGTGTATCTAATGGTTTCAAAATGATAGGTGTTTCAGAGAAATGTGTGAAACTAAATGAATGTGCCAAGTGTCTTAAGGTCTCTTCAAGCCCTGTATGTGAAGATCGGTTTCCAGTTCATATATGACCGCTTCTGCATGCACCCAGCTGTTAGATCACTTTCTGCTACTTCTCATCCATCTGGAAAGGGCAACACTAGATCTGTTTGCACCTATGAACAGCATATGGTGGTTTGGTATTTCAGTCAGTCTTTCCATGGTACACGTGGTAGTACTTTAACTAAAATTTCTCTAAATTAATGTCTTTGAAGATTTTAATAATCTCCATGTTTTTCTTTGAACTTGTGGTTAGTCCATCAGTGTCCCAAAGTTGTCTTGGTATCTATTTTTCAGAGCAGTTTATCATGAATGTATGTACTAAGAACAGCTTTCCCCCTCTCCTCTCTGTAAAAGCCAGAACAAATTGAACCAAACTGAAAAAGCTGTTGCATTATTCTTTGGATGCCTTCGAGAAGCTATGAAAGGATTGCAGATAAATAAAAATATTTTCCCTGCTACAGCCTGTTGTATTTCTAATCATTATTCCTCAACACTTTGAGCACCAGTTATTGCTCCTTTGCCTCTACAGGAATGGATCCACTTGAAAGAGGCGAGGTGAGAATGTCTCAACAGTATGTGGGCACAGTTTTTGGCTGCTGCCTGACATGGCAGAAATGAGTGTAGTGGCACAGTCTAATCGAGTGTTTTGGTTCTCATTGGAGTCATGCTTTTTACCCATGCCAATTCATTAGCAATGGATCTTTTGGACAAACATGGAGCATTTTTACAGAAATTTTACATTCCACAAGGCTACAGGAACAGGTAACGGGTTTTGTTTCTGAGCCTTTAGTTTGTAACAAAACCTTTGTTCACCTTTCTGAGAGATTAAAGGAAAAATTTGTTCCCACAAAATCCTGTTCTTCATTAGCACAATGAGAAGCTGTTTGTATAAACATTTGATCTTGGCTCTAGCATTGACAAATAGGTTTAAAAAGTAAACCAAGCCTTCTCAGCAGGTATCTCCAGACATTACAGGCAAAGAAGTTAATATCCTTATTAGGAGAACAATAAGCACCCCAAAGGTAAAGAGTGAAGAGGCAGACTTGACTTGTTTGTCAAAAAAATCCCCAACAATTTCTAGACAGAAACAGTTTTTCTCTTCAGATAATTTCCCCATATCACTAGAAAGCTGTCAAACTAACTTTTATTTACATATAAAAGGTAATACTACTCCATGTGACAAAGTTTAGACATTGTGCTATGACGAGATTTGGAATTTCATGTTGTGATAACCACAGACAACCTGATACTAGTACAGCTTTTACACATAAGATAAGAAAATAAAAAATGCATGAAACAAGAAACAATTAATTTAAAAAGAGAGCAAATTAATTTAAAGCTTAATTAAAAATTAACTTGTTTTAAGACCTACTGAGAAAATAGCTGCAAACTGTGATTCAGCCTAACATGGGCATAGCTGTATCTCACACTCACTTGATAAAACCAGTTTTCAGATTGAAGTAGGTGAGAGTCTTCCCCCTGGGCTGGTAGTAAATTCATGTTCTAGCACACTGTGTTACTTCACATTCTAAACCTATGGTTTTGCTTCACCTAAGTACCACTAATGCAACTGTGTATTTATGCTCTTTCTGTACTAACACATTTACCATTATCCTGTGCATTACCCAAACCGTCAGACTTATTAATATCTGAAACCCAGCGAGGAACAGACTGGTTCTATTTAGCTTGCTCATTAGAATGCTCACCTAGGGATGAAGGAGAATCCAGAGGTAGACACTTTCGTACTGTGAAACAGAGCCAACAGAAGGCATTGAGGAAAGACCCGACTGTCACCCACATGTGCAACTTAACCACTGAACTGCTGTACAAAAAAGTGGCTTTTGGCATCTTTTACTTTTTCTTTAAAAATAACAAAATGGAATATTTTGATGGTGTCCCAGTAGGACAGGCATTTTGAAAAAAAAAATAATTTTTGAGGATCTGGGGAAGATTTCTCTAACTGAAGTCTTGTATGTTTTCTTGAATGCTATTTATGAGGAACAAAAAATAGTTTTTTTGTCTAAAGAGATAGAATGATTTGAACATTTTAAATCTCAAAGATCTGCAGAGATTTCTACGTATCTGAAGGAATTTGGTTTAAAAATAGAAGTTCCTCATTAATCTCTGTATGTAAAGCCTAAAGTCACATAAATGCAACAAATTATTACCCTGGAAATCTTATGCTTTTCAATAACAGCTAGCTTTGGGTTGTTTTTTCTTTAGCAAACAGTAAATTCACAATTACATGCCATTCTGAAGAGACTGTGTGGGCAAATACCTTCAGCCAAAAATAAAAGTGGAAAAAGAGAGTATTCAAAATGTTAAAATGTTCTAATATCAGAACACTTGAAGTACTATTGACATTTTTAAAAGACATAGTTCATCTTCTTATATTGAAATGGCCTTTTCTTTTTTAAACAAGTAACTGAAAAAGTGTGGGAGTTAAAGAAAAGGTTAAGTAACCTTAAGACAAAACTAAACATCTTCCAAAAAATGCTAAACTTTAACTGGACTTGAATTATTATTTCTTCCTTGTGTGGTTTTCATTTTCCCTGAAACCTCTTTTTCTTCTCCTCTTCTCTGACTGCTGTCCCAATTCAACCAAACAACAAAAGTTCTCTTGGCAACCAAGCAGATTGCTTCACTATAGGAACAAAATGAAGAAATGAGATTAATAATTCTATGAGCATTTTCCAAGTTCAGTCAATTGTGAGTTCTGTTCATGGGGGAAATTTCTGATTTCGAAAGTGTAGAACTGGGGTAGAAAAAGTATTTTGTTCCAGTTTTAGACTCCCTTCACACAAAGTTTGTCTTAATACTGCTTAAAATAACTAATTTTCTCTTCCCTTCCATTTTCTTGATCTGATTGTTAATGTCTGGGCTGCACCAAGCCCTGAAAAGAAAATAGAGAAGATGTTGCTTCATATGGCTCCTTAGGGTCTCCTTTGCCTGTTGCTGGAGTACATTAATGGCTTCTGAAAACGTTATTCTAGTTGAATGCTCCAGCGCTAAATTAAAATCATGTTAAATTGAACCTGAAATATGCTTCCAGTACTGTCATTCCCTACCCGATTTCATTCTACGTGGTTTCACTGTTTCCCCGCACTTTATGTTCCTTTTGTATGTTGGGTTGTGCCTGGGACTTAGACAGTAGACAACAAATGTTTTCTAAATTTTTCCCATGCTAGAGCCTGTATCATTGGCTTACAAAATATTTTCTTTCTAGCTTAAATAAATAAAATGTTCACAAAGTGCACTCTAAGGAAATAATAATTAAAATAGCAAATGATATTAATATATTGTATGTTTAATTTTTATTTTATAAATGTGTACTTTTTATAGCTATTTAGATATTGTATCATATTTCAAAACTAATTTGTTTGTTTTCATATGTCTTGTTTATACGTATTTGAGTTATGTATTAAAATTATTACATATATTTGCAGTACATATAAGATGATGTATCTTGCTGGTATAAATATCTACTAAAGTGGATTAAATTTATGCCCTAAGCATTTACATATTTGTGCATTCAGTAAATTAAAAGATAGTGAATAAATAGCTAATCTGAGCTATCCAAGTCTCATAGATAATTAATGCAAAGAACAACTTAAATTCAGCCTTTTGATTAAAGAATAAAACACCGCTACAAACTAATTTATCACATAGTGACGCATGAAGAAGGAATTACAGGAAATTACAATCTATTGCCAATAGAACATCATAAAAAGAAAGCATCTTAACTGTTGATTCTTCCCTCATCAGTGCTGGTATTTGATTGAGGGATACATGACTGTGATTTTTGGAGATATACATCTCTCTCTCATCAGCTGAGTTTCTGAAGCATTGATATGCATATCTACTGCATCTTTCAGTTTAGTTTAACTAACAAGAAACATAATTAGCAGCAAAAGTGTTGCAGCAAAACCTTCACCTCTAATTAGTAGTCAGAATAGGTATCTGGGGTTTCTTCTGGCTTACTTGCACTACAATCTAACTGACCTATGTTCAATATCAGTTAAGGACAGATTAAGGACAATTTAGGTATGAGTATCTGTGCTGTATATGCTATGACTGCATCACACTACCAAGGAGGATTGTTTTGGAGATAAATCTTGAAACAATCACAAAATTAAAATCAGACCAGTTACACAAAAAGTTCCATATAAACATCAGGAAAGACTATTTTACTGTAAGGGTGAGGGAGCACTGGCACAGGCTGCCCAGGGAGGGTGTGGAGTTTCCTTCTCTGGAGCTTTTCAAAACCTGCCTAGACGTGTTCCTGTGCATCCTGATCTAAGTGGACCTGCTTGAGCAGGGACATTGGTCTAGATGATCTCTAAAGGTCCCTTCCAATCCCTACCTTTCTGCAATTTTATGTGATTCTGTGAGTTATTTTACATGTGTATTCCATAAAGATGCAATATCAGATTTTAAAACCTTTTGATCTATCTAGAAGGACCACTTCCAAGGTATGACTATCACAAAAACATGGTGGGTAGAACATAGTGTACAGCATGGAAAAAAGTATTATTTATAGGGTAATATGGCAAGATAGCTGTTGACACGTGAGTTAGGCTTGATGAACTTAAACCTAGAAGAATGCGGAACACTTTCAGAACCATAAGGTGGAAGGCAGGCACAGTACAGAAGATTAAATATGTATATATAACCAGAATAAACTGTGTTTTTTTTTTCCTTTTCTAATAAATTAAATATCTGAAATGAAGAACTGATGGCATAACAGGATCCGAAGAACAGATATCTGTAGGTTCACTGTCAAACTGGAAGGATGCATCTAGTCAAATTCAACAGATGTGTCACAGGTAAGTTCTCGTATATTCAGTGTTTTTTACTAATGATGTGGAGAATTAAATGAAAGGCAACAACCCAAATACGGGAAGTTAGTACACATTTTATAATTCAAAATTATGTTTGCAGATGGTTCGAAAAAAATGACATAAAATTCTCAATGGAAGAGGTAGAAGTAATCACGTTCACAAGAATAAATGTGAAACAACTGGGTAAGTAGTTGCTCTGAGGAGAGATCGGAAATTACTGTGGATCAGAAGCCAAATGAACCTTTTAATGCCATACAGATACCTAGAAGAACACTCTACTGCAATATGTTTTCCAGATGAGTGGAATAATTCTTTAGTACTGTTTCTCATTGGTTCCTCATCCTGTTTGATGTTTCAGGAAGCACCTCAGGATGATGCAGACCAATTGGAGTGCACTAAGAAAAGCAATGATTGTTTGTCTAGAGATCTAGAAGACAGTATTTATGAGAAATGAGAAACAACTGCAGCTATCTTAATAAAAGGGAAAAGAATCTGAGGGAAATGTAACAACAGGATTCCAATATGAAAAAGTTGTTGCAAATAAAAGGGAATAATCTATTTTTCATGTCCAAAGCAGGTAGAGACCAGATAAGACAGGTTTAAGTTGCAGCAAATAGAGATCTATGTTAAATATGAGGAAGATTTTCACTTGTTAACTGAGGCAGTGAAAGAGATTGTCCAGTAAGCTTGCAGGGTCTCCATCACTGAAGGTTTGTGAGACCAAGTAATGAAGGAATTAGAGTTGGCTGATCCTTTCTCAGGGATTGAGGATGAACTAAATGACCTCTCAGAGGCCCTTCTGTCTTATAAAGGTCCTTTTTTTTTTTTTTTTTTTTTTTTAATGAGCCCTGGAGAATTCTTTGTATTTTTTTTTTCCAAAGCAAGGAACATATTCATCATGTAAGACAGCATTTCCAGTTTATGGTTTTGTTTTAGGGAGTGAGAGATTAGCTGAAGTTCAGACAGTGTCTCGTGCCTGTTGTTAGAAAAGTTTACGATGGTTTGACATCTTCTCTTCCATTCATACCAACTACAGGAGATCAAGATGTTGAGGCATTAATTATGGCAACATCACTGATGAGTGAGACCTTAGAACTGTCTGCTGACTTATACTCCTACATTTATCAGATATCTATGAACAGTATCATCTCCATGGGATGTTGCAAACTGTTTTTTAATCTTTGATTGAATAACTCTAGAGTTTTGTGCTAAATTACTAATAAAAATGTTTGTCTTCAAGAAAAAAAAATATATGTATCTAGCTCAACATTTAAAATTACATCTAGACATAGCACATCTTAGTTCTCTGCTTTTTGCAAAAGCAGTCCCATACTGCAGCCTGCAAGATAAGAAGGTAAGAGTGCATCTGCTTTGTAGGTATGCTCAGCGTCAACAAGAGACGAGGTCCTTTTGTAACTGGATTGAGATAAATCTCCTATAAACCAAAGCACCCTGCAAATACAAATCACTAGATGAAAAATATTAGTACAATACAAACTAACTACTACTTACGAGCTGATGTAAGACTAATCAGATTTGAGATCAGGGCTCAGCTCTTCACGTATTGTTGTAATCTAAATTACTTTCTTTTCTTTAAAATTCTTGCTAGTCCATTTATCCATTTTTGTGGTTCTTTAGTGACTTTTATGTAACAAACAATACCCAGAGAAAATTTGCAGGTTATAAACAAGAAATTTCTAACTGAATGTTTTCAAGGTACTGCATTTAGTACCAACTTTCTCTTTAATTAAATAGAAGCCAGAGGTTAATTGCTTAACTTTATCTTATTTTAATAAAATTCTGCACAATATTACAGCTGGCAATAAATGGCCTCTTTTTGGTTTTCATGTGTCATTGAAGACAATATCCTACAGACTGCAATCAAGATTCCTGATTATTTTTAGGTTTATCTGTCAGAAGCAAGGGGCATGGGTGAGAGGGGGGAAAGACTATTCTACCTCAGAGGCAGTCATAAAAAATTTTACCCAGCAATTTCAAGTAGTAGATACAATTTTTATTTTCTATTACAACTTAAAGTGTTCTAGCTATACACAAACAGCTTTCAGGTGCTCTTGTAGAATGACAGATAATTACTGCTATTGGATCACGAGGCCAAGTTGATATCCAAGGATTCTAAGGGTGCTTGAATTTGCTACCACTGCAGTCTGACTCATGGAAAATAAAGGGAGATAAATATATACTAGGAGCATTTTGATAGGCATGTGTTTCTTGTACAATCCTCTCTGTGCTCCCTGTATTTTCTTCAGCCAGTTTGATTGCCACTTGGCTTCCTTTCTCCCAAATCCCTGGCTAATCTCTTCTATATAGACTCTTTTACCACCCTTATCACCATAGCATCCAAGCATCTGCCAGTAGCGCATTAAGCTATGCAGTAAGATGTCACATGTGTCTCATCTTCTCTTTTATCCGCTTTCCAGGGGAAAAAAAAAAGATTTTGTGTGGACAACAGAGTGTTGTAGTAGTGGATTTTAATTTTTTCCCCTTTTAATTTGTATCCTATAATGTTTGAGAAATCTTAGCAGAAAAAGCATGTTTCATTTGAGGTTGAAACGAGAATGGTCACGTATGTTGGTGAAAGGGTGAAGATAAATTGCTAAGGATTGATGGCCTCTTTACCCACCCAGAAGTGGCAAAGATATTAAGGCTGAAATGTCATCCACCAGGATGCAACATAATGGCTTTCCAAACAAGGATGACCGGAGCCTTCCTTTCTGGGTTTTTGTGAACCAGAGTAAATCCATTAGCATTTCTATGCCAAGAAAGCCAACTGTCCAAAGCTGTTGGCACTGTGCCCTTCCAGAAGTCCAGCCTGGTTCTGTGATCTGTCCTGGACACATCTAGCTATTCAAACATGACAATTAAGCTCTTAAATATGAAACTTTAAATGGTGTTTATAATTTTTGTTTCATTTTTTTTTTTTTTAAGGCCACCTAAATATACCATAATCATATATTTCAGCTGATTTTTACAATTGTAGCACTACAAAAATCTTTCTTAGAAAATAGAAACAGAAAACATAAGGAATTTGGAATGTGAGAACAGCTGCCATTCCATGAGAACATTACATGTAAGTGTAGACCCCAGTATACTTCTCTATAAGTGAATCTCTGGGTATTTAGGAGCTGTATAGTGAAGCTAAGAGTATTCCTATCTCAAGCTGCAGCTCCAGACCTCCTGTAGCTCACAGCTGTCACATTTGGAGTTTTCCTACCTGTGCATAACACCTACCACTCTATGATTCTATGAAGAGACTGTGGAGCTATTCACAACTATAACTAAGGAGAGACAGGCACAGAAGACTTGTGACAGTCTTAGGGCTGCAGTAGTAACTTAATTGTGATTAATGCTCTACAAAGGTTCCACAGTGATCACTAGCTGACGGTCTGCAACTTGGAAGAAAAATCAGTAAAACCAGATACTTTTGTAATCTCTGTGAATTAGTACCTGTCATAATTAAGTTTATAGATCAACACCTTAGCAGATACCGAAATTGTTTTCGTTACATTTATTTATGTCATCCATAGTGAGTCAAGCTTACATTTTAGGTAGGGCAACTTCTCTCATAGCTTTGTGAAATTTACAGTTTTAGACATGGGGAAATTGTCTCCATGAAGAACAATACTAAAGTGTGTTTTTTAATGGCTACCATATCTTATTCAAAAAAGGAAGAACTACCACTTGCACCACCATTCATAGCTGATAAAGCTACATGGTCAAACAGTCATTGATCTGGTTTTATTCATTTTTTTACATAATCAATGACGCTTCTGAAGTGCTGGTAAAGCTTCAACAATATTTTCTGTCTGTAACAGACTTCTGAGAAGAGTAATTGCACAATTTCTTTTTCCATACATCATTTTATCTAAGCAAATGTAGAAGGAAAGTCTTTCAACTATGATTCTTGTAGAGATCTATTTTACTCATGAGGATTTCTGGAAGAAACCTTCAGTGAAAAATATTTATGAGTTATTAGCATACTCCATTTTCAACAATTTTGCATTCATCTTTATGATTACTGGTTAATGAAGGTGGGCTGAGAGAGCTGGGGTTGTTCAGCCCAGAGAAGAGAGGCTATGGGAAGACCTTATAGCAGCCTTCCAGTACCTACACGGGGCCTACAAGAAAATTGTGGAGGGACTTTTTACAAGAACTTAAAAGGGTAGGATAAGGGGTAGTGGCATTAAACTGAAAGAGGGTAGAATTAGAGCAGATATTATGAAGAGGTTCTTTATAGTAAGGGTGGTGAGATACCAGAACAGGTTGCCCAGAGAGGTTGCGAGTGTGCCATCCCTGGAAGTGTTCAAGGTCAGATTGGATGGAGCTTTGAGCAAGATAGTCTAGTGGAAGGCTCATCGTGTGGTGGAGTGGAACTAGATGATCTTTAAAGTCTCTTCCAACCCAAACCTAAGTAAAGACTCTTTTGTGTCTGGCAAGCTACAGAATGATTTTGTTTGTACCTTTGTCTATGTTTTAATTCAAATTGCATTAATTCTTGATCCACGTGTCAGTGTGTCAATCAAGATTTTTCTTCTTTGTCAGTTTTGGGAATTGCAGTTCTCTCACGTTTTCAGTGCTGGTTTGCTTTAAGCCTTACTTAGGAGTTGACTTTTCAACATTGTTAAGCAGCATCATTCTACTGTGGTCATTCACTGTGGACTATAAACAGGATATATCAATGGTCATCATAGGTAGTTTCAACCTTACATGTGGGATACCTTAGGGAGCTTTGTGTTTAAAATAGCAGTGCTATTTCTGGGTTTCACTAAGGTAGCTAATGCATTTACATGGTGATTTTTACACTTACAGGACATAAATACTGTTCTTCAATTCAGTGTATCTAGATAAAATTCAATATAGAGCAACATTAGCTTAGGAAGAATGAGGTTTTTTTACAAAAAATACTAAAGAAATAAAAATATTTACTTATGCATAATTTTTTAAATAAATAGTTTTGGTGAAGAAGTAATGTTTTTCAAGAAACTCATCTGTAGCTTCCTTTTTCATCATCTTAATTGGAATGATTCAGATTAAAGTCTGCTGAAATTAACTAATTAAGCATGTTACAAACTGAAGGTGGTCTTGTCCTTGCTTTTGCTAGTCAGGAGGTTCTGTATTATACTTTGCAATCGTAACATGTTTTTCTTACTATATTTCTTCAAAGCTTTGGAGATGTTGTTGTCAGTTCTCCACATATATTTAACAAAATATGAATTGATTTTTTGTGTTTGTTTTTTTTTTCAACTAAAATTCTCTTTCATGTTAATCAGTAAGTCAATATTTTGTATGGCCCAAGATGACTACATGTGCACATTCCCCACACACCTATTGTTGGTGAGTTTTCAGATTTTCAAGGATACAAGAGAGAATTGATCAGCTGGGTTTGTATTTGTCATCTACCAATCTGCACCTATCTCTTTTATTCAGCTGAATGTTATCAAAACTCATCTACAATTAAACCAACTTTACATTTTCTCCAGTCAGGTACCAGACTCTTCCAAATAGTTAGGAGCTTTAAAAGAAAGGTGTGTAAAGTACTTGGGTAATGTAATTTGTTGGGTCAAAGTGTAAAAAACTTTCATAATAGAGGTCTTAACTTAGAGAGCTTCATTGACTAGGGCTTCTCTGACTCATAGCATACTCCTACAAGAATAGCTTAAATAGAAAAAGTGATACTGAGAAAATTTCCAAGCCTTTAATTTCTGTATAATGTATGCCTTTAGCTCGGTCTCTTATTGGCTATGAATCTTCCTCATATGAATCTTCCTCATTTATACCACCATTCCTTCTCTTGTTGCCTCTTGTGAACTCTTCCCATGAATTTACAATGACTTATTTAATCTAATGATCTTTTCTAAACCTACTCCTGTTTCTTCTTGTTGACACAGGGCTCTGAATTCCAAGAGATTAATGATAGCTGTTATGTTAAATACCCATCTCCTAAACCGACTCTGGATACTCTTAGTTTTTACACCTCTCCTTCACATCAATAGAATTCCTTTCTTTTTACATAGAAGAATGCAAAAATCATCATATGTCATCTCCTTTGATTTGACTCTCATCTGTTGCTCATTTAAGTGAGCATTGACACGAATATTCTTTTCTGGGGTTTTCAGCTTCTGCTAATACGGAGTTGGCTGAGGATTCTGGCAGGTAATGGGTTACGTCAGGCTTTGCATGGCTCCCAGTTTACAAAAGTTTTCCATAATTATCACCTAACTAGAGCTTTCCTAAATTGGGATGAAAGATAAAAGTTTTTTGGTTAAACGTTTTGTCTGACTTGCAGTGAACAATCAGAAGCCTGCATGAAAATTAATGGAAGTAATAGAGCTTCAAGTGATAGTATTTCCACCTTTGCCCTAGCTTTTTCCCTGCTTAGAAAACACACTGCATGAGTCACTAGAAATGTTAATAACTGCAGGATTTACCCTACAGGGATGATACTCATTTTTGTGCTATGACTGGGACTCTATAGAGAAGGTGTTTTTCTTGTATTCAATATTAAAAAAAATCCCAACATTCTGCATGTATTTTAAGGGTATTACAAAGTTGGCCATAATATTATGTCTTTATATGTGTAATTATTTTGAATTTTTATATTTTACCAATAGTTTAAACTCTGCTAAGATTACCTTCCTTTAATTAGCTGATTAAGCTTAGTACAGTGACTTTAATATTTCACTCTACCCTTCCTAACATACACATCCCAAGACAAATCTGTTCACAGGTTTCCATTTTTCCTATTTTCTTTGCCTAATTTTTTACTTTTTAATGCATCATATTTACTTTGAAGGCACCTGTAACTCGAGAGGTTTCAGTTCTCAGGTCCTGGTTCTAAGATTAATTTCCCAAAGAAATATAACATGACTTAAACTTGTACAGTGAGAGTCTCCACTAAGCTGCTTAGTCATTCAGAGCATCTGAACTCTGCAATAGCACATTTAAGAAGAAGAATGAATGATTTGGCTTGTGAATGAGAAGCATTACTAGGAATAAGGAAGAGCTATAAGACACTACAGAGATAAACTGATGTTCATTCCAGGCCTCAAAGCCATTTTACAGATGAACTCTAATTATTTTCTTGACCCTAACATTTATCAGAGTGACTCAAATAATGTGAGGAAAATTGAAGATAAATTTCCGTTGTTGGAAAATAGAAACAATGTACATCTTTCACCTCTAAAAAAAGGCCAAAAGAACACTCAGCTTTTTGGTAGATATTTTGCTTCAGAAAACTCAATAATGCTTTAATTTCACTCTTGAGAAAAAGCTCATATGATAGCTAACTTTCCCATTAGAAAAATGTGCAGATTAGAAAAGGAACTGTAGCCTGAGAAACAATGCTTGCTATTTACAGGCCTTATCCACTTTTATGGAATTATCAGCACCGATGTCCCAAGTTTTTGTTCCCCTCGGAAGAAATCCCAAATGAGACTCTAGATTTCAGGTTCCTTGCTAAAAATAGGGGAAGAGTCTGAGAGAAATCCTAGCAACTTCTGCATAAATCATGTAAATTAGTCAGGCATGAATGAACCAAATTGTCTGAAATTGTAAGTAAGGTGATGTTTTCAGAATCCAGTTTAAAATTGTAATGGGCAGAACCAAAATCCTAGCTGCAAAACCCTTAACCTTAAACATTTAGAGATGCAAAATGTTTTGCGATTTATTATAAATAAAATTCTTCAAAATGGCAAAAGAAACTTCAGGGAGACTGAGGGGCTGTTGGCAGTGGGATTCTCCATGATCACATAAGATAACTCATGGAAACTATTGATCATCACTAGAACTCATCTAACTCATTTCAGAGGTGATACTGATTTAAGTCAGCTGTTGGTTTTGTTAAGCAATTTTTAAAAATTGACTGGGTAACATACTCTCCACAGAAGGTGAATACTACCTGAAACAAATTCCCTCTGTTTCTCACTGTTTTCCCTGTTACCAGAACTCAGAAGCACTTCTCTATGGAAAGATATGCATAAACAAATAAAGCATGCAAGCAAAGTGTAGATCTATCCCACAATATGGATAATAAATAAGCATTTAAGTCAAGGTACAGATTTAAAGTAGGCAGCCTTGCCCTTGTCAATGCAGCTCCTTGTGCTGCTGCTTTCACCAGAGCCAGAAGCACCAACTGGCAGGAATTACAGAGCATCTGCAATTCTGAGAAAGGAGTATAAAAAAGGTGAGTGACTTTCTGCAGAGGGCTCTCAAACCTGAACATATCATGACTACCAGCCACTGCTATGTGCATAAGATGCTTATGGTACATTCAGAGAAGCCAAAAGAGTCAGAACTATGTGATATTTTAAAAGGGAAACCAGTGAGTAATTAAGTATGTTTTAAATACACAAACAGCTTTGATTAATTTTATAAAAAGTGAGTAATCTAATCACATGTGTGTTTGCAATAATATGTTTTTTTAGTAGAACAAGATTGATAGAAATAGAAAGATTTTACATTGGCATAGTATTTATAGTTGCCTTTTAAAAGACAAACTCTCAAACATTTAACAGGTGCTAATAGTTAAATATATAACTAATCTTAATGTGAAGTATGGAACAATGCCATCAAGTAGGAAAAGAAACTTTAAACCAAAGGGTGAATTATGCAATATACACTGGAACAATTCATGTCTCATTTTACCAGTTCCCAGTCTAACTGAGCAACTGTGAAACTAGAAAAGATGAGGAGGAATTGTATTTCTCAATAAGCAGTTTGCTTGCAACTAAGAATCTAAAACAAGTTTAAAAAACATAACTTTCTGAATTACTTCTGGTATTATCTCTCTAAACCAACTTTTGAACTGTGTCATTGCATGTTTCTATTAATGACATGAAAGAAAACACAAAGAGTCATTACTGAAGGGGGGTGGGGAATTGTAATAAAAACAGATCATCAATACAAAGCAATACAGCTAACTTGATTTACAGATACAGTAAACCATTATGTGCTTTAATAGAGGACAGATACAAGATAACTGTTTTTACATCTAAAGCCAAGGTGCAGGCAATTGTATATGACAGGAGACTCAACTTCAGGGAGCAAATAAGGCATTATGATCATGGTGGTAACTAATTGTAATTGCAGTGAGAAACCTGGGATAATGTTGTACTTCAGGATAGGACTATTACACCACTGATGTGAATAATACTGAAATACATTGTGTAATTCGAGTGTCCATATTTGAAGAAGAATCTTGAGAAACTAGAGTGAGTTTGGAAAAGAGACCAGACATAGTTGAACTCTGTTCCTTACAGGTAGAGATTCCAAGATCTCCATCAATTTATCTTATCAAACAGAAGATTAAGGAGAAATTTTATGAATCTCTAAGTGCCACAAATCAGATAAAGGATAACTCTCTCTAGAAAACAGAGAGTAGCAATGACAAATACCTGGAAGGGAACTTAAATGTAATGATATAGAAATTTGCATCACAATGCTGAGAATTTGAACAAGGTAGATGTAATTTACTGTGATTTAAAACCAAGGCCTGTAAAAACAATAATTCTAAAATCAGAATGAGGAATTTTTCTGGAAGGTGCACTGAAATTCAACTTGAAGCATTAATTAATGAAGTCAAATGATGGAACTTGTGTGAATCAGGAATCTGGAGATTATTAACTACATTTTCTCAGCTGGCCTTAAAATCAGTGCAAACTTTCATCTTCGTTGCTAGTGAGTTGACTCACCCAAACAAAATAATAACACAGAGAGAGAGGTAGTACAAAGGTGAAACGTGAATTGAAAAAAATGCCTCTCTAAAAGAAAATTCAATTTCCTTTCCAATAAATATAGCACACTAGTTGAATTCTGATTCTTCAGAGGAATGATTCATCCGTGGTTTGATAAAAAATTTACCAAGAAGAGTTTCATGTCTGTCTATTTGGATAGGAAACTAGATAGAACTTTTTTGGATACAAATTCTTCTTGATTTTAATGAAAACTGATTACTGAAAGTTAAATGAAATTACCAAACCAGTATATACATTTGAAATAAAATTTCTCTGCCTTGTTTATAAATCAATAAGGAGAAAAAAAAAATCAGACTATCTTTTGTTGTTGCTTTCTGATAGCCTATTGTTTTAGATTAATTTTATTTGCAATAAAGATGCCTTCTTTAAACTAGTATTCTTTAAAATTGAAGTAACCTTACTATACCAAAAACCAGTATACCAAAAACTATTTTAGATGTATGGTCTTTAATTCTTGATTTCTTCTGTTCTAATTCCATTATTCTTTCTCTCTTTATTAAATTCCATTTTAGGTTTTAAAATAGTGAGTGAAGTAAAGCAAATGTGTTGACTTTTGAAATGAAAATTCTATAGTGATTAGTTTCATGCTTGCATGCACTTCCATGTTGATTTTTTTTCGCTAACTGCAAACAATTAAAAATATTTGTTGAGAAAAAAAAGTTTTATGCGTATTGTTATAAAAAGTCCTAAGTCAAACAGTTTTCTCCTCTAATTCTGGAAAGCAAAATTAACACATCAGTTCCGTGTCCAGAGTCAAAATTATCTCTATGAAAAGTCCTACATGTTGATCATGTAGCGATACACAACAAAGGTTCAAAATCTAGAACTTGTCTCCTAGATAAGTGCCCACACAAACAGCTCAATGTTTTAAATGTATGGAAAGCAAAAAATTACAGTATTATTGATCTCAGCAATATCCTGAGGCTTTGTCTTCAATGTTTGCAATGGACTTAATCATCACTGTTTGCAATGGGCTTCTTCCTAGGAAAGAACTGAGAGAAAATACAAACTTTCAGAGATGAACTGGGATTAGATTTTTAAACTGCCTGTGTAACTTAATCATGTGGAAATCTCTTGTCCTCAGAGATTAACTGGGAGGATTTCAAACACTAATTTTTCAGCCATCTACCTTTTTTTTCAGTAAGTCAGAACAAGATCTTTTCTAATTTCACCCCTCTCAGAAGAGCAGAGGAATGCTCTGACTGGCCTAATTGGCTTATATTGTAAAGGTCATCTCCTGGAAAATCCCATGGAACTGAAGTACAATTAATATTGCAGTTCTAATATATAGAAACATATGGAAGAATTTCAAATCCTGTTTATGAGTTGCAATATATGACTAAATAATTTAATTTAAAAACCTATTTGTAACTACAAGCTGGCCAAAAAATGTGCAAATCAGAAAAAAAATATACATTTTGCTATCAGTCCATGGTAGGACAAGTCTTAGCTTCTACTAATGCAAAAAGAACTGACAATGTGAACTTGCATGAGGACAATACAGGCTAACTCATCCATAACAGATCTCATATGAAGTAGTTAGCATAACACAGCAACAAAGAAATGCATTATCACTGATCAAAACAAATGAAATAGAAAAAGATAGCTCTCAGCCAATAATGTAGAGTTAATAAGCATGAGATTAATGTTGAATAAGGACTGATCATTACTTTTCTTTCCAAAATGATCACTGGCAAAATGCTGTTGGTCATAATAATACTCATTATATAGGATAATTTCTAACATACCCTTCCCCATCACTCTTACGATTTCTAGTCAGAGACAGATTTAATTCTGTATCTGAATATAAGAATCTAGAAATTCAGTAGAAAGCTATATATACTCAATAGTGACATAACCAGTGTAAGATTATCTCTAAAGTTTGTGTAGGACTTCAGTGCTTAACTTGGATTTACCCCAGGTATTTTGGTTCATTTAACTCTATATGAAGACCTAGAAAGCAGACTTAGCATATAATTGTTCATAGCAGAAGGTGACAGCAATTCACTTTGGAGCTGACACATCACAGCTATCCCACCTATGAGCTTACTGGTATGTCTCCTCTTCCATAAATATCTGTATTTTTACTGCCTCCAAGATTTTCTTTTGCACAGATGCAGGTCGGAAGGATTTGAGTTTTTTCTAATCCATGGAGAATAATATTTTTCAGAGCTCTCTCTTTCCATGCTCTCTAGCAGAACACAGTGGTGATGTTCTTCTCCAGGAATAAGGCCAGCTCAGTCTCAAACTATTCCTGTTACATTTACATCATGCTTTATCAGGATACTAATTCAAATTTGGACAAACTGCAGAAATTATTATTATTGTCAGTGTTGTTATTATTGCAAAGACCTCTAACAGTTACCTTTGTGGCTTTTTGTATTTGAACTCATATTACAGACTTCTGGATGTCAATGGATTTTGAAATCAGAAAATGGTGAAAGTTGTCTTCTTTGAGATTTCATAGCACCTGCAAAAAATAAAGAAAAAAAATATGAATTTTCAACCATGTGAGATACAAGTTATATTGTACAAATAAGATGTGTTTTAAGGAATTAGCTGCAGTTGAATATTCAACATTTATATTAAAAAAGCAACTATTTCAAATGCCAATGTTGTATCAAAATGTATTTTAAATAATTTTAAATGTAATTTAAATAATAGTGTGCCAGGAAGTTCCGTCTTTTTTATTCCTTGCCATGGAGTATAGATATGCTCCCATCCTTTTTAGAAAAGAGTTTGTTATGGTTTTGCCCAGCCAGCAAGAAAATACCATGACAGTCTCTTTCTCAGTGACTCCCATCCACCCCCACCCTCCTTAGGACAGTGGAGGCCCCAGTGAGATGGGAGAAAAAAAAGATACCCAAGGACCTTGTCAATCAAGACAAGGTCAGGGAGGGCTTACTACCAATTATAGCTCTGGGCAAAACCAACTCCAGTACTTGACTTAGAGAGGAAAGTAAGGAGAGTTTATTCTACTACCTATAAGAAACAGAACAGAACAAAAAGCAAAACCAGAGCAGGATGATAAGAAAAATACAATCAGCACTTTAAGATCTCCCTCCACCATCACTCCTTTCTTCCCAGGCCCAGTTCACTGCTCCCGATATCTCTACCTTCTCCACCTTTAATGACACGAGGTGGTAGGGAATGGGGGATGTGGTCAGTCTCTCACAGTTGGGCTCTGCCGC
>WBNH01002065.1:114725-222690 GCA_013401255.1 Urocolius indicus | reverse complement strand
AAAAAAAATATGAATTTTCAACCATGTGAGATACAAGTTATATTGTACAAATAAGATGTGTTTTAAGGAATTAGCTGCAGTTGAATATTCAACATTTATATTAAAAAAGCAACTATTTCAAATGCCAATGTTGTATCAAAATGTATTTTAAATAATTTTAAATGTAATTTAAATAATAGTGTGCCAGGAAGTTCCGTCTTTTTTATTCCTTGCCATGGAGTATAGATATGCTCCCATCCTTTTTAGAAAAGAGTTTGTTATGGTTTTGCCCAGCCAGCAAGAAAATACCATGACAGTCTCTTTCTCAGTGACTCCCATCCACCCCCACCCTCCTTAGGACAGTGGAGGCCCCAGTGAGATGGGAGAAAAAAAAGATACCCAAGGACCTTGTCAATCAAGACAAGGTCAGGGAGGGCTTACTACCAATTATAGCTCTGGGCAAAACCAACTCCAGTACTTGACTTAGAGAGGAAAGTAAGGAGAGTTTATTCTACTACCTATAAGAAACAGAACAGAACAAAAAGCAAAACCAGAGCAGGATGATAAGAAAAATACAATCAGCACTTTAAGATCTCCCTCCACCATCACTCCTTTCTTCCCAGGCCCAGTTCACTGCTCCCGATATCTCTACCTTCTCCACCTTTAATGACACGAGGTGGTAGGGAATGGGGGATGTGGTCAGTCTCTCACAGTTGGGCTCTGCCGCTTCTCTCTTCTCAGATGAGGACCACTCCTCACATTCTTCCCTTGCTCCAGCACAGGGTCTCTCCCATGGGACACAGTTCTAAACAAACCTGTATGGTGTGGGTTCTTCCCAACCCCTCCAGTGTGGGACTCCTCTGTGGCCAGCAGTGTTCTGGGCACCTGCTGCAATGCTGCCCTCCATGAATTCACAGCCTCCTCTGCACGTAGTCACTGCCCCTGGCATGGAGTCTTTTACAAACTGCGAGCAAATCTACTTCACCAGTCTTCTCCACAGGATGCAGGGGAGTCTCTGCTCCAGTACACCCCTTCCTCTCTTTCCTCACTGACCTTGGAGTCTGCATGGTTGCTTCTCTCTCCCTCTTCCAACTCCTTGCACCACCACCAGCAGGGAAGAAAAACCCAAACAAACAAGAAAAGAACAGGAAGAAGCCTCTTCTTCTGGCTTCTTCGTAAAAAGTGATCACGGAGGTGCCCAATTGGCTCAGCCCTAGAAGTGGGTCTGACTCAGAGCTGGAAAGCTTTGAGCAACTTCTTAAAGAAGCCATCTTTACAGCCCCTTTCCCATTACTAGAAATAGCTCCAGCCAAAACCATGACAGTGTTTCTCAGTATTCTCTAACTGGATAAAGACGACCTGGAAAACTTAATTTGGTTGACTAAGCAAGTCAAACAAGTTGCAGATAGGTTGGTGGATTGTACTCACAGTCAGATGACAATATAAAAACTGATTTCTGCTCAGAATACTTTACCCTTAACATCTCTATTTTGTCGATAATTCACATACCATCAAGTTAAAGCTATAGTTAATACTATGCACATTGAAATTACTTCAGTTCATGGCCAGTACACTGGGGAAATCTGCATTTACAAAGTTATCTGCTAGTAGCAAAATAGTCATCATTAGTTCAACTCCTGTTCCAGGCTGAAAGGTTGTACACAGAATGTCATGAAGTTCTGTATGTCAGAGAGAAAAAGTGAAGGAATTCTACACATTGAAAACCAAGAACAGCATGAAAGAGGTCAATCTTGCTTTTTGGGGGGAGAGGGTGAGAGTACAGATAAAATTCTTAATTATTAGCAAAGTGAGTGACTGTGTATGTATAATGGCACTTAAATAACTTCCATGTGCCAGAAAATTTCATCTTTCCATTTCTTGCTATAAAGCCTGTCAGCTGTCGGCACCTTCCATGTTCTATTGCTGCTACAGGGTTTGGTAGACAAGAGGTATAACAAATTAAGCATCTGAATAACTATTAAAATCTACTCTCTTTTTTGTTTGTTTGTTTATTTTAGAGGCAGGACTTTTCTATCCATGTACTATGGCATAATTGTATTTCTTTTAGGTACTACATTTTTTCTAAGTAGTTCTATTATTCCTTTCTCTATTATATAATAACTTCTCTTTCACCTAAATTCTTTCAAATCTACTCCTATTGTTCAAATCTCCAAATAGTCTTTGAAAAGCTAAACATAAATTAAATTATGTTCTGCTACCAGCTTGAGATATATTAAGATATTTTGATCCAGTTAGTTTACAAGCTAATAAATGTTCAGTATGATAGTTTCCACTTATTGCATAAATATTGCACATTTCTTTTCCAGTTTAGATTTTTTGTTTGTTTTACTTTTAATTAAGTGTTAGCAACCCTCCTGAGAAATGAGTACTTTGGAAGACATCCTCACATGATTTGGACTAATTAATAAATTTTTTTTCAATGTGAAAAAGACTTCTAAAATATTTGCATATATAGATGTACTAGCTGAAGCAACTGAGGTGTACTGAATGGTTATATTACCAAGGATCACTTCTACAGCCTCCCCATGTTCTTTCATTGCTAGCTGTCTTTATTTCTGGTTTTATAATGCTTTTAGTAAATACTGTGCAGTTAAACTCTTATTTTCTTTCATTTCATATTCAATTTTTCCCATCAAGTCACTGATGAATATTCTAATGATAGAATAGAGAATGGTAATTTCACATTTGCTTGTAGTGGAATGCAGCGCACAAAGGCAATTGCACATTTTGGCTTTTGCCTGCAGAGCAGTAAGCTTCTAGTTTACTCTGTCTGCTGTTTGGTTGATGATTGCTTGGATTTTTTTCGAATTTAGCAAGAATGCTAATTATGATTTGCAACAGGATCTTTGTATTTAAATGATAAAGTTAGACACTATTAGCTGAAACAATTCTGTAAAGTCATAAAACTCACTTCCTGGGCTTGATTTAAGTAAAAAAAAAAAATATCCCAAACACCAGCAGAAATTACATGCCCTTTATTTTGTGGCTATTTACAGTACCAGAGAACAAGCTTAGCCTCTGAATGATTTAAACTATTGGTTTTAACCAATTTGTTTTCTGTACCTGGTGATTATATGCATCGTCCACCTTCCTTGAACAGAGAGGTCTCAATAAACTACATAAATTATTTTTGATGGCTGTCCTAAATCTTCTAAATCATCCTTGATTGCCTTTGCATCTATTTGCATGGATCGATCACATTTGCTTTCAAACACAGTGTACTAGGGTATATACTAGTGGCTCAATGGAAAAACTGCTCTTGGAAAAAAGAAAAGTTTTTTTTATGTTAGCAGTGTGAATTTCTCAAAATACAAGCTAATAAGGCTGTATCTTTGCTACAAAGCACAAAGACAGTTTTAACATATGCTCTCCTCTGTGTTTATGAAACACCACTTAAATGAATTATTGAATAATCTTTGCCCGTTTATTTTCACAGATCGCAAAAACCATAATAACTGTTCAGGAAACTTTGTTCAGCAGAAAAAGGGATTGAAGAAATACCACAAAGAATGATTTGTTAAATACTGTTATATTAGGACTCCATCTTTTATTCTCTGTGCCCTTGTTATAAAGAAAATGTATGCAAGGTCATTAGTGTTAAGAATCATGTCTTTCACAAGAGTGAAGAAAAAAAGGTCTGTGAGAAATCATATTAATGACTTTTCTCTTTCTCCCTGTATCTCCCTTTCTTAATTTCAATTGTATGAGTTTTTTTTTTTTCTGAATAGAATAGTTTTGACATACACAAATTCAAGCATCATTACCTGTGTCTTGATCACGCGTAACTGTTCTCTGCCTTTGCTGTGCCCCAGCACATGCAGCGGAATGAATGATCCAGCGTTTGACAGAGACTGAGGTTTGGGTGAGAGATAGGTGGTAGAATTAAAAATGAAAATATTAGAACAGAGCCTAAACTTAAAGAAGGCCACTGGAAAAAAAATGGTGTAATGTTACCTTTTCTGGGGACACAAATTCTTTCTTTATAGAACAGCTAGTAGGTCAGGAATTTTAAATTTAATATCAAAATGCTCTGTTTCAGAGGAGGATATGGGCTTTGGTGGGTTACTTCATGTGTCTGTATTGAATTTTAGGGCTTCATATTGCTTTAGTACGGTGTGATTTAGTACTTTAGTACTGAGGGTTTAGAAATCCTTCTACAGGGTATCTGAATAAAGTATGAGATATTTCTCATGATTTCAAAGCAGAAACCATATTTTCTCCTCTTTCAGTACTGACTTACTTCTAGAAATGACAGTTCTTTTCCTTGGCCCTGGTGGTGTTTGTATGGGTATGGAGAAGAAGATCTTGCAGTCTTAACATGGCACTGGATCAGTAATTGCCAGTAAAAAGAACAGTAATTCTTCCTGTCTGGCCAATTAAGCACCTTCCAGTAGCTCCCTGGAGCAAGCAAACTCACGTTCTGTCAAATTGGCACGATGCTGCCATGGAGGTGGCAGCTCTAGTCACCTGCCAAGTTCTTCTGGAAGGAGATGTTCTGCAATGCAGCAGGATCCAGTCTTGGCCATAGACATAAGATTATGAAGGCTCAAAACTACATATTAAGCTTTCTGGATAAGTTTCTTAGGTCATGAGAGATATGAAATTTAACATTGTTAGCTAAGCATGAAGAAACTCTAGTTACAAGACACTGGATTATTAGCCATGGTCTAAACATGTGATGAAAAGACCATCCTATTTTATTTTGTAAAGTTTGTACACGTGTGAAACGACTTCAAAAACATTCATTTATTAACTTTCTGCTTTAATTTCAACTGTTTTTTTACTACATGAAGGCCAATAACGCCCATAGAAATTGATTTATTAGTGCTAAAAGTTTAAAGTTTAGCCCTTAAAAGGGTGTTTATTCCTGTGACACTACCTCTTAAAACAAGGCTATGCATTCTTATCTAAGAGAAAATAGAGATGACAAAGCATCAGTGAAGCCAGATAGTGAATAGCAAGTTGATGAAGTGTGTTTTGAACAGTAGCAGAAGGAGCCTCTCAGAGGGCAATATATAAAAATGCAAGTACTAAATTGAGGAGGTATGCTCCAGGACAGATGACAAGTGTGTAATTTTATAAATGTTTATGTGTGTGTTACACCTTATCCTTATGAGTAAACTTGCTGGCTTTATCTGCACTGAGAATCTACATCTGGAAAGTGCTAAGCATGGGTGCTCAGAACTTCAAACTCTCAGAGAAATAGTGGGACCTTATGGGTTGTATTCCACTTGTACCAACCTAGGAGTGAGACTTGAATGCGCTTCAGTTTAGAAAGAAAACATTCTTTTATCGCAGAGAAAAATGCTTTTAGTGTTTTACTAACGGTATGAAGAAAGCACCCCAGCTTAGGGAAATAAGATTACTTTTAAAATCTTACACAACTTTTCTCCCTGTCCTACCACCTCTTGCCTAACAGTCTTGATCTTGAGCATACTACTGTTGTACAGTTTTCACCTTCAACATCACACATATTACATATTATTGAAACATTTGAAGATGCTGAGAGTTTCCTCCTAAAATATCTGAGTTCCTGTAGGAAAACCCTTCCAGAGAAAGAGAAATTTGGCCACATATAGGACTTTCTGTTTGCTTTACAGTTGATTAATGTGATGCCTCTAAGAACATATGCAAGCATTAATTTCGATTAACTTTTATTGCACCACTAGCACATCCTTAACTTTTAAAACTAATTGGCCTGGTTCCTGCACTTAGATCTATTTAACAAATGATTCTTGATGCAACCTTTTCAGACATGTGGATGACAAAAAAATTTCAGAGAAATCAGCTGGTTGAAATTTTACCCAGTTTCTTACCCAGATCAATTGCTTGTTCAATGTAGAGTGAATTCTGAGGTGCAGAAGATTTTGATACATTTCCATACAATGCATTTTGTAAACTCATATTCTAAGTGAGTTCTGAATGTTTTCACCTATATTTATAAGCTGAAATGTATGCCCTAAATCTCATTAACAAATTCTCGATGATAATCATAGAACCATAGAATGGTTCTGGAAGGGACCTCTAGAGATCATCAAATCCAACTCCCCTGCACAAGCAGGTTCACCTAGATCAGATCACATAGGAACATGTCCAGGCAGGTCTTCAAGGAAGAAGACTCCACACCCTCCCTGGGTAGCCTGTTCAAATGCTCCCTTACCCTCACAGTAAAATAGCTTTTTCTTGTATTTAAGTAGAACTTTTTGAGTTGCAGCTTCATCCCATTACCCCTTGTCCTGTTGCTAGCTATCATATCAAAAAAGGGATGCCTCAACCTCCTGACACTCGCCATTTAGGTATTGGTAAATGTTAATAAGATCTCCCCTCAGTCTCCTCTTCTCTAGACTAAACAGCCTCATTTCCCACAGCCTTTCCTCATATGAAAGATGTTCCAGTCCCCTGATCATCTTGGTGGCTCTGTGCTGGAATCTCTGCAGAAGTTCTGTCCCTCTTGAGCTGAGGAGCCCAGAACTGGACACACTACTCCAGATGAGGCCTCAGCAGATGTGGCAGAGGAGAGGGGGAGAAGAACCTCCCTCCACCTGCTGGCCACACTCTTCTTGATGCATCCCAGGATGCCACTGGCCTTCTTGTCCACGAGGGCACATTGCTGGCTCATGTTTAGCTTATTATCAATCAGGACTCCCAGGTCTCTCTCTGCAGAGTTGCTCTTCAGCAGTTCGGCCCCCAGCCTGTAATAATAATGTTGATAACATTTCTGATATGGAAAGATTCTTGTATCTCCTGAATGAATAAGTTGGCCATAAGCCACTCGGGTACCCAGATAGTTGCAGAGCTGGGTTTTTGTTACAATGGCTAGCTTCAACCTCATTATTTCTTTGCACTCTCCTACTTGTCTGTGTGCACCTTCTGTCTCTAGACTTGTTCTTAATTTATTATCTTTCTGAAAGATATTCCTTTGTGCTGCATTTTCAAACTACTTGGCCCAGGAGAGCTGGTCATTCTGAACATGGATCCTAGTAATTAAAACAACGTGAATATAAAACAATCTCTTTTTGTGAAAGCCAGCTACTATACTGGAGTGCATTCTTTATGTGCAGAGAATTGTTTTGATTACTTAGGATGCAGAGGGAAGAAATTTGCCATATTTGCAATTTGCAATATGTAGTCCATCTTATGTTCACAGAAATGTTATAAAATAAGCAGGCACAGCATCATAAGCAAATGAGAATATATTTCTCAGGTTTCATGCTACCTTTAAGTGGCACTTATGGTGTGTAATTCCAGGAGGATGAGAATGTATGTCTTTCCACTGACTGCTGACAGTAGGATATAATTCATCATCCAGTAAAGCTCTTTCCATCCTAGGTCTTGGCCTAAATCCAGATTGTCCTAGGTCCAGAATATACTGGCTTTAGCTAGATCAGCTTGTAATTGGCCTTTGGCTAACTCCTCTATGAGCCCAGTCTGATACTGGGTTGTCGCTATTCGAAGCAGTTTTATTTGACGCTAGTTAGATTAGTTTGTTTTGATGGAAAAGGAGAAGAATCATTCATTTTCTGAGCATATTTCAGGCTAGGTAATTTTTTTTTTTTAAAGTCAGTCACATTATTAGACCTTGTATAGGAGAAAAAAAAAAAGTGATGAATAGGAAACCACCTTATCAGCTCTTTTGCCCTAAACTGTATTATTTTTATCCTTGAATGAAACTATCTGCTTCAAATAGAAACCACTTGCTTCTGTCAGTGATGGTGAGAATATGTTGCTGGTCTTGGGTTCAAAGTCGCCCAGGAGATTTAGAACAACTCATCTATGGTGCAAAATTTAAAGACAGCCTGTTGTTGGCTCTGCTACTTTCCATTAAATAATACTGGATAATAATTAGATTGCAAGGAGAAAATAAAGTACCAAATTATTAGCAAGGAATAACACTACACGCATCTGTCACAGAGATACTGATATTAGTAGTTAGCAATCTCTAGAATTTACTCCTTACTTTATTTTAAGGCTGTAAATTTATCCATTTAAACATGCATGAAAATCAATGCCCCAAAATATCTGTATGTTTAAATAAGCCTATTTAGCTACTTAGACAGAACACAAGTATAATCTCAAGTGCTTTCTCCATAAGTGTATTTAAAGATGAAGAAATGGGACTTTCACAGTTTCCCTCAGGAGTCTATTCCAGACACTAATAGAAGTTCCAGACACTAATACAGAAGAAGTAACAGATCAGATTGGTAACTATGAGGAAACTGTAAGGCATTTTATCTCACTTCTTTCCATGTAAAACTTCCTTTCTTGGCCTGTTTTCTGCAGCATTTATGGAGAAAATTAAATATGATACAGTTAAAACAATATCCCTATAATTATTATTCTCTTTAAAGACAAAAGTGTACATCATTACTTTTTATTCTTGTTAACCTTACAGAATAAATGTATCAGTGACAGACAGAACTGGTTTATATGCGGCTTAAAGAGTTCTAATATAGTATTAAGTCAGTGGCATACTCCTGAGACTTTCTGTCCTTTAGGGATGCAGAAAGAACATCTAGTTCTTAACCCCAGCTTCAGTTTTCAAGGATGGCAATTTAACAGACTGTTTGAATAAATAAATGGAAGAAGTATGCAGAAGAAACTGACACAATACCCTACAATGCTATTGATAGCAACATCTTTCGATATTTTACTCTGTGCTTAAAATACTGTCCCCTTTTTTGATCTCTGGTCATTCTGGCAGCTTTTGGATCCTCTTGATCACAGCAGTATATTTAATTATCAAATATTACACAATGTGATTGCTTTATGAACAAGTTCAAAATGGCACTTTTTTTGTGCCTTCAGCTTCCCTCTGTGGTAGTCAATTATACCAGCTTTATGGTCTCTCTGTGTCACTGATGCAGCACAGATGAGCGATGTAGCAGAAGGTCTTCCCCAAGGTATAACTAATTACCAAATTGCTGACTAAGCTGAACTGTGGCACTTTTCATAAGTTGAGGGATCTGTTTGTCATTGGCCAAACTCTTATTCCTTACACCATGGTGTTGGACTCTGTGAAATTTGCTAAGCTTGCTTCTGCCTTCAGAGACACTACATTGTGTATGCATGGTGATTTATTCAAGGTAGTTTGCTGTCCTTAACTGGATGCCATTTTAATGTTAAAATAAAATTTAATGGGTATTAAAAAAGGAACAAAATGGGGCTTTTATTTTTATTTACAAGCTTATAGGAATGAAATGTTACCAAATCAGGTCAAAGCTTTTGGTGGTGGAGCTCTGTTGTGCAGGAATGATTTATATAAGAATGTTGTCAGATATACTTTATTGCAGACTTCAGACAACTTTGTAAAATATGCTGAGCTACACAGCACATTACAAGAACTTGCAGATTTCTAAGACTGTGCTAGCTCAGCTGAAGACTAATTACAGATAAGTTTCCGGATTACTAGAAAACAAAAATTTGTGAATAGTTCGTAGGTAGAACACTGAAATTGAAGATGTTCTTAAAGACTTCCTCTTATGTGAGTTAAAAACCTTGTATCATCCCACACATATTAAAAATCTGGGATATTTGTGACTTCAGAAATCTGCTTAAGCTCGTTGAAAGTAAGCATGTGATAGCAAAAACACGTTAACCAAATTAACACTGTATGGCTGGTAGGAATGGGAAAGGATACTCTCAGAATACTATTAATGGGGACAAGGGCAGTGTCATTCAACAGTTGCTGGCTTTCTTATGAGAAGTCTCTAAGGAGAGTTTATTCAAGCATGTTGGATAAACTGTCCTACTTGCTTTTGAGGAGTAAGCACTATTACCCTACACATCTGGCAGAAACTTGTTCTCAATAGATGCTTTTTTCCCATGCTAATTAATAGAGAACTTTTGAAAGAGTATGCATGATTTTGTGTAATTTCTGTAACAACAGAAACTATATATCTAAGTATGTTTTAACAAGAAAAGACTTCTCTGGAATAGTGCAGGTAGAATTCACTTGATGAAATGCCAAAGTCTGGGAATTTCAAGAGATCTGAGAAGCCTTCACTCCTTAAATTGATAGTATTAACCCAAAACTTCTAGCATGGTTTTCCATACTAGGACCCTGTTTTGTGAATAACTGCAGAATTGTACCCCTATCTGATTTTTTTTTCTACTTGAGACCAAAGTATGTTGCACTATGTTCTCATACATTTCCAAAAATATTGTATCTTTGTCCTGTGTTGTCTTTGATCGGTCTTTATTTTAACTACAGGTGCTAAGATGCTGCTTAATTATAATTACACTGTGTTACACACACGTCAACTTTGGGTACTTTACAGTCATGAATGGCAAATAGGATATAATATTTCCTACAATCTGATATTTTATTATTTTACTCTTCTGCCTTCAAGGTAAAACTCATGTTGACTTCCACAGGAGGAGAAGCAAGCCTGAAATATCTGTGTATGCTACCTTCATTGATAATATCAGCTTTTTATCGTGCCTTAAAATAATTCCTTTCCCATCCTTGACTGACATCTTTAATGGTATAAATCTTAACTATCAGTCTTTCTGGAATCCAACTCTGTTAGAAGTTCCTGCTAAATTGTCTCCTCAGAAACACCCTAACTGTGAGTGATCAGCATATCTTCCAGGCATAAAGTGGAAAATAATTGCGTATATTGTAAACATGTGGGTTTAATCTTGAACATTGGAACCTTTTGACAGTTACGTAGTGCTCACTACTCGACTACTGGGATTCACATGAAAGAATGGCATTTTAATGATTAACAACAGAAACTGTTGCCTCCCTTTCCCAACATGTGGAAAAAAAATAACCCTAAACCAAGGAAGTAACAAACCTCAGAAAAAATTAACAATTCCATGTCAAAAGCTTTGGATGTCTTTCCGTCACCTTTAATACACATTTTAAGCCCAGTTCCTCCACTCTGGGTTAGACTTAATATGGCAGTAAACAACTGCTATTTCCCCATGCCCTTTTTCTGTATAGATGAGATTATTATTGCACAACAGTAATTCTGGATGAATCTAGCTATGACCCCTTTATACCCATCCATTTAGGAGAGGAAGACAGCTGAGTTGTCACATTAGAAAGCCCTGTTGAATATTCCTAGGATTGCTCTCCAGGACACCAGGGCTTTGTGGGAAGACTTTTATTCTAAAAAAAAAAAAAAAAAAAAATTAGTGGCTGAAACAAACCAAGCTAGATGCAAATGATAATCCTACTGATAAAATCCAAAAAAAGAATACAGGAGTCCAGCTCTTGTTTCTGCATATTCAATTTTCCACCTGCAAAGTGGAAGTAATAAATGTTATGTTTCCCATCCTGCTTCATGCTCTGTAAGACTAAATTATTAATTGCTTATGAAAAATATTGCACTCAAAAGTCTTTTGTTTTCAACAATGTTTGAATTGATAGCATCACTAGAAAAATGAAGCCAGGGTCACAGTTTGGATCTCAGTTGACTCTTGTGGGCTCTCTGACATGTAATCGGTCTGAGTAGAGAAGATCTTCCACTGTTGCCTGTTGTAAGAAAGGAGCTCACACAGCAGAAAGTGGTGGATTCTGCACAAATCAGTCAGTCAGCTCTGATTTCTTTAAACTATTTGTGCTACCTATTCAGGAATAATGCAAATGTAAAATATCATTTTTTATCTAAAAATAAAATACTTCACTTAAAAACCTACATGTGAGACAATTTTCTACATAATTACTAGTCTTCTCATTCATATAAAATTCTTATAAAGCCTTTACTGTTTTCCCACTTTTCTGTCAAAAAGAGCAGAAATATGCCTATGGTTGTATTGCATTCCACTTTAGAAAGATATGCTTATACTTGAAACCATGATATCATAATTTACTAGAGTCCTCCTTAATTAAGAAATTAAGAATGTACCTCCCTAATGCAGATGTTAAAAAACTGACTTACACCTTACTGTTCTCTCAGGACTTTGCTATATCCCAAGATGTGGGAAAGAATTCTCATTCTACTGAGGAAATGTCATGGGTTTATTGGTTTGAAATGCTTTTTTCTCCTTTCTCTTTATGCTTATTCAGAATAGTGCTCTAGATTTCACTGAAATACATCCTGATATCTGAAAAACACAGCAACTTGCTTGTTTCTAATACCAGTGTTTGTCGGTAGGCATGGAAGATGTCATTCTCAAACCTTCTATATTATATCTTCCAAAACAGGAAACTGCTGAGAAGTCTCTCAAGAGTACTTCTAATTTATTTCCTGATAGAGGTTCAAAGTCACAGGGTTTGTGGAATTATGTTTGATAGCCCAAAGATCACAAGAATAACAACTTTAACAAAGTACTTGTTTTACCTCCAAATCATAAAAGAATATGTAGCAAACATACAATCCACACTAATCTGGAAGCTACTGTTTTTGTCTGTATGAAGTAGTTATGCTCAACTGACACTGTATTTTGATTACTTGCTACTCTTTTCCAGTTATTCTGGATAAGTAACCAGTGGCTGACAAGGACTTCTTTTTTATAATCCATTTTTTTAACAGACTAGTCAACAGTCACTGTGGTTCTACAAGTGTAGCTAAGGCCTGCTTACCTTTTCCTTGGAGGGCCCCTGTCATTTAAGAGTCACTCATTGGGAAAAAATACTGCTCTACTCCATGCACTATTAATTCCTCCATGTTATCCATTAGGCCAGGGAAAGGTATTTTCTGCACTGTTTTTTATAACAGTAATTAGGTAATATGAAATGAGGCAAACCATGCAGTTTATCCACCTAGGACATTACCACCTTCAATGCAATCCAATATGACAAACAGATCTACGATGGGTGTGGGAGACACTAACCCTTTTCAGTAAAGATATTTATAGGATTAGGAAAGTAAAAACTTTTTAAATAAAATTTTCTAGACAAAACTCATGGAACTCAGGGAGGAGAAAACAGAGTTTTGGGTTAAATGACTCCATCATTAATCAGATTGGGAGTAGAAGCCACCAAAGCTACTCTTTTACCCATGTTGAAGATATCCTTACAGCCACTCTGAGAATGCCTTGACACAACAGCAGATGATGCAAGGAAATAAGAGCACATATGTGATTGTCATCTTTCTAAGTCTGACCTAGATGTGGCAAAGTTAAAAGCAAACATAGAAATTGCTAGCATCTACTGTGTAGAAGACAAATTTTGAATTTGATATTGAAACTTTCTTTACTGAACACTCTGAGCAGGCCTCATCCTTCCCAGGTCTACATGTGCCTTTGTGATGTGTGTGCCCAGCTGGAAAACTAACTGCATTCCAACAGACAGTGCTCTTGATGTGAGAGAGTTGTCACAACAGTAGGTGGAGGAAATGAGACAAAGGGGAACAGGGAGAATATCATTGTCGTGCTTTCCATGACTCAATAGTTCTTATAATGCCCAGTCTGTGAGGAAAAAGAAAATAAAATATAAAAAAATGTGGTAATCTGTCAGTCTTGATATAGACAGTGAAAGGTAAGTATAGAGGCATAAAATGTCAGAGTAGGAAAGGGGATGGAGGGCAATCTTTTTGTAATGCAATGGAAAGTGACCAAAAGGATTTAGATATGAAAGGCAATGAGGTTATCTACAAAAGTTACAGGCAAATACTATCAAAGCAGCACTGCTCAAGATTTTCAGTGCCCCTGTGATGAATTTAGATGCCTCTTAAGCAGAAGTTAATAGAAGACATACATCTTAAAATGTCATTCGCTGCTTGGTCATCATTTTGCCTGTGTCAATAAATTGCAGATGGAAAAATGTTTAACCAATTATTTGAACTCGTAGAAGAAAGAAATCTTCTTATGGGCACTGGCCATCCAGACGTTCACAGCTGTCAGTCTGGGTCGTGGAAAGGTCATTCACCAGAAAATAAGGACCATCAACATCTGTAGTGGCTCCAAAGCTCGGCAGAGATCTCATCGCGCGGTTCTGACCTTCTCTCCAGTAGAGGGCAGTGATACACAAAAACTAACCGTAACAAACTCAAAAGTTTGCAACGGGGTCATTACCCGCACGTGGAAGAAGTCCTTGTAAGCACACATATAGTTTAATTAAGCCTTTATGACAGTCGATATGATGATCCCTTTTCACCATCAGTCAAAGCAAAGACAACTTTATTCAGGACAAAAGAGATCAAAGTATGAGCATAGTATACAGTAAGGACATTTTTACTTGAGGTTATTTGATAAACTACAGATAGTTAAAGATAATAATACTGAACTATCTTACTTTCCCAGGCCTTTTAAAATGTTTCCTTCTTGCTTCATACTTTTCAGATCTGAAAACTAGTTGGGAATGTTTTTCTTCCAGGCTCTGCTTTCTTCATTTGTTTCCCATTCAACTACAATTTTTTACTGTCCTTACTGAAACTTTCTGCTTCACAGCCTCTTAACAGTTTTGCTCACACAGGCCATCTCATGAAGAATCTTTGCTCCAACCTTGGAAATCCCTCCTCCAAGTTACATGTCTTTTGAGACACCCTTGAGTAGCAGGACTACCAGTACATACAAATATTATGCCTAAAATCAAACCAATTAGTCACCCATTAAGACATTCCATACCATTATGTAAAGTAGCTTGAAATTCTTATTCTTTCAAGATGCAGATTCTTCTAGATCAGTTCAGATGATAATTTATAACAAGACCTGCCTCTCCTTCCCTCTTAGTCCAGCCAGTCAGAAGTTAAGCAAACAAGGTGCATTCAGAAAAATTATGAATGGCTTAGATTCACAATAGAGAGAGTAAATAAATAACGCACAAAATCACCATGCTGACTTTTATTTTGTGGTCAGATAACTTTACACAAAAACGTCTCCTCTTTCCTTCTTACGTTTCAATCTTCAAAGGAAATTAGGTCTACCTCATTTTATGGAAGTTTGTGTGAAGCCTAAAAATACGTTCTCTGCTTTCATTACTCTCTTATTTCACTAACTAATGTCATCAACTCATTTGATATAAATATTTTCATAGAACTATCACACATAACATGACTAAATCTGCTTTGTAACTTCACAGGCCCAGGGAGAGCAGGATAAATCATCACATAATTACATAGGAAAGATTACATAAATTCTACTATGAGGTCTTTGCAGACCTCAAAAAAGATTATGCCAGATTTGAAACTAGCTTAGAAATACAGCTCATGATGACAAGCCAAAAAATTCTTGCAAAGAGATAAACTAATATATCACTAGTACGGTACATACCACTATAGTGTGGTGTATCTAAGAAACATGGGGAGAAAAAAACAACAATCCCTGTACTATTTAACTTATTTACCTGAGTTAGCTTGGATTCAGCATCAGTTAAAGAACTAAAAGGGTACATGTACCTTTATTTTATATAAACAAATAAAAGACATGGCTTTGGGGTGCAATTTGTTTCTTCAGCTATGTCATACTGACATGATTTATACAACTTAGTAACAACGAATTTGATCTTTTTTATTTTATTGCAGGATTTCTGGGAAGTCTCACAGTATTTTGTTGTGAACAGATAAAAAGACAGACAATCTTTACAAAGACTTACCTATTATGTGTACAATTAAATCCCATCAAGAATTATTTTGGAGTAATAAGTTCTTTCCCCACTTGTTTGTTTGCTTATTAACATAATTATTGGTCATCAGAATCTCCTAGCCTACCTAGCCTGTAGACCTACATTTGCAATTAAAATTGCCAACAATCATCCTCCTTTACTTCTTCTTTTGAGGCATTAGGTCTCCTACCATCGTCCACTACAAAGAAACAGAATATTAGTATAAACAGTATACCTGATCTTCCCACCCAAACTTTTTCATCCTTGTCATTTAATAGACTTTTTCCTACTACTAAGATTAACTTTTAAAGAAATCACAACTTGAAAATTACTGGCACAACCCACTAGCAAATGTAGGACTGTGACAATATTTTGCTCATTCTATTTTGTCTTTCATTAATTGTATGCCAAAAATCTCATGTATAGTCATACATGTGACTATATACCTAAAAGATGGCTACAATATTTACTGTTTAGCAACGAAACAGTTTGAATATACCACCACTGTCTTAATGCCTCTCAGTAGGCCACACACCGTGGCTGAAATCGGAGTGCACTTGACTGTTCATGCGAGTGTCAGGGTGTCTGCACAGTGGCCTGGAGTAGCCTTTCTCTGTCGTATCACTTTCAATACTCGAAACACACGGATCTATGACAACTCTCAGAAGCGCCTAGCCCGGGCTCCGCGCCGCCACTCCCCAAGCCCTCCCGACCCACGCACGGACACAGGTCGACCCGTACTCTTTTTGAGGGGGAGGGGGGCAGGTTGAGGGGGTTCCTCCTGTCACCCTTGACTGCAGCAGCACCCCGCTCTCCCACTGCCGCACTACCCGGGGCGGCCGTGGCCGGTCCTGGGGCCAGGGCTCCGTACGGCTCGGCCTGATTGTCCCCCAGGAGGAGCCGCAGCCCCGTCCCCCGCCGAAGCTGCTCACTATCACGGGAGCAGCCACGCGGGCCAAGGGTGCTTCCCGCGTGGCATTTTTTGGGTGGCACAAACGTGTGAGTGGGGTTCTTAAAGTAATCGGCTACTTCCCGGCAGCCACCGGCGGACCGAGGTGCAGCGGGATCCCCGGGAACAGAGACCCCAAGGGGTCTTTCCCAAAGGCACGTCCTTGAGCTGGAGGGAGCGAGAGGGACAGCACGCCCGCGGCTGGCGGTGCCCGGCCGCCGTAGTAGCGAGCTGCTCCTCCGGTGGTTGGGTTGGGGAGCGTTGGGCTCCTCCTCCTGCCTCTTCCCCCCCAGCAGTGCAAAGCCGGGCGTGTGACTGACTCGTCTCCCCCCCGTATTTTTTTTTTTTTTTTTTTTTTTTCATTCCATGGGTACACACACCGAGAAACGCACATGACAGTACTTCGGTGCAAGAGCCGGTGCATCGCCAGGAGGGCTGTGCTTCCACTCCGGGCACGCACACGCACACACATACGCATGCTGCTGATGCTGCTGCTGCTGGAAGTCTTTCTACACGGGGATTAGCAGCCGCCTCTCGCTCTCTATATTTCTCTGTCTCTTTTTTTTTCCTCCTTTCCTTTCCTTTCTCCTTCTCTTCCTCAAATGCTTGACTAACGGACGGCGGGCATCAAAAGGTAAATGCTTGTGTACTGTTTGCTGACAATACCGATGGGTGATGGTGTTTTGGCAGCGTGCTGCGCCGTACGCCCTCCGCTTGCCTGGCAGGCAGCCTGTCCTCCTGCCGCGCCGGCGGCTGCCGCTGCTGCAGCTCCCCAGGACTCTTCGTCTTGGGGGATCGGGTTGTGCCGCGAGAGGTTTGGCTTCCCCGGCTCACCCCCGCCCCGGTCTGCGAGGCAGAGAGGTTCCCGCTATTGTGCTCCTAGCAGCTGCCACCGCGGGCTGCGAGCGTGTGGGAGTGCTTAGCGAAGGTTTCGCGGGATGAAGGTTGCTATTAATTGCTGTGTGCGCGGAAGAGAGCCAGCTTTTCGCTTTGGCTGGGAACCTGTGCATTACAGGGCCGGAGAGCGGCAACGGGAGGACTCCTCGGCTACGGCCCCCCCACCCCCCTTGCTGCATCATTCCAATGAGTAATTTCTAGCTGGCCTTGCATTGCGGGGCTATTACCCTCCCTCTCCGTGAGCGTTCTGCAAGCCACCGAGGATTGCGGTCCTCCTTCCTCTGGCCCGGGGAGCGAGCGAGCGAAGCGGGGGCAGCCACCGCCCCGGCCTCGGGCCCTGCCCCGCGCCCGCCGTCTCCCCGCACCGGCCCGAGACCGACCCCCCGTCCCGCAGCCAGTGCCGGCTCGACAACTAGTTGTAGCCCGTTCGAGCCGAGTGCGTCCCTTCTGCCTCTTCGGCAGGGCAGGAGAAGCCGGGGAATACTTCGTCTCCCCTCTCAGCAAAACCGTGTAGTGCAGTGATCCCGTAGAACCACCTGAGAGGGGGTCCCGCACCACCCGTGCCGCATCCCGCGGGGCTCACCCGAACCTCGCTGTACACTTTCTTTGCCTGGGGAAGCGTTTCAGAGCGACGGGAGGGGACGGGAGGGAGAAAGGCGGCAGTGAGGAGCCTCAGCTGCCGGGCCGCTCGGGAAGCGGAGCTCCCCCGCCGCCGGGGCTGCAGGGAGGTCGGGCGGCTGCAGGGAGGTCGGGCAGCGCAGCGGGCCCGGGCAGGCACAGTCCCGCTCCCGGGGACGCCTCCGGGCCCGGCGAGGCACGGGTGTGAGCGTTTAACGGCGAAGAGCTCCGGTAGCTGACTGGACAATCCACGGGGCGGGGGTTAAAGCCCCCCAGGAGGTGCGGTCCTCCCGCCCCTGCCGTGCCAGTGCACGTCGTTTCCCGGGCGTGCGTTTGCGGGTGGCTGGGCGGCTTGTACCTCCGCGTCCCGTTCCCCCTCCCCAGCCCCCGCCGGGGAAGGAGGCGTTCGGCGAGGTCCGTTATGTAATTACAGCTTTTTTTTCCCCCGTTCTTGTTGCTGATACTAAAGCCGGCTCAGGATGTCGACAAGGAGACACCATGCTTGTTCCTAAAGGAGGCCGGTGGTTCTATTTGATCTTGGAATAAAAAGAAATGTATTGAGAAATTAATATTTCGCAGAGAGCACTTCGGTTTCACACATGATTGATTTTAGATAATCCTGTTTCATTCATGTTGTCTTCCGCACCTGCCAGAAACAGGTTAGGTGCACTGTTAAAGACAGAAGGCCAAAAAAAGGGAAAATGGGATCAGAAGTACAAATAGTGAGAAATATGGTGGACAGCACATTAAGTTAAAAAAAAAAAGAATGTAATTGTTTAACCTGATAGCCTACTTGCAAATAAAGGGTAGGTGTGCTTGTAGGCATGGTGTATGCTCAGCCGGTTGTGTTGGATTCTGTTTCAATGTTAATACATCTTTAAAAAGGCAACACTAATTTCTACCGGTATGTGGGTCCAGTGAATAAACTTAAGGTATTTCCCCTTATGTTGTGAATTCATTTGGTGTTCACTGATCTGAAGGATCCAAAAGTCTGAAGGATAGATATTTAAAAGTAAATTTCCCACTGATACAGGAAAATACTGATTTTTTTTTTTTTTTTTTAACGGCAATGACACAAGTTCCTTGTTGCCTTCTGTATAGGTTACCTGGGTTTTTGGTATTCTGTGTTTCAGAACTGTTAAAATTAGTGTAAATTAAAAAAAATAAATCTAGGAGTAAGAAATGCTGCTTATTAGAAAGATAAGTAATTTCATAATAGTGTTCCATTTTACATCTAACCTCTTGAATTGGAGTTTTCTTTTTGTTGTATTTTTTTTTTCTTCACCAAAAGTGTATATGTTAAATATGCTTATTTAATTCAAAGCACATTCTGGTGTATCTCCTGTGGGATTAAGGTTTGCAAGCATATTAATATAATCTGTGTTAGACTTTTTAGTGTCTTTCCTGTAAAGGTGCTGCATCTCAGTGCAGCCCTGGCTAGTGATGTTGCCACCTGGAAATAGAAAAAGAACTGTGTGAATATGTGAATAATTAATGAAATAGTACAATAAACAAAGACACTCCTCCACCAAGGAGCAGTAGTAAGTACCCTCCACACAGCTTTTTTTTGTTGTTGTTGTAATTTTCAATCTGGTTTCATACAATCCAGTAACTCAAGTTTTCACCCAAATTGTAATAGACTGGCATTGCCGTTTTAAGAAGATAAGAGCTCAAGTCAGTTTCACATGAGATAGTTTATTCAGTCCTCAATCTCTGTAACCAAACTTAATTTTTTACAGCCTCTATTGTATTATCTCTCAAGATTTAGGAAGGCTGTTTTTGTCAGGGGCTCATAATTAATACTTGTTCTCCTCTTACGCCAGATTTTACACTTATGCACAAAGCTCATCCAAAAAAAAAACCCCAAAACAGTGAAAAGAGGATCTCCATGGTAACGAAAGAGAGAGGGAGACTTTTCTCTCTCATCATAGGTCAAGACTAGACGCCTACCCATTCCTTAACTTGTAGCAGCATTCATTGGCACTTTCCTCTCTGTGGTTATTTTGTCTCCTGGGGTGTGCTTTTACTGTTGTCTCATGCATCCAGAGAACTGCTCTTAAGAAGGATGCTACACTAGATGAGCACAGCCTCTGTGTCTCTCCTTGCTCTCCCTTCTGGTTGCGTTGTTTTTCAATGTTTCTATACTCATGTTATTTGACATGGGGATTTCAGGGAATAACTTGTTTCACCCATCAGATTTTTATTTGAAGACCTGTCTTGGCTCTAACCGACAGAACCTTACTCCTTAGTCAATTTCAGATGGAACCCTGGTAATCTCTTTTCTCTCTTTCTCTTTCATTTGTGTGCAGTCTTTTTGGGGCAATTTGCCCATGGTGTCCCAGAGGTTGCAGTAAAAGCAGTGTCCCTCCTCTGACTAGGGAGCAGGGCTTAATTATATTTTTTTTAGTAAGTATGTGATAACAAGGATTACTGTTGGTCAGTGTTCACAGTATAAATTTCTTTTGCCCTGACTCTCTCATCATGGAGCAGTGATGGAGCACTGCTCTCTGGGATGATTATTGAGTTTGTGGTTGGCTTTTATTCCCCTCTCTTCTTTGTCTTGAATGTGTCTCTGTACAAGCTAAGATGAGCGAACACGTTTTATTCCAGCCGATCATGTAGTCAGATACTTAAAACTTTCACTGAGGAATATAACATATTTTTCTATTCCCTTTTAACTTTCTGTATTCCATATTAGATCTCATGAAAGGATACCAAATGGTTTTTTTAATGGCTTCCTTAGGCTGCTGGTGCACCAGGTCTCTCTGGGCATGTTTCCAGTTCTTTTGCCTTACCCTGTGACATAACTTGGGATAATTTTGAAACATCTGCGGGCGCAATCATATTAATATAAGACAGCATAAGACATTGTCACTGAACAATATGTCATTTGTGACTCTGTAATTGGAACACAGATGCTAATGCTGACTTGGCCTTCTTAACTTGTCTTATTAGCAGATTGTCTATAGAAACACTTTGCAGTGCTTTGAAATCACACAGTGTATTTCTGCCTTTCTGTATCTCTGTGTTGCTGAAAGAATTGCCCATGTCATTTGAAACTATGCTCAAGAAACCATAATGGTAGCAGTTAGTACATTTGTAATCCAACTTGCCAAGTAAGCTTGACTTTATGCTTATCTTCAGTGTCTTCTGCTAGATGAGAACCATTTTTGAAAAGTTGCCTATGAAGCTTTTACTTTAATCGGTGTATATGAGAAACTTGTGATCTGTTTCCACGTAATGCCCTGTCCCTGTATTGGCAGAATTTCAATGAATGTCCCTCAGTCCAATTGTTTTCCTCCCTTTGAAAATTTTACCAGCACCCTTAGCTAACTGAAAAGGTTCTTCGTCTTTTGGTTTCTGATATTAAGGAAACTAGGGATCTGAGAAACGTATTTCAAGCTGTGTGAAGGAAACGTTGAGCCAGGTTTCAAATGTCAATTGTCATGGTTCCAGTGACCAAAGTGTGTGACATCAACTCATAACCAAAAATCTCAGCAGTTACAGATGATGTCTTAAATCTAGAAGGTGCTTTTTAAGCTTTGTGGGCTAATTTCAAATGCAGGTTGCAGTAGCTTATGTGGACTTGCAACAGCTTACAGGTTTCAGTTTCTCAATAGCCTGATGCGATGCCTGTGCTGATCCAGTCAAGGAGTGCTTGCTTTTTTTCTTTTTTTTGTGGGAAGGGGAGATAAGAGGATGAGGACCCAAAGAAGATTTTGTCTATGAGTTGTTCTTTAAAGTCAATTTCATGTTTTGGGCATAAATTCTCATTGAAGGCAATTCAAGGGGCATGCTGATAGGATGGTAGCTGAGTTTTATCAAATGAGAAGGAACTTTTTTTTTTTTTCCAGCCAGATTCTCCACTGTGACTTCTGTTGCTTAATTCTGTACTTGTGCACACCTTTTTCCCCTGTGTCTGTTTAGTTTTGCAGACAGAACAGGATAATATACCTGTCTGATTGAAGGTCAATAACAGTAAGAGACAACGATTAGCAGTCCCACTTATTTTCATTGGGGTAACTTCAGTTTTAGTGCTGTGCATCAGACATTGAAAGTCAATATTGAGAATTAGTGTCACTACTGTTCTGTGTTTTTGTTTTTTCATTAAGAAAAAAAAAGAAAAAGGAAAGGAAAAAGAAAAGGTAAGAAAAAGATTCAAAAGAAGTGGAGATGAAATCCAGGTTGCTGGGTTTCTGTAGTGGCTTTAACAGTATCTCTTCATGCATGACTGGGCAGCAGGCAATGTGCAGTTGCCTTTGGCCAGTAGAAGAATCGAGAGTCAGGGCTCTCAGTCGACGTGCAGTGTCTCACAGATGTGTAAAGTGCAGAAGAATCTCCATCATTTTTCCATCCTGCAGCTGAAAGAATTTTGGAGTTCTTGCAGTGTACCATTCACATAGGGTGTGCTTCGCTTTGTGGATTGTGGGAGAATGCAGCAACTGGTTTTGTGGTGCTGGAACTGCATTGATGCAAGCGTTTCACAGGGATAACAAAGGAGATTACTTATTCTCATCAGTCTGTGTCTTCTGGATATCCATTCATCTGGCATAATGCTCAGGTGTGGTTTGATCCTTTAAAATTGTCAAAAGCTCTGCATCTCATTTACCTCCATACCATTTTGTAAGAAGGTGCCATAGGAAATCATCCACTTAGCTGTTTCTTCTAAGAGGTCTTTGCAGAGAAGTACTTACTGTCAAATTGACATGCAGTTTTGTAAATAATATCGATGAATATCCAACTGTAGCTTTTCACTGCCAAAGGAATGGAAAAGTAGAATAAATAAGAGAAAAATTACTACAACAAAGAATGAAAGAGGTAGAGTTAGGATAATTTATAGTTATTTAATACAAATGAAATATTGCAGGTATTTTCATGTCAAAACAACTTATGTTAAAAATGAATGTTGATTCTGTAATTCATTCATGGAAGAACTTTGCAGCCATAAAATGTAATATTTATGGAGATTATTCAAATGATTTTCTGTGGAAAAATAATCCTGAATACCTACACAGTGTATGTAATTTCATAGCAGCACTAAAATCATGCTAGCAATTATTAGATTAGTGGTACTTTAAGAATGGTATGGATACCACTATATGAAATGAAAGACTGTAGAAGAAGAGATACAGTGTCTATTTGGGAAATACTGTTACTTTTAGTAACAAACAGTCTTTTTCTTAAAATGTGTAATATAGATATATACATGATAAAATAAACTTGAGAAGAATTATAAACTGAAGTTGAAACCTTCTTCTGACACATTTGGATCTTGCTTTTCCTTGGAAAAAATAGCCAATGCAGGATTTTTTTTCTTGGGGAAAAAAAAGAAAGAGGAAAAAAAGAAAAAAACACAAGCTATACCTATTGCACTCAGGAGAGGCTATTGAATCGTATTTAAACCTGCTGGTTGTCCTCTTATCTCAGAAAAAAATATGAGTTTAGTTACTGCCGTATTACAAACTTATTCATATAAAAACTATGATTACCTCTTGCACTTTATTTTAGTTTAGGTTGATTGTTTGGGTTTTTTTTTTATTAGTTCATAAAGACTACTTCAAAAATGGAATTATTTGTAGAGCTATTTCAATACCCATGTAATGTCATTTATGGAACTGAGGTATCATGATAGTTGAAGAGCATTCATTTCAGGTTGGGTAGAAGCATGAGCTGATTTTTGTATGTAAAAATAATAATTTATCCTGGGTTTTTTTTCCAACCTGAAAATCTGTGTGGTGTTTTTTACCACATCAGAGTGTCGTGTAGTCTGACTTCCAGAGTACTTGTATGATGTTTTAATATCTCTATACCATGGTATAAATTTACCCGCTAGGAATCTTTATGTAGTGTTTTGCAGACAGTTGTATAGCAAATTATATATGAACAAAGGTATTTATGCATGAAAAGTATCATTTATTTGCTATGCCATATGCTAATTATTTCTCAGTCAAGGGGCAAAACCAACGGCGTGAAGCCTGTGAGACCACTTGCATAACACAAATATTCTAATGAGCTCAATAAAAAGGACTTTTACTATTCTGTACATACAGTTAAGTTCTTGCATACTGTCTTCAGATCAAATATATTTTGAGAAAATTGATATTTTTATAAGTCAGGATCAGGACAAATAGGAGAAAAAAAAAAAGTAATAATTTGCACATTTCTAAAACCTGATTTTAATAATTATCAGCAGTAGGTTTAGACAAAAGATGAGAAAGTGCCATTCCCATTTTTACAAACTCATGTGAAAAAAGCCCTACACAATTAGGAATGAGCTCTTAAATACAGAAAGAAATAGAAAAGCCAAACATAATGAAGTTTGTATTCAAGTACTTTGGTCATTTACAAAGCAGATATTATTTAAGGTACTTCTAAAAGCCACGCAATGTGCTGCAAAATAATTAATCTGTTATATTAAATTACTTTCCAGAGGATGTTTCTAACAGAACCAAGTCAAATTATGAGAACATAGTAAGGTTCTTGACCTGATTCTTTGCTCTTTGTGCTGAGTGGCATTTTGAACATGAACTGCAGGAGCTGGTTGCCTGCCCTATAAATACCTATCTGAGGTTTTTAATGTTGAGCACAGATTGATCAGGGCCAGATTAGAGGGGTTTTTTTTTTTGGTAAGAAGAAATGCTGAAATGCAGTAGCAACTCTTTCATGTGTTACACATGTAGAGCGCTTCTGAAGAGAAAAATTTTTTTTTTAAGAGATACTCGAGGATCACAGCATTTCTAGGTGACCTAGGAGAAATGAATTATATAATTTTTCCTTAGTCTAAATTTCTGGTGCCTCCATGACAACACACAGCAGAGCATGGTGAGAGAAAGAAGGTTGATCTGTTTCAGTTTCTTCTGGAACTAAACCGAAATAAGTTACATACATTGAGAAGAAAATGGAGGACTTCAGTTCTGTGTTTCCAGTAATCAATTTTCTAGAAGACTTTGCACATCTATAGAAACTATAATTTGCTTTTTGCTATTCAGTTTGTCTGTATTTTGCTTCCTGAACTCCTGCAGGACCAAAAATAATTAGACCATTTTCCCAAGGACACACAGTTTCTCTAAGAACAGACAAAGTAATATGCAGGAAAGTCCACAAATGTAAATGTGATTTGCTAAAAGTTTAAATAGTATGAACCTATAATAGTGTCATGCTAAAGTTCATACTAATATTCTGTGTGCAGCTCCCAATGATGTCGCTGTGAAATATGTCCTTGATGCAAGGAAAAATGCTTGAACCTGCAGCTATTGCAGAGAAGCCCAGTATTTATTTTACTGCAAATGAAGAGATAATAAATGAGATGTGGATTTTTACTTTTTTTTACTGTCTTTCTTATTTTAGTTTGTTGTTATACAGAACTGGGATAATTAATGAATTTGTGGGATAATTAATAGAATCATAGGATCATAGAATGGTAGGGTTTGGAAGGGACCTTTAGAGATCATCTAGTCCAACTCCCCTGCTAAAGCAGGTCCATCTAGATCAGGTTGCACTGAAATGCATCTTTTCCAAGGAAGAAGACTCCACAACCCCTCTGGGCAGCCTGTTCCACTGCTCCCTCACCCTCACAGCTTTTTCTTATATTTAAATGGAACTTTTTGTGTTGCAGCTTCATCCCATTACCTCTTGTCCTGTTGCTAGCTACCATAGAAAAAAGGAATGCCCCAACCTCCTGACACCCACCGTTTAGATATTTGTAAATGTTAATGAGATCCCCCTTAGTCTCCTCTTCTCTAGATTAAACAGCCCCAGTTCCTGCAGCCTTTCCCTGTATGAAAGATGTTCCAGTGCCCTGATCATCTTGATGGCCCTATGCTGGAGTCCCTCCAGAAGTTCTTTGTCTCTCTTGAGCTGGGAAGCCCAGAACTGAACACAGTACTCCAGATGTGGCAGAGTAGAAGGGGAGCAGAACCTCCCTTGACCTGCCAGACACATTTTTCTTGATACACCCCAGAATGCCATTGGCCTTCTTGGCCATGAGGACTCTGCAGAGCTGCTCTCCAGCAGGTCAATCCCCAGCCTGTACTGGCGCATGGGGTTGTTCCTCCGAAGGTGCAGAACTTTGCACTTGTCCTTGTTGAATCTCATGAGGTTCCTCTCTGCCCAACTCTCAAGCCAGTCGAGATCCCACTGATTTGATTCCTGCTTATTTGATGAGTGAGGCAGATCTAGTTTAGCGTTTCCAGGTTTCATTACCCTACAGAGCCTTAGCATGAAGAGTCCTGGAAGCTGGTTTAGACATTGGTTTGAACAATTGCTCAAAGAAGCAGTGTTCTGATTTTGACTGAGTTGGGTTTAGTTTTTCACAGCTTTGTATTAAAAAGTTAACATAATGTTGTCTCCAATATTATGTGTGCATGAGAGCTTTGTGTTACTGTAGAATATAAATTATTTCAGATATATCTGTTGATTTTGCCTTAACATTTAGTCTAACCATAAACTGTTGTACACATCTTTCCTTCCATATCCAGTTCATGGTGACTACTGCTCTTGTTAGCAATATACTTGATAAAGGTGGAGTACCTCTTCAGGCTTATGTATGCTTTGACTTTAGGTTTAAGTCTGGATTGATTTTTTTTAATGGGATTTTTTTTTCTCAACTGCAGGGAGAATAAAAGTGAGAGAGTTCCCTTTAAACTACCTTATTCTTGATGTTAATCTCCCTACTCTTTGGTGTTGTAGAGGAGGCTGAAGAGAAGCCGAGATTAGCTGCCTCTTTCTGGTGGAAGCAATGAGGACCTTGAGGATGAATGACACATTCCTTTCTGGAAGGTCTTAAAGGCAACAAGCACACACCACACTCACACCTCAGGGCTGGAACCATCACTTTAGCTATTGCCATCAGGAGGCCTTGAGAACGTGAATTTATAGACCTTGAATAAATAGGCGAACCTACAGCATGCACACACTTAGCTGCATGCCTGTGGTAGTCCTAACTAGTCACAAGTCCACTTCTCAAGAGTAATTCACTCAGTGGCTATATTATTAGGTTGTTTTTCTACACTGTCATGATGACTGTCAGAATTTTTGGATACCAGCAGCACTGTTATACTGCACTCAAATTTTTCATTAAAATAAACACTCCTTACTTATGGTAAAGGAAATAGTATTTTTAAACAGTTTTATCTAGGCAGATGTGTGCCCTCTAAGGATTGTAAATAACCAACATGTGCTTAGTATGCCATGGTGTATGGTTGAATAAATAAATAAAAGATTACTATAATAGAGCTATACCATAAAATCTAATCTGATAAAGCCTTTTCTACCACTAGCAGAGCACACTAATTTATTACTACAATTTGATATCACAGATACGATTCATTCTATTTTAGTGGATACAAACAAATCACTTTACACTTGTGTAGTAACTTATTACTCAAAGCTGAATGCATACTTTGTAAGATACTGAGCTGCTTGAAATTTTACAGTGTAAGATGTATTTATTTACACATATTGGCGGAGGGGGCAATAAATATTTCAGTACATAATATTTAAACAGTCATCAGCCAAAGTTTAACTTGGCAGTCAAGAGAACAGTTCTTGATTCAATTGAATTTCAATGGCAAATCATCCTGGAGCCAAAGTAGGCCTTCCTGACATTAAATACTGAAAGTATGTGTAATCCAAATGCTCAGTCATTTTCCAGATTTTTCATCTGTAATATGAATTTTTCTAAGGTAAGCTGCCTGCTGTGTGTTTTGTGGAAGGAAAAGTTAAGCTGTAGTATTAGAAAGAAAGTGTTTAAATGCATTGATCTGTATGTGCACTGCACATCTTACTCATGTAAAATAGATAAATCAAGAAAAAAATTTTTTTTTTTCTCCTTTTGAATTTGCAGATTAGTCATGGATTGTTTCCCACAATTTTATGGAACCTAATCATGTAGTCCTTTCTTAATAGATTTCATTATCTTTACAGTATAGCACTAAAGTAAGTAAATGAATTCAGTGAAGTTTCTCTAGAGCTAAGTTTGTGTATGTGCTGGAAAATTAAGTATGGCAAATCTAGTATTAATTATTATTTTGTTAAGCTTTTTTTTGGGAGTTTACATGGCGATATTTTAAGAAGTAGGATTAATTTTGTTCTATTTATTGCAATGTCAAATACTTCTTGAAAGTAGGATAAAATTAGTCATACTTTATCTCATAATTACTTTTAACTACCTCTGCTTGTGCCTAATAAATAAATGTGAATTTAAACCCAAGATATACTGAAGAGAATCATATGCTAAAAAATCTCAAACCCTTGTTTTATCCAAATAGACTTTGTCTTGTTCACTTTTGTTCACTGACTGCATAAATATGTATCATTAACAGAAAGCAAAAATGTATTTGCAGTAGAGTTTATGTCAGTAGATGCAAAGTTTGTAAGACTGAGTTTGTGCCAGGATGAAAACAGAAATGGATTTGACTCAATGCTAGATGCAAGTAGGTGTAAAAGTAAATGCATAAAACTAAATGGAAACCTGTTTGTGTTAGTTAATAACCATTTTTAATCTTATGTAGGTGGGGAGGAAATTTCCAAAAACCTCAAGCTAACAAAAAACCTAAGGTCACCAGTTACAACAATTTCAATAGTCAAGTAAGAAATTAGTTTGAATTTTAGGACTTTAAAGGTTAGTGCATATGTCATTAAAGTTCAGAGTAGTCTGTGAATAGAGCAAGAGCTGAATATGTGGAAGAAACATCTTCTGCAATGAATATCTCAACTGGAAAATTATATGTATGGTACTAGCCACAGTAATATATGAGTCCATTGCCTTCTCTGAGACAAAAACAGTATCACCATCTCCATTATGATAAAACACGGTCACTTTATTTGGTAGGATGTTGTTGTCAAGGTAATGAATTTGAAATGAGTCCATTTTTAGCAAGAAGATATGCGTTCATACAAAAATTACTGTTTTGAACAGCAGAAAATAACATCAAAATTAATTAGTACAGATAATTTCTGAGTTCTTTGCCAGCTTAGTTACAAGTGGACATACAATTTGAAGAACTTTTATAGTATAAAATAATGAACAACCAAAGACAAAGATTAAACAATTTAAAGTTTGTCTTCTAGAGTTTTTTTTTTAACTTTTATTTATTATATCAGTTTCAAAAGGATTTCCTGTTTCAGAGGTGATACATAGACCTTTCCTACACTTCTAGACCTTGTCTGATAAGATAAGTGAAAATAACAGTAATTTGAAACTAACATAAAAAAAATTACAGTGCTAAACAAATTGTAACACTTCATATTCACTAAATACTTATTTGATAAAGTCAGTCAGCACAGATTAACATATGCACATGGTTCTAAATTATAATTAATTCACCATTATATTTTGTCAACAGTATGAATTTCAATTTCTTTATATTACCTTTGCCAAGTATCCCATAAGGTCAAATGGTATTATAAGTTTTTTGATCTTAGGATGTTATCTTTTGTGCCTGTTAGAGCTGAAGCCTGGATGATGCTTTTAGTCATATGGATTTTGTTTTAGGTAGTCCTGCAAGGATCAGGGAGTTGGACTCAATGATGGGTCCATTCCAAATAGATGTATTCTATGATTTTATTATTTTACATCAAATAAAATCAGAACACTCTTTGAAATAAATTGCAAAAGTTATTGTGACTAAATGATCCCAGATGTCAATATCTTCAGCAGGTGTGTAAGAAGAAGCATGTCCATAAGGCAGCATAACCAGGTGGAGCCTTGAACTTGTACAAGGCTTGAACTTGAACTTGAACTTTACTACTAAAACTTGAACTTTACTACTAAAAGAATGTCTCATGTTTTAGCATGGCTAGGATAATCTACAGAAGTCTGATCTGGTGTCTGATACTGAAATCTGTGGCTCACAGAATGTGATATCTGTTATTGCCTTAAGCAAGCATTGGATTTTGTCAATACACAAGCATAAAAATCGCATCTCTTTTTTTTTTTCTTTTTTTTTTATGAGACCTGCTGGGTTATTGGCACTTCAAAATATTATTTCCTAAATGCTTTTCTTTTCCACATGAATTGTTTGAAAGGTTGACTTTATACTGCTACCTGGTCTCCTTTGCATTTAGTTGATATTTGTGGGTTTCTTTACATTGTGTATGCACATAAGTGACTCTGTTGAAGGGACAAAAATGTTACACAGGTTCAAAAGTGTGCATGAACCTGTGGATAACTGAAATCTCAGCTCAGACTTCACTTCATACATTATAGACAGACATTCCAGGTTCTTTCAAAGAAAAACTTAATCTCTACTTAATAACGCTGCACATAGCCTATGTATTATCTTTGCCTCGTGTTACATATATATTTAGTACTCAACAGAGGTTGAAGTAGTGCATGAGACAATATAAGCTGATTTGAATTTTACCCACATGAGAGTGGAAACTGACTGCTAAGCTAAATTCTCAAAGGTAAGACACTGGTTCTTCCACTAAGGTTTTACAATCGTTAAGAATGTCAGATCCATTTGTGTGTCAATTATGATTCCAAAGGTTAAAAGTCAGACAGCCTTTCAAGACAAGTTTTTTCTAATTAGAGTTATTAATCTTTGATTAATATTCCATTAGTAATATATGATAACTGTACACTGATGGGCTGTCACTTTCACTATGTACAAAATAAGATCACAGATGGATTTTTATGTTGGTTTGCTTTTGTCAGCTTTGATTCCCATCAACAGTCAGCTTTATACAGATGAATACTGTAATATTTCAGAAACACATTTTGTCCATAAGCCTGTTAAATGGTGCTACACATCTACTTTGTGGGTCAATGCCTATCTCTTGCCTTGTTTGACACTTCATCAGGGTTTTACACTTTGACATTCACTAGATTGCACTTGCAGGCAGTAACTTTATTATTCAGGAAATACAACGAGTGAGGAAAATCCTGATGTACTAGCGGTGAATAAAAACAAATTAGGAAATACTATAACTTTATAGAACTACAGTAGAAAATGCACGTTTTCACTTCTGGAGATTAAAAATATTTCCTTCAAAGGAAATAGGTATGTAAAGATGTATGAAATTAATACTCAGAATCTCCCAGTTAATGTAATATATCTCCCTGAGGGTGATTGTCACATGCAGCTTAGTTCTGTGATTTGAGAGCTTGCCGTGCTTTCCAGTGAACCTCTCATGGCTTTCACCTTCTAAAGCAGTTCTGGAACTCACTATTGATTGTGAACATCCTGGTACGAGTCACATTAAAAGAGAGGAGAAAAAGAATGTAAGGATTATGTGCTACAAATTGCATATCGGAATAGTGGAGCAGAAGACATGGGCTGCTTGGATGCATATCTGACCAAATTCTCTTTTTTTCCCCTTGTGGTCTCTATTCACACTAGCTCAGAAGACTAGTTTATCTATATTGCAGCCTTTACATATGGTTGAAACAATGTGTCATACAACAAGAATTAAGTCTTCTGTCACAGCTAAAGAAAGAAAACCTAATTGATGCTGGCATACATGTTTATATGGGCCATATGTTAACTACCGATGGTTGCAGAGAAAAAGGGAGTGTGTGTGAGCATGCATGCAGTTGTGTGTGTGCATGATGCAGTGTATATGGGAACAGTTTCAGTATTTGAATTTTAGTTCAATCTGCTACTGAAACAATTATTTTTTTTCCAACACTATTCATTTTGAAACATTTTGATGGTGTTAAATATTGTGCTTTTAAATAAAACATGACTCCTTTTCTCTTTAATAGCATCGTATAGGTATCTCAGGAAGAACTAGAGTGCAAACCTGTCTGGCTCTTGGAATAGCAAGAGACTGTAGAGGGCTATTACACTTTTTGTGTCCAGCTGCAAATCTGAGGAAAGTACTTTGCAATTAGCTTTTGTAAATAGTAGCTGACAGCAGAGGAGTGTTTCGAGACTTCAGTTTTCTGGGCTCGACTCCAAGTTCTGGAATGAAATACAATTCAGTGGCTGCATATCTCCCTGCCCCTGTCTCATCCATCTCCTCTGGTCTGACTGCTTTGTCTCCTCATCTTGACTCATGTTCCTTCTGTGTGCACTTTGCTTCTTTGTCCCCTTTTTCTGAATTATGGTGGATGCTGCCTCTGCCTTCTCTTCCACACTTTCCACAAAGCACAGCTGAAGGATAGAAGGTACCAGAAATAGAGTATATTTTTATCTCATTTTTAGCCATAGTTCATGCCATTATGCCCCACTGAACAGCAATAAGCAAGGACAGAAAAGCTGTCACCTGCAGGTTGAGGTGTGTTTGGTGTTTGACTGTGGTGGAGCCAGAGCCGTTGGACTGGTGTACAAAGATGTCTTTTCTTACAACTTCTATATCTCACCATTGGGTGAGATGAAATGGCAGTTTCAAGCTGGAGTAATGTGTTGCCCTGCTTTTCAGAATGGGAGCAGTAGCTTTTCAGTGAGATATTCTTAAGAATTTAACCTTAGCAAAACTTATTTTTTTTAACTCAGACTCAAAGTACCTCAGCTGCTCTTCTCAGCTTTCTTCTCAAAGTTTATGAACTCTGAACAACTCAGTCACTTTCACAACTTGTTTGCAACTCCAATTATTTAACATTTTTTAATTGAATAGAAATAGTTGAATGATTAAATCAGATCTAAGATCTAGGTTGTCTGTGGGTACTACCTGTGACTGGAGAGATATGGGCAGTTACTATTTAAGATGGGTTTGCCTGTTGGTAGGAGAGATTGTTTAACAATAACACCTTGATAGGATACCCTGGATGATGACACGACTTAGTGCCACTTCTGTGGAGCCACTTTCAAGAGCAGTCTACAGTGTCCATAATTCAGGAGTGTATGATGCTAACTACGCCCAGGAAACTTGAATCCAGAGATACTGCTGAAAAAAATGTTTTGATGGATATGGCAGGAGGAGGAACTGGTCCAGGAAGAGCAAAATTTTTCAGGTTATTGTTACCAGGAGTTTTCATACAAAAAGCTTCTTACGCTGTTTTGAAAAGGACTTCTGGTTAAAAAGATGAAGGTGACCCAAGAAATCAATGAATGCGCTCAGCTGCATATCGCAACAGAGTAGATGTTGCTTTAGACATGGTATGTACAACAATACTCCATGAAATACCAGGAGGAAAATGTAGTAGATATTTCCACACCATTAAGAGTGAATTGACCTTGTGATGAGAAGCATTTGTACTACAAGAGTGGATTCTGTCTTTTAAAGAGAGAGGATGAGTATTACTAAATACTGCCATTTCTTGCTGGAATTGGATTGGACAGACTGTAGTAGGGGCTAAAATGGTAAAGAGGCAACTAAACTGCTTCCATGTGCTGTGATATATGCTGGTCTTGAATCTGGTGACTACATTAATTATGATGTGATATTGCAGCTTTTAGTTTTTAGGTTTTTGATGTAAAAGGATAATGTTTTGTTTTAATTCCTGCTAAAACTATAGTACTCCTAGAACAGTGTCATCTTAAGGTTGCAGCAGTAGTTCATCTCCTGATATATTTCCTGATTTTTCCAGTTTAAAATGTCTGTTGTAATATTTAGTTAATTTTCAGTATTTTTGACCTAATATGTATTTGCAGTCTGCTTGAAGTGGTTTTAAAGAATATAAAGTTCTCTTTTCTTCTTTAACCATTGTTAGCATTGGGAGAGAAGCATTTGTTAACTTCATTTGATCATATCTTTGCTCCTTAATGGAATGAAATAAAATGTAATGTAACATCATCTCCTTTATGTAGGGTAAGTAATTACATGCAGAGACTGTTTTTGCCTAAACAAAATGTAGTTTTTTATTGTTTTAGCTTCTATTTTTCCATTAGAATTCTTTGTACACATTTTAGAGGCCTCTTGAGAGAGAGAACAGTTTATTTTATTGTTAATAATAAACTATCTTTTCCTTCCCATCTGCACTATAAAAGTGTTACTAATATTCAATATCATCTTATTTCTCAAATTATGTTCACAATTAGAATACTTTTGTAATGGTGACACCAAACAGTCTTCAGATAATACTAGTGTTATCTGTAACAGAATTCCCTATGTTTTCAGTTGAATATAGCTCTGGAACCTTTTATGTTGTGTAGGGGAAACTTTTTGTGTTCATGTGTATTTTTCTCTTTATTCTGAATTACTACCACATCTTAGTGGCAATAGCTTCAGAAAAAAATGCTCCTGCTTAGCTGACAATTCAGGAGGTATTACTGGCCCCCAGAGAGATGATTAAATTAGGTCATTTTCTTTAGGCTTTGCTTGCATTTCTGTTTTTTGTTGTACAGGAGAGGAGTGTTTTGCTCCTGTGGCAGATAACCCATTAAACACACCTGATACGACTGAAGTGGATTCTTCTAATGAAGAACCAGTTCCTGTCCAGTTGATTACAGCTTTGTAATGTGCAATTTATTTGTCTTACTGCATTATCTTGTTTTCTACAGAGTTTAGAGGATACTTCTTGTCTATTTTTATTAGCTGTGGGTGTGGCACCTTGCCACAGAGGGAGATCAGTATTGTCTGTTTTTCCTGATGTTAAAAATGCTGCATTAATAACTTCATATTTTAACAGTATTATTTGGCTATGAACTAATTTTACAGAGGATTAAATTACACTATTACTGAGAATAAATTAATTTTCAGCTTCAACAATTGTTATAAAATTATGTTGTTTGACAGACCCTAACATGAGTATCAAACAGACCCAGATTAAGTAACTGTGATCCTTTTGGTGGGTTCCTTTGCGGCACTGAAGTTCTTGTTCTTTCCTAATCACATCTTGTTAATGACTATAACTAAATTAACACTGATAATTTTATATCAAGATAAACTTTAAATATTTAATACACCTTTTTCACTTATGCAGTTACAGGAGACTTCTGCAAAAATATTGGGTGAAAATTCCTGCATATTAAATGACTGTGTGGAAATTATGACCTATTTTCAGATCCTTTTTAGACAAATGACGGGATGGGAAAAGTATATTTGGAATTGGTGTATAAAAATGATTTTTTAGTGTTTATCATTATAGTAGCTGTATAATGATGAGATTTGAGGAAACATTGGCATGTGGAAACTTCAGAGATTTGCTGAAATTCAGTGGATCCCAACTTGTCTACAGTTTGAAATGATTATATCTTGCATTTTTTTCTGAAGACCTTTTTATAAACATGCTTTGAGAAGAGTAATAGCTTGGGATTTATAACTACCACGTGCAGAATCACACCAAGAAATTAATGTTTTCTTCCTCAAATGCATGTTATTAAACATGTGACAATACTATGTCTTATATAAAGCATTTGATGGTTGGAAATAGTTTTTATGTTGTTGATGTGGTTTGCATCTGATGACATTTTTGACTTGGCAATGTAGGTTTGTATTGTAGGCTATGTGACCTAGATGAAAGCACACCAGAACAAGATTGCGCTCTCATTGTGGGTCACTGTGGCTGGCCGATGCTGCACTGCGAGCATTGCGTTTGGTAGTCAGAAGTTCCTTAGTTTTCTCCTTTTTCTCACGCTGAATGTGAAGATTTTGATTTCTTACACTGCTGAGATATACTCTGGAAAGATTTTCTTCTCAGAGATGGGAAGAGAAGCTCAATTTATCTTGTGAATTAGTGGATGAAATGTCAGAATGGGAGATAGTCTCAGATACACGGCTCATCTGGGAGAGTTGGACTCAGACTGCTTACAGATACACAAACAGGTAATGATTTTAAAATAAGGACACTAGTATGTGACTAAAAGTGCACAGGTAATAAGTAACTCAATGCCTTTTGTCAGATTTTAGTGACCCTCTAAATTCACTGCTTATTAGACTATCTGAAATTTTATAGTGAACAAAATGAAGTATACAAATTTTGTAACTTCAGTTTATGTTGCAAATTTGCAGAGGTGTTCATAAATAAAAGTTACAAAATCTGCATACAGATAGACATATGCTGTCTCAATATCTGCAAACCTGTGTTTGCATACTTTGGGATTATGTTGGCTCATACAACCAAACTGAGTTTTCATGCAACTCCATATATTTCTGTGGTAGTGCTCAGGGATAACATAAGCCAATCTCCATCTTATAAAGGAGAGGAGGCAAGAAAGGAGGCCAAATTCTGCTTCCATTGATATTTTGCAATTCTAGAAATTTTATCTGTTTTTGGTTAATACTTACGTCATTGCAGGGCCACCTCTGAAGACACTGACATTAGTACCTTCTTGTAAACCATTATTGCTATTGCCCTTTGTTATCACTACTCTGTGAAGTTATAACTGAGTAAAAAACCTTCATCCAACAAATATGCATTTATATACTTGGACAAAAGACAGAATTGTGTTTTATATAATCATATATTTTATAATCAATGTACATTATGATCTTTTTTAATGTCAAACTACACTTCCTGAAACATCTCCTTGACTTGTTTAGGCTAATGTTTAGAGTATCTTTTATCTTTCTAAAAACCTTGCTGTCTACAATAGAATACACTGTACAGATGTTTTTACACATATAAATGACAGTTTTTAAGGTGGTTCTGGGCTCTTCATAGAGGCTAGCAAGACAATAATCTGAATATTGTCTTTCTTGTTGTTGCTCAAGTGTCCTTCAGGTAAGAGAGACAAGGAAAGTTGTGGAATACTTTGATTAGTATTAGGCTAGGTCATCCTCACAGGCTGGGACTAAAGTCCCTCAAAAGGTGTAAGGACAAATTTTCTTCTCTATATCACTTTAGTAGGAGCCAGTCTTCTGTTACTCAGAGTCCCCCAGAATTTCTGTCTGATTATGATTCCCAAAGATAACTAAGTTCACCTAAGGTTCTTTTGTATTTCATGCTATTATATGTGTTGCTTGATGAATACTAGGTCATGCCTTCTTATGAGACACATTTTCTTGATAAATTCTGTGTATAGCAATAGCCTAATGTAGTCTTGTAAATATCAAATTGTTAGAAGGTTGTCAGCTTCCTCCATCATGTAATAGCAGAATATGGCTTAATATTTTGTTTTGTGGTAAAAAAACTGCTCCTCAAAGGTTATGTGCTGCTGAACCAGAAATCTCCACTCTCTTTTGAGTAATAGCCACTTATGACTTCATACATTGAGACATGCACCAAAACGTATTGACCTGTGAAGTTTATGGTGACTGAAGAATAATCTACTTAAACCAAAAATAAAACATGTTGCCCAGTAGAACACAGGGGCAAGATAACGAACGTAAACTGCCACCAGCACCACCACTTGTGCTGAAAGCCTCATTTTCTACAAGTCTTGCTCTCAATCTGGGCATTGCAAACAGAATTTTTCATAAACTATATCACATACCTAATTCCATGGGAGCTCTACATTTCTCATAGATATATTCTGAATTGGGGCACAGCTGTTTTGATCTGTTACTGCCACGTTAGAGCTATCCAAAAGACTATTATGACCAGATGGTAAATTTTACTTGGAGAACTTCTGAAATCTTGGTGAACCACCCAGGAACTTGGACAAGAAAGTCCAGACTGAATATATCATGGGTTCAGGGAAACCTATTATTATCCTCTGAGAAGCTAAACAAGATGAAGTCATGTGCAGATCTGATCTCATTAGTTAACATCGTTCCTGATCTCAATATTGTTGACCTCTGAGGAGATATATATAAAAATAAAAGGAAATTGTCCCATGAATTCACAAGCCATGCTCAGCTAGATTTTTTTTCCTTGGTAGCATTTTGTTATTATTATAATTTGAAAAGAATATCGAGCAAATAGCTTAACAATTTGTATCATATCAGCACCTGGTAGCTACAGTTGTAAAGGTAGCTATTACTTCCACAACAGTGTAATAGGGGGTTTTGTGAGGGCTTTTTTGGTGGATTTTTTTGTTTTTTATATCAGTATTTGTCTTGAAGAGAGAAGAAGCTATAGCAAGATTCTCATTTTTTTTTATGTATGATATTTTATGTTATAATGTTTTATACTCCAGATACATTAAGTACTTTGTGACTGATTGTCAGAACTTCACAGAGACATTTAATTGTGCAGATCTACAAGTTTTTTTAAGAAACAAGTGACTAGTTTAGTAACTAGTAACATTTGAGTGTATGAGTGAGATAAGTGAATGAAAGTAAGAAAAATAAAATTTTCATTGCCCCAGTGAAATTTTTGCTTTGAGAACTTTACCTAAAATATATCTTAAAAGAGAGGAAAAATCCAAATGAACTGTGTCTAAAGCATATTCCACTGTAATAGATCATCCTAACTTTGATTTCTTGATTCCCTTTTCCACCTCATGTTTCTTGCTTGTCATTTTTTATTTAATTTTTCTTTTCTCAATAACTTCAAAATAGTAATCTAATGTTCATCTTTTAAGTTAATGGTTCTCTCTGAGGTGAAAGGTACAAGTTTCGGGTTTCAGGGTTTTTCTGTTGGTTTTGTTTGCATGTTTTACAGATCTGTGATCTCGTATTCCTTATATTTTATGTATATTTTCATTGAGAGTATTTTGACAAGTACAGGTAGATAAATTATATTCTTTGTAAGGGAAACTGCAGCCTTGAAAAGTTGCTTTAGCAATCATTTATTTTGTGGAGGAGGAAAGAATTATACAGAAATTTATACAGTGTATGGGCTCCTCCTTGTTTTGTCACTATGGTTAATTCTAGTTAAGAGATGCTTCTTACTTGTATCATATGGGTCAGCAATACTTAGCATTTTGTACACATGCCCTTAAAACTACGGTTTATAGATCTACTGCTACACTGTATAAAACCCCTTCAAAGTCTTGGATCTGTGTTTATGTTGAAAGTACCAAAGAGATATTGAGAAACAACTGAAACATGGAGAGATGAAGTTGGGACCTCTAGTGTGTCTTCCTTATTTAAGGTGAAAAAAATATTTTATGGAATACTGGAGTATATTTCTAATTTTTTAAATTATTATTATAGAGTTCATCATGTCAATAACTACTTCTAATTGTCTGAGCCAAATCACAAACTGGTAACAGAAATTCTGCTAATGTTACATCTATAGTCTTTTGCTTAGCTAGATTTTCTTTTTGCCCATGGCACTAATGTGCAGTATCTTCATTAAATGTACAGACAGCTCCCTAAAGAGAAAATGATTACTTAATTGTACTGTAGATTTGCAAGGAGTAGCATAGGTAAAAAGGTGTCATTAGATCAAAATCCTTTAGGGAAGAACAATAAAAGAAACTGGGTTGGTTGAGTGGTTGGTGAAAAATCCAGAGACAGGATTCAGTGTGGATTGAGATTCCAGTAGTGTTAGGAGCAGAAGTAAACCTCACTTGCAGAAAGTCAGAGGTGGAGACTGAGGAACAAATACTATTATCAATGTGACAGCCTTAAATGCTTCGCTGTATAGTTGGCAAGTTGTGATTACTAAAGAAATTAATTTTATTTTTTTAAAATTGAAAAAAAAACCACCTTGAATTGAGTGTTCACTAGCTGATTCATTTTCACTTAAATAGAATCATCAGTGAAAATGTATTGGTAATACGTTTCAGGTCTTCAGTTTCAAAATAGAAGATTTAGAAGAACTGGGAAAAACACATGGGGAAGTTGCTGGACAGAGAAACTTAAGATTTGTTATATGGGAGAGGAACACCATTACTTCTATCATGGAAAAAATTATCTGAAAATAGTGTCAGAAGAAAAAACCTGTAAGAGGTGTTTCCTGATTTAACAGTGACATGATCATTTTCAAGAAGTCATTTAGAATAAAGGGTGTGTGTCTGTTCAGTTAAAGGATAGAATGAAAACTGCTGAAAACAAGGAGTAGTTAGACATCATAGGAGACATTTTAACAAGGAGCTCTTCAGCCAAAGCAATAGGGAAAACCAGGAATGCAATTCTCAGGGAGGACTAAATAGATATTTCATTATAGGAGTTTAGGTGTAGAGTTTAGATAGAAAGATATATTAACATTCTTTTTCTTTTATCAATAAAGATGGTACATCTGACTATGATATCAAAGGTGTGGCATATCAGACAAAAACGTTAGTGACTACAAGACATATGTCAATGTCTATCAGTTGTAGTGAAGTCTTATGGGATTTATGGAATGGATGCTGATACTTTTCCACATTATATAAATAATATGAGCAACAGCAAGACTTTTATATTGATTTAACAGTGTGTAAAGACTTTGATAGAAACATTTTTTTGAGAGAACAATTTGAAATGTGGGAATAAATAAAAAGTTGTATGGAATTTTATATGGACTTGAGCAAAGCAGACGTTGTGAAACAAACTGTACTTAAAAAAAAAATCAGTAAATACTGTTTAAGGCAAGAAAACATGGCAGACAGAATCAACATGAACTTTAATAAAGCATTTATTGTGGTGCCACATGAGAAATTATTTATTAAAACATGAATAGTGAGGAACTGTGAGATGAACAAGATACCGACCAAGGGAGAGACTACTGACTATGCTTAAAGGAGCAGTACTGGCTCCTTTACAGTGTCTTTTACCCTCACTACTTGTGCTGGTGAAGTCCTCATGACCCTTGATACTTTTGGTTGCAAAGCTGAGTTTTTACCTACACAGTGGGAACATTTTTTTTGACATAGAAAGATGAAAGAGATAACTTTTACTGCAAAATGTTAGTAGTTAGATTTTGTCTGAAATACTGGGTGAAACTGATGAATCGTTGCAGACAGTAAGTTCACATTTGGAGAAAGGACACATAAAAGGTTAAGAGAGAGAATATTTTGTATGGCTGAAAAATTCAAGCTATTTTAAGTCTAGAAAGTGACAAAATGGCTCTCTATGCTTGTATAAGGAACTGAAAAGAACATCAGGTGGGAACAACTATTTCAGTCAAAGGATAGTGTTGGTATATACACAGATGACCCACCCATGGATACTTATGGGCTGGAAAACAGAAAAAAAGTCTGTTACTTTGAGTAATGGGAGGTTTTAGAACAACAGTCGAAGAGTTATTTTTCAGATGAAATTTCCTAAGTTTATGTAAGGGATTATATGATGTGATTTCTGTGATAACGAGGGAAAAATCTTTGTGAAACTGCAGATCTCTACCAATTTAATAAAGACTTTATAATACATTCATATAGCAGATATTAATTAATTTTGTAGAGTTAGTTCTTAGTATCAAGAGCAACATTAGGAGTGGAATTTATTTCATTTTTTTCTGTGTTTAAAAGAGCTTTTTCAGTAATGTCTTGTGACTTTCCGTGTTTTTCTTTACTTTCTAAATTGCTCTTTTGCAGTTTTTTTGAGTACACTCACATACCATTGTGATTAACTTAAGAAAATAGATCTTCCCGATATCCATGATTGAAGTATATTGTGAAAGACTAATATGTTTGACTTGTTGTAAGAGAAACAGTAGTGAAGGAAGTTAATGCTGTAGAGGAAGCACAGCCGAGTGAAGAAAGACAGAAAGATCAGCAAGATAGAGAAATATGATCTGTTACAGGGAATCTGTTATAGAGAAGACTTTCAGTGTTTATGTGAGCCAAGCTTCTGGATATTCTTACAGTTATCTGTAGGTACCATACTTTGGCAATAAAAGTACACAGTCTTCATATATATCCTACCCTCAATTTAAGTTTAAATATGTGGCAAATTTTTGCCTTGATTTCAATGGGAATCTTTTTTTTTTCTTTTTTTTTCCAGTGGAAACTGGTGGTTTTGGCTGATGTAAGAAACCAGCTGCTTTTAAAGCAGAAGCATACATGAGAAACTAATTTAAACAAATTTAGTTCAGTGTCCCTAGGTACGATGTTTCAAATGCAAATGTAATGTTAGTCACTGTAACATCTATTGACACTGTAACATTCTATTATTTCTCTAAATTAATGAACTCAGAAATATTTTATGCAACATTTTCTCTCTGAATACCAAGGTACAGACTCTGAACTGCAGAATCTGCAGTGAAATATCAACAGTTTAACTAGATTGTGCCAGTAGCTATTACAGTCTTGGATTTCCAAGTACTGAACTGTGTTATTAATACAGTAAATGTATAATTTATAAAGAAATACATAAATACAGCATACTTCTATGAGCATATTAACTTTAATTAGTTAATCAAAATAATATTTTTCATTTTGATATTTGTGTAGATTAATTTACTATTGAATTTACTTAATCCAAATTGTTTAATATAGAATGTTTTCTATTTCTAGGGGCCAAATATTTTAGTCTTTAGGGAATATACTCGTTCATTTCACCAGTTTTATTTGCATGAATGCCATGGGAATTGCCCCTAAGGCCATTGAATCTATACCTACATCAAGCTTTGATAAATATTTCTGTGTTCCATTAAAGAGCTGCTCTCTACAGTCTTTATTTAGTCCTTTTGCAGACTACTCTGTTTGTCTATAAAAGTATTTTTTCATTGTGAACATTCCTCACTATGTTTTATTTACTTAATTCAATTTTAATTTAACACTGCAGTACAAGGTAGGAGTAAGTTTCACTTAGTTCCAGGATTCTGGTCCTGTATTTGTCCATGATCAATACCTATGCTGGTGTCTTAGAACAGGTGAACCTCTTAGTGATGCTTCCCACAATACACCTTTAAGCTTCCTGACTCAGAAAAACATCTGGAGAAAAGCACAACAAAATCTGAAGATTTTCTTGACAGAAGTTTTTCTGTTGTGAATAGGTTTAGGTTGCTTCAAACTTCTTAATGTCTATGGCACTAAAAATACACCGAAGCAACAGTTAGCCCTACCTATGAGCTCTTAGATTTTTACATCATAGAGGACAATTCATGTATGTATTCTATGGCCCATCAAACTATCTGTAGCAGTTTTCCAGGTGTGAGGTGAGACATTTTTTCAGTTTTTCTTCTGGAAAATACAGTTTAAAAAAAAAAAGTTTTAAAAGTGAAAGCTTGAAACCTCTCCAGGCTGTATTCCATCTTTATAGAGTCTCTTCTGCTTAGAGGCTGCAGTGCGGCATTGTACATTGAACTTCTAATTGCACGTAGACTTTTTGAGCCATGCACATAGATGGATCTTGATAAATAATGCTTCTCTTTTGAGAAGATGTTAACAAGAGTACCTTAGTTCAGTGTACCTAGAGCAAATCGACACAGTCCCATACTCCCCCAAGAGTATAATTGAGAGATTGATTATCACAGAAATGCATTACTGATGTTTCTTTGTCTCCTAAAAGCAATTTTTCGCTTGCTTTCTTAATAATAGTGTTGTGTGACTATTTAAGATGCTGATGTTTTGGCAGCTGGCTTTTCAGTCTCCTGAAAAATCTTGGTTGCTTCATCTGTAAAACCAAACACTCAGTTTGACTCTGTTACTGTGAAATTTCTTGTTCCTTTTGAGCAGTTTCATTTTTATCATCATCACTACCTGCCTCATTTGAATCAAGATGCTGCTTATCATTTCAAGGGCAAAGTAGGTAATGGTCATCAGGTATTCAGTCTTTTAGATGGAGGAGCTGAGATCTTTTGAAGCAGAAATCTGTTCTGAAAAGATAAAATTTCCTTCATTTGACACTGCTAATGTACTTTATCTTGCCTCTCCATCCTCTGTGCCACATAGGTTTTCCTATGCATTTAAAATATTTGCTTTGCTTAAAGCCATCACATTTAGTGCCTCTATTACATCTCGATTGGAACAATTCTTTGTTGTCCTTCAAATCACTGGCCATTGCGCTTGTCACTTGCATTCCTTGATGAATATATGGATATGGTTCTAGTTGAGTGAGACGTAATCATCTTCAGTGCAGTGTGTAGTCCAGTCTACTGACTGAAGCAGACTTTTAAGAGATATGTATATGAGATAGTTGAATTCTATAGTTGAATAAAAAACCACTCATATATGCAAGGCGAAATCCTTTTTTTTTTAACTTCTGTTTCTTTTCCCAAGCATTTAAGGTATTAACTGTGTATTTCCTTCATGACAATATAACTTTCAATAACTTAGTGAAAAGTACAAGTGAAATGGCAATTCCCTTGGGAGCCATTAGCTTAGTGCAAATTCGTGAATCTCTGGAAATAGGAACATGCTGTTAAAATTGTAACATGAAATACATGAAAGTGAAACATACAAGACTACAGGATTCAAAATATATTCCAATGAAGAGCATTATTTAGGGGGCAGCAGTATTTTTTTATTCATATTTATGTGTTAGTAATATTTATGCTATCATGTTCTTACTCATAACTACATTGATGACTTTTTTGGCATCAGAGAAATCTTCAGTCATTTCTATCTGGTATAGAGTTTCATGTCTGGCCATAGTGGAGAGAGGCATATTGTACATTGTGTATTTGGCCAACACCAGAAGCAGTGTTAAACTTGATAACTGCTCTGAGAAACCAGTAAGAGTCCCCAAGGATCTAAGACATTCACTCTTTTCACATATTTCTTAAATATCTTTTGCAAACTTGTGCCAAATACAGCTTCTTTCCTTGGAGAACTCTTTGAATACATTTGATGGCACAGGGTTTGGATGCCTTGCCTGAAATGACAGGTATTAACAATTTCTTACTTTAAAAAGCTAATATCCACAGTTCCTTTTGTTTTGTGTATGTGGCGATTTTATCTGAATATATATGTACACAGTGTGCAAGTATCCTATTAACATCGGATATAAACCTTCAATAGTTTCTGCGCTGTGAAGTTTAGAAGTTAGACAGGTCTAACAATAATATCATTAGTACTTTTTAAAAGCAATCCTGAATTATGTCAGGTTATATGACTACATTAACCTTCCTAGGGAATTGTAACATTTTCAGTTTATCTTGATTATCTATGTTCTTAAAGTTCTTACTTCAGAAGAGCATGCAAGGGTTTAATGTTTTAATGTCTGTCTGTTCCAGAAGAATCTGGCCTCCATGGCATATGCTCAGCAAGCATGAAGTGTGATTTATGGGTATTTTTCTTGATCCACAGGCAGTAAGGTTATAGATCTCGATTTTACGCTGTGGACTGGAGTATAAGAAATATGTTGGAGACATCCTTTTGCTTGAGGTTTTAATGCCTTACCGAACATTTCTTCCACCTCCTCAGATTTGAGAGTAGACTTTGCTTGCATGGTTGAAGGAAGGCCTGCTTTTTGTCTTCTCATTCCACATTTGTTTTAGTTACCATTCTAATTTAAGCGCTGCCACTGAGGTGCTTAATTGCTTGACTTTCTTATAATTGGCTGGAAATGCAGCAGTCAGTACTGTAGCTTTTAATTTTAACAGAAGTTATTGTGGCCCACTGATGAAGCAAAGACATGACACTGTTGCTAGCACTGTCTTTAGTGACCGTGAGCTCCCTTTCTGCCTCAGGGGTCTTATTTGTTCAGTTTTGACACCTCAGTGAACAGCAGAAGTCAGTCAGAATAAGCTTTTTGGATAATATGCAATGTAAGAAGCAAGCTCATTTGAATGCAGGGGATATTTTGCATCGTATGTTTATATTTTCTGCTTAAAATAGTTTTCCGCTTAAAAGCAACTGGAGAGAATCAGATTAGGAAAAGAGAAAAAAAATCTCTGAGTTGAGAACAAAAGGAGAAAATTTTCTGTTGGAATATTTTTCTACTGTTGCGAGACTGTTGAGCCAGTGCTGAGAAATAACTCTCCTGACAGAATGTGAACTCTAAAAGGTTTTGGTGTATGATGCATCCTTCTGACTCATGTTAGTGCACACCACTACTGCTGATGTAACCTAAAAGTGTTTCTCATCTTCTTGTCCTGCCTGCTGAATGTTTCAGGAGGGTAGCTAAGTGCTTTTAACTCATTACATTCCAGAATTGAATTCCCGTGTGCATGTTTGATAAATAATATACTGCATATCCTTAAAAGACATGCAATAATGCTAATTGAAACTCTTTAAGGGCTATTTGTGTGCAAAATGTGTTTAAATCAGTAAGAAGAGCTCCTCAGCTCAAGAGGGACAGAGAACTGCTGGAGAGAATCCAGCACAGGGCCACCAAGATGATCAGAGGACTGGAACATCTTTCGTATGAGGAAAGGCTTCAGGAACTGGGGCTTTTGTCCAGAAAAGAGAAGACTGAGGGAGAATCTTATTAATATTTACAAATATTTAAATGGTAGGTGTCAGAGGTTGGGACATCTTTTTCTATTGTAGCTAGCAACAGGACAAAGGGTAACAGGATGAAGCTGGAACACAAGAAGTTCCATTTAAAGATAAGAAAAAATCTATATTGACTATGAGGGTGACGGAGCAGTGGAACAAGCTGTCTAGGGAGGGTGTGGAGTCTCCTTCCTTGGAGGTCTTCAAGACCCACCTGGACAAGTTCCTGTGTGAACTGATCTAAGTGGACCTGCTTCTGCAGGGGGGTTGGACTAAATGATCTGTAAAGGTCCCTTCCAACCCCTACCATTCTATGATTCTAAGAATATGGTCTAGTGAGTTGAGCAGTTTATAATCTTAGACATTAAATACTGACTGGTTTGTCTATTAAAATTTCTAGAAGCTAGTTATCTAGATCTCTTTTGAAAAACTGTTTTTATCATCTCCTTAAAAAAGAAAAAGAAGTTTGTTTCCAGTGAAGGGTATGCTAGACCCTGCAGCAAAACACAGTCAAGCTTTGGATTAATAAGAGCTGAATGTGAATTTTTGTACTGTTTCTGTCTCCCTTTGGCCTGGGCTTTTATCAGCTATTCCATTTATTATGTCAAATGGAACTTATTGAATTCTATCTTCTGTCTGGCAAAACATACCTTAAGCTGTGTTCAAAATAACAGAAAAGCCATGACAAATAGCAAGATGTCCTGATCTTTAGCAAAACTGATTTGTCCAATGTGTTTTCCAACCCACCACCTTTTACGGGGATGCTAATGTTGCAGTCTTGTATGTTTTCATATTCTAGTGTAGATTATGACTAGTGTATCTGTCTTTACCATGAAGTTACAGAGACTGTGTTAATGTGCTATGAAAATGTAAAATAATTTAGATGAATAACCAAACATTAATTTAATTCAAGAACCCTTAGGGGTATATTCTCATTTCATTGAGAGGCGGTTTATCCCTAATGAAAGGCTTATGCATAGCTGTCTTTGCAATGAGATGAGAATACACTCTAAACTTCTTAATCAAGAGAGCTACAAATAATCTATTTAGAGGCTTTGTAGTCAAAAGACCTGGAATTTCAAAAGTAACTAGTTAGCCCTTATTTGCATAAGAAAATTAGCTGAAATTCATGTCTTGGAAAAACTTCAAAGGGCTTTGTCACCTCTGTTACATGCTATTTGATCAGATTGTACATGAAGGCAAACAGCCTAATCTTTTCTTTTTTCTCTATTTAAATCTGCAAAACACATTTTATGAAATTATTTTTTTTAAGAAACTTGTTAGTAAAGAAAATTGTTCCAACTGGCATTCTTTTCCAAAGTGAAATTGATCGTGATTATATTGCAAACAGGTCATTACCAAATGTTGATCATTGTTCTTTTAAGTGTAAATTACCATTGATTTTTTAAATGCAAAAAATGCTAGTTGTATCTTATTTTATTTAGACTGTTCCTCTCTCACTGAATCTGTTTGTTCTCAGGTAACATAATTTTTTTATTTCACAATGTTTTACAAAGAAAAGATAACATGGTTGAATTGTATTACAGTGAGGTACATTTTGAAATTATTTTTCTGGTATGAATGCATCAGATTTGTAAGAGAGCATGATCATTTTAACAGATGCATGCTCTAGAAAGTGACTTGCAGCTTCTCTTGTTCTGTTTGGACTAGATGTAATGATATTCTTTATCCACAAAAAGTCTCAGTGTACCTTCTACACCAATAAGGCAGGTGTCAGTTGTGACTGGGCAATTGTGCATGGAATAGCAAAGGGTGTCAACTCTTTCTTTTGCATACAGTACACTGTATGCTTATTAAAATGACATTTTTACAATTCCTTCAGATGACTTGCTCTGTACTCAGCCTCAGAAAATAACACGTGGATTAGTTTTTGCTTACAGTTTCAGGTACAGATTTACTAGAGGAATTTTCTGGTAAACTTTATTGAGTTTTAGAATAGACTGTTAATGCTCTTTTCCTCTCAGAATATGTAAAGAATAAACAAAGAGGCAAAGATACTTACTATCAGTGTGGTCCTGTCTTTGGCTCAGACTTAATCATTTCTTATCTCCCACATAGTGCAAATGCAAAAGAGCTTGACAGCAAATTTCAATAGCTGTAGCTATAGGCACAGTATGCCTCTGATTTTCAGAAAGGTACTGGGTTTTATTTCTCTCTGTGTTCAAAGTGAAGTTTTAGAGCAGAAGACAAAATGCTAGGTAAAGATAATAGTGGAGGTAGTAGAGAACAGGTTTACAATATATGAGCATATGCTTAAAATAACTACTAGCAATGCAGAAGAAAATGTATTTTGGAATGCCATGTAGGAGCATCAGTACTTTAACAGCTGGTTATTGCTTATGCCCACATGCAGTGTTTAAAATAACTGCAATGCATGTGCTGAATTTTTTTATACATTAAGTTGATCAAGAGAGTGATAATCCTGACTATATAAGTCTCATCCTTTACATATTCAGCTATGTAAGATGAGGTTGCATTAATTTTAAAGTACGGTATACAGTCCACTTTTGTTGTTGTCTGAAATATGTGGTGTTAAAGATACAGACTTTAAATTTTCCCTTTTTTTTCTTTACAATTTCTTGATTAGTAATAACTAAATGGATGCAACTACTTCTAGAACTCGACCTGGCAAGAGAAATTGATCTCAAGATGGAAAAAGATGCAAGACAAATAATTATCTTAGAATGTATTTCTCTTAGAACTCAGTGTGTATTTCAGAAGAACTAGGAAGAACGCTTAACACTTTAGGATATCCTCTCAGTTCATACAAGGGAAAATACTGCTGACTTCAGTTACTCCTTCCTTCAATTACTCTAAAAGGTTGTTGTTGAGAATAATTCTAATAGTCATATTTACTTTTGAATCAAATTTAGGATAGTTACATATTCTTTCTGCATATTTAGGCAGCAGACACATGATTTGACTAGGTGTTTAAATGCAGTCATGCAGTTCTAAATATCACATGGCTTTAACATAAATTGACTTATTCTATTTTTTTTGGTTTTTTGTTTGTTTCAGAGGAAGGTACTAGCATAAAAATAGGAGCAAAAAAAAAGAAGTGACGTGAATTAGCTCTGGCTGTACATTAGGCTCAAGGATTTTGGGGTACTTGTTTGAAAAGTAAGTTTGAAAACAATCCTCTGTGCTGAGATTGCCTCCGAGTTGTTGGGGAAGCTTCTGACAGATTAATGTGCACGTGTTGTTCTTGAACTACAAAGCAGTAAGACCTATTACTGTAGAGAGTTGAGTTTTGAAGAGCTTCAGCCACAGGTCTAGACCCTCTGCTTCAACATTATAGAGAAGTTTTATTTTAAATGCTGAAATGTGTTGAAGCCTAGATGAAAACCGTAACAGGTGGGGTATCACGTTGACTTCAGTTTTGCTGTGGAGAGTACTTGCAAGTTCATGGAAACAACCCGAGTTGCCATATGTGAAAAGATTCCTGTACTGTAATGATTCATCTATGTCAGTCAAAGCAGAAACTTACTTGCAACTGGAGACAATACCCTCTCCTGCTATGTTTAATATCCAGATAAGTCAGACATGGGGAGGGGGAAATAATGTTATTTTTATAACATAAATAACATAACTACATAATATGTTTTTGTGAGGGTTCTCAAACTGAAAAAGTCACCAAAGGCTCATCCTATGCAATGCCAATAGACTCTAAAGCACCTCTAACATGATTTGCTTCTGAGATATGCATGACACTAGCTGATACTTGTGATCAGGAGTGAGTGTCTATTTCTAATAATTCGACAACCTCTATAGAGATACTTTACCCCTCCATTAGCATTTTAGCTTTATTGGAAACTGAAAGTTGTGAAAAAGCCAAGCTTCCAGCTTTGCCTTCACTATAAGAATGACTCTCTGCAGGTTTTCTTGGCAAGGACACAATGAACTTAATCTTACTTTTCTGTGTTGAAGTCTTATGGTAGATGCTTTCTTTATTAGCTATCGATGCCAAAATGCATTATTACTTTTTTTTTGATGTACTGTGTTCTGTCATGCAGGAACAAACAGAACTGTGCTCAGAAGAGAGTAGGACAGTTTTTTCCAGAAAAGTGAACTCTTACTATTTTAATCACTATTGATATAATGAGAGAATACATAATGAGACTGAAAAGTAGCAGAACTAGTGCAAAATATGTGTATTCAAACTGGAATTATTTTGGAGATGTTAATAATGTTGCAGATAAAATCATGGGAGATAACCAGATTTCTCTACAAGGAGACCTAAGTAAATGGGTAGCACAGAATACTGGACAGCAGCAGAACAGGATTGGTGTCTGATATGAATGTGCATATGACCATGATGCAAGAAAAATACCTTCTCTCGTTCTGTTTGCATTGATCTTCCCAAGGTCAAGCTGCTTTTGTACAAGGTTATACCAAAGGCATCAGCTGTGCATAGTTACTGCAGTCCTGATTTTGGCTTAAGATAAGGGACGTAGTCAGTCGTAAAGTCAGGATGACTTGCTAATTTTTACTTGAAAATACAGGATTGCCATATTGTGCATACTTGAAGTACTTCGGGATTCTTCAATGTAGAAATAGATACGCCTTTCTACACAGTTAGGTAAACCATTTAAAACCCAGGTGAATGACAACTAATAGGATGAAAGACTTAACAACTGTAGAGTATATGCCTATATCAAAGAAGATGTTCAAAGGAGCTCAAAGATAGCAAACAACTGATTTCTTTAGCCAGCATAGCTGACTCCCTGAAGGCACTTGGACTGCATTGATTTTGTCCAAATTCAGAAACAGGTCGCACCTGTTTCTGCCATCCTGCTCTTGGGTAGGTCAGTGGTCTTACAGTTAGTTATACATGCTAATAGGTCACTTGTATTAATGGACAAGAGAGAGATTTTCTGAAAAAGGTCAGGCTCTTTCAGTACCTCAAAAAAGCTTCTCCATTGCATCCATACCTTGGGTCAGAAAGCATAAATGTGATTTTTTGAGTGTTTTGCAGTTTGGATGTCACAGACTTGTTAAGTCACAGACTGCTGTCTGTGACTTAACAAGCTTCATGATTCAGGGCGGATGGAAGGTCATTGTCTAGCATCTGGAAACAGTGAGGTGTCCTGTGATCAACAGACTGCTTTTCAACATCAGAAAGTAGAGAGATGCAGCTGGGAACTTTGAGCATTCAGGGAAGGACATCTGGATTCAAGTGGACCAGGTCTTTTCTCTCTTTACTTGCCAAAGTGTGTCAGTGTCAGGTATAGAGCAGAAGTGATTTGTTTGATACTAGGCTGGTAGCTGAACCACATCAACCATTTCCATGAGACCTGACCTGCTGAGATGTTGCTGTGTGCCAGAGCACTCTGAGGTTACTGGTTTTGTGTTTCTGTAACAGAATGAATCATCGAGGAGCTGCCTTGGGCTACTTGCCTGCAAAAGAAACTCATGTTTGAGTTAGCGTGACACCTAATTCTGCATTTATTTTGTGGACGTTTCTTTTCCAGTGCATCTCTAAGGCATTTCTTCTGGAGGTATAGTTACAAGATCTGTTATGCTTGCTCAGTGTTTAAGATAGTTTGCAGTCAGTGATTTGGAAGGTAGTCTCTTAAAATTTAGGTCAGTGAAGGGAGTATATATACATTGAACTAACAGCTTTCTCAGCTTCAGTTGAGGCTACAAACGGGATTTGCTAATGTTTGTTTAAATATTTTTGAGGAAGAGAGTGGAAGAGAAGCAGTAAATTATTCAATGTATACGTGATCTTTAGTGAAATAATGTAGATATTATGTTATGCAAATAATTTTGTCATCTTGTGGAACCAAAGTGGGTATTTACTGTTTGAATGTTTGTATGTGTTTGCTACTTGAATCATGCCTAGAAGGAAGCTCCTAGTAGAAATATGAAAAGAGTTCCAGTCACTGAAATGACCATGAAACATGTTAGTGCTTTTAGTCTTCAGATTCTTGTTTACTGTTGTGAATCAAGAATACATAATAAATCCTAATTAAATGTTTTAAATTAGAACTTTTCAGCTTTTACTGTGTAACAGAAAGAAGTGCTTATGGAGGCGATTGATGTTTGCAAGAAACTTACACTAAGTAAATGTGTCTTTTTTTGTATAGCCACATAGGTCTATAGACCTGGTGAATACTTAAACATCTTAGAAATGGTGAGTCCTCCATTCCCTTCAACTGAAATCAGTGATCTGTGCCATAGAAATGTTTTTTTATCTTGAAGAAAACATAGAAAGGCATCTATCATTTGGTACGTTCGTGAGGAAAAGAAATGGTCTGCTTCTTCATTTAAAAAAACATTGCCTGCACCCTACCTGACTGTTTAAAATTGGCAGTGATCACCTGGTAGTAAATAATGTCTCCAGAAACCTGCAAGAAGGCTTGCATTTTGTCAAATAGTCAGTGAATTCAAGCTCAGTCAGAATAAGGAACCAATAGATTTTTTTACTGAAGTAGAATATTGGTGAAGGAATTCTTGCTGGCAGTTGCATCCCACTTAAATTAAGACATTGGCTTCTTGACTGCTTGAGTGGTCTCTATGGGGTAGACAAATAGTGAGAAGTAAAAGGGGGATACTGGGGTGAAGGGATTAGAAGAGGTAGGTAGCTACTTAAAATGGAATATGAAGGAGCGCGGGGATGAAAAGATCTCTGGTCAACACAGGTGGGTTTGTATTGTGTAGACTGTCATACCAAATTTGACTGTGAAGCTTTTTTTCACAACTAATACTGAAAAAAACAACTCTGTTGCAGAAAGGGTAAAATAAGTGGAACTAGTGGAAAAAAACCTCAAGATTTTTTTTAACAAAAAAAGTGAGAGGAGAGAAAAGTACCATTTGTCTAAAATTTCCAACCATTATCAAGCACAGATGGCTGTTTCCAAATGGTTTGCCTCTAAAATATTGCCTTCTTCTATGCTAGCTGAATTTTTCAAATATTTTCCAAGTTCTGAGCAGATTGCAGGGATCCAAGTGGAAGGTAAGGAGAGATAGCTAGCCTCTGTAATTTCTATTTCTAGAAAAACTGGCAACACATCAGATGTATGTAGATGGAAATAAATGTTACTGATCCTTTACTGACACCTGGTCATCCAGAAGCAATTGAGCAGCTCCAGTTCAGGTAAAATTCTCTATCTAGTTAAACTGAAATAAAATCTACACAATTATTTTTTTCCTGCTTCTACAATATTACCAGTGTTACCTCACCCTTATAAAAAGGCATATTGCATACATTGCACCCAAGTGATACTCATCTAACCTCATCTACATTAGGGCTGTAAAAATACTGCACCTGAATCTATGTGTATTGTGTGCATTGTATTGATACTCTTATCATCCCTGACCTAATTTGGAAAACTTCTCTAGATCTGCATTGCAAATAGTTAGGTACATATGGTTGTCCTCCCTCATGTCTTAGTCATATGTGCACACGTGCTGTGTGGTGATAATACCAAATGATTAATATCTTTTGTTTTTTGCTGTTTAAAAGACAGTTGCATTTTTAAATTTTCTTTAATGTGCACAGCTTAACCAGTTCTGTGACATTAAGGAGAATGTTAAAGTCTGAGACAAAGCCCAGCAGGACACTAGGACTTCTGAGCTGAAACAGTAGAACCTGCAGTGAAAAGATTGGGGATGAAGATGGTTAAGAAGCTGGGAAACAAGGCAAGACTTGCATGAAGGGCTTACTTGCTCTAGAGAAGGTAGAACTAGCTGAGGCACCAATGGGCAAGACCAGTGATACTCAAGTAGGAGTTTCTAGCAGAGAAGTCCAGACCTGTAGAGTCTACCTGCACAAGGGAACTGAATATGAAAGAAACCTTAGAAAGTAAAAGGACAAATGGATATCTGGGGTAGGTGAGTGGAATTTCAGAGCTGTATTTTATCTTTGACTTTGCCGAGGTGATAGTGTGTTGTAACAGTAAAGTGAACTTTTAGGTAGTTGCTTGCTTGATGCAGAATGTGTTGCAAATTACAGATATGCAAAACACTTTCAGCTGCCTTGGAACGTAATGGTGGTTGTGACAGTAATAAATTCCAGCATTTCCAAACATTTGAATGAGGGACTTTGCCATCTTCATGTTTTAACAGAAGGATATTTATGTCTATACTACCTGTTTTTTTAAAAAATGAAAAATACCTTAACAGTCTATTGCATCTGGTGAATTCAGTGTAAGTGAGCTGGAACATCTTGTGCATACCATTGCTATGAAAATCTGCAAGCACTCAGTATAGCTTGTACAAGCTAAATTGACAAGTGAAAGAATGGATACTAAAAGGATTATAGCATTCCGGACTGAAGTACTGGAGTGGTAAGAGATCTTTTTAGACCTACTGCATATAAAGGACTGAAAGGCAATAAATGTGAACCCACAAAGACAGCTTTTGAAGCCGTAAGACAAACAAATGGACACATGCCTTTCCAGTTGAAATGTGTACAAAATACTGCTGCAGGACTGAAGAAAGATGTTTAGATTACATTTTTATTCTTAGATATGAAAAACAGTTTGCAGCTTGAAGCTAGGAACATGTAGTTTGGGGGGGGGGGGGGGGGGGGGAGTTAGCGGTGGGGGANGGAATTTACCAGTCAGTGATGAACAGAAGGAGCAGATGGAATGACCAGAAGACAAGAAAGTACGTCCTGCCTCTGCCCCAGGGAGAAAAAGCATGGCTAACAGTTCCAGACAGACACACCTCAAGAAGGATCTGTGGATGTTTTTTTGATTTTTTGTGTAGAAATAGTGGAGGTGGTAATAAGAAATTGTAAAGTTATAAAATAACTGTTTCCAGGTCATGGTTGTTCACAGGTAAATTTATTTACTTAGGTTTTTATATTTAGATGTAAGTATATTGTAATGTTGTTCTTGTCTTACATTTTATTAACCTGGACAGCTCTTTTGCATAATATTATGTGGATACATCTGCAGTTTTTAATATTCTCATTTCCTTCTATCACTTTTTCACCATTTAGCTTACATGGTCTGTTTTCAATTAAAAGCAGGTTTTCAAAAAACACGAGAACAAAAGAACCAAAACAGTCAACTAAAGCACCCTGGAGGATGAGAGAATAAAATCTGACTCCTAGAATTTTGTGAATGTGATATAAGTTAGTAAATGTAATAGGCTGATTAGAAAAATTATACTGAAAAAATATATTGAAGTGATGTTCAAAAGCTTATCTGCATGCCTGATTCTCTAGTAGCTCAGCAGAGAACCACTTCTTCCTGTAGCCCAGCCCAGACATTAACTATTTGAACTAAGAAATATGACTCAGTCTAAGATATATAAGTGGCTGTAAGCATAAATACTAAGTATTCATGTTATATATAAATGAATCCTCTATCTTGTCAGTTGTAAAAAGAATTTTTTTTTTTTTAAAGTCCTCTGAATCAGTTTTTACCAGGACTAGTGAGGGACAATGAAAACAAATTCAGTGACAGATTGTAAAATGAGTCTGTTAATTTCTTGAAGCTGTTGCTGTGACTTATGTTGTGATACCTACCCTACATGGGGCTTGGTAGGGTTGGACCTCAGAGTCTTCAGGTGCTCTGATCTGGGGTTCCCCAGCAAACCAGAGGCACGTGCTCTGTGTTGCTGTGGTCAAACACCATGGAATACATGATTGTCAGAGCTTGTGTATGTGAGACGTGGTCTGCTCTTTTTGCTTTCCGTCTGTGTTACATAGGCCAATGCATGACAAACTAACAACTAGGCAGATCTTGGCTGTTGAGGATTTTAGAAAGAGACAAATACTGATATTGAAATAGTAGTCTTTCCCTGTGTTTCCATCACTGTTTGAGATTTCTTTTTTATGTTCCTCTGAAGTGATTACACCTGGAGGGAAGGCAGGGGGAGCAGCTTAGTTTCTCTAATTTGACCAATGGGATTACCATTGGATCTGCATCTTCCAAGTTTTATCTTTTATTTTGGCAAAACTTCTATCCAAAAAGACCTATTGTACTGGGTGATGTTACTGGTTTTTTTTTTTTCAATTAAAATCTAATGAAATAGTTCCTGAATTTAGATGCATTATCAGAAGTGTCTGTAATTTGCTTCTGAACCAATTACAGTACCATGAGAAGTTCACAGCAGGACTAATCAAAATGTGTGCACAGTCTGCATTCAGGTGTACAAAAACAAATGAGAAAATGCAGATTAGGTAGCTATTTCAGTAAGTGTTTTCTTATTACTTTTGTATTCATCGTTCAAAAATTAGTCAACATGTTGGCAGGAACTGAGTGGGACATGATTGTGTTCCATATATTTTGGTTTTATTTGGGTAAGGGAACTCAGACAGAGCTGAGAGCCATCTTGAACAGTGTTGTCTGTGAACTTACTGAGGGTGCACTCTGTCCTCTCATCCTGATCATTGATAAAGATGTTGAACAGAACAGGCCCCAGCACTGAGCCCTGAGGAACACCACTGATGACCTGCTGCCAACTGGATTTAATTCCATTCACTAGCACTCTCTGGGCCTGGCTGTTTAGCCGGATCTTTATCAAGCAAAGTTTATGCCCATCCGAGCCATGGGCAACCAGTTTCTTCAGGAGGATACTGTGGAAAATGGTGTCAAAGACTTTACTAAAGTCTAAGTAGGCACATCCACAGCCTTCCTCTCATCCACTAAAGGGGTCACCTTAAGTGGATGAAGTAGGTCAGGTTAGCCAAGTAGCACCTGCCTTTTATAAAGCCATGCTGACTGGGCCTGACCACCTGATTGTCCTGTATGTGCTGTGTCATGGTACTCAAGTTGATCTGCTCCATAACCTTCCATGGCACTGGCCGATCTGTAGGTCTCTGTATCCTTCTTCTGGCCCATCTTGTAGATGGGTGTTATATTCACTACCTTCTAATCAAATAAGACCACCTTGGTGAGCCTGGACTGCTTGTAGGTGATGGACAGTGGCTCAGCAAGCCACTTTAGCAGCCTTGGGTGGATTGCATCCAGCCTCATCGACCTGTGTGTGTCAAGATAGAGCAGCAGGTCACACACCATCTCTTTGATTATGGGGACTTCATTCTGCTCCCAGCCTCATCTTCCAGCTCAGGGGGCTGAGTGCCCAGAGAACAACTGGTCATAGCATTAAAGACTGAGGCAAAGAAGACATAAAGTATCTCAGCCTTTTGCTTATCCTTTGTCACTATATTTCCCCCTGCATGCAATAAAGGATGGAGATGATTGTTAGTTCTCCATTTGTTGCTAATATATTTACAGAAACATTTTTAATTTTCTTTTATGCCAGTTACTAGATCAACTTCTAGTTGGGCTTTGAACCTTCTGATTTTCTACCTGCATGACTTCACAACATCCTTGTAAGTCCTCCTGAGTTACCTGTCCCTTCTTCAAAGAGTCGTAATTTTTTTTCCTGAAATCCAGACAAAGCTATGTCATGGTTTGACATGACAGCCTTTTCTGGTAAGGGGGAAAGGACTGTAAAGACGGCTCCTGTAAGAAGTAGTTTGTAACCCTCCCCAGCTCTGAGCCAGACCCATTTCTGGGGCTGAGCCAATTAGACGAATTGGTGAATTTAACCAATTAGAGCACTGGTGAAGCTGAGATTTATTTTCATTTCTTTAAAGACTCTGCATCAGCGGTAGAGACTCATTTTGATAAAGCTGATCCCGGACCAGGGGCAGCAACTCATTTCATTACAGACCATGAGCCAGGAATAGTGATTTTCTTGTTTAAAACTATGGCCAGAACAGGCTGTGTCCCGGAGGAGGGACCCAATATCCACAGCTGCGACAGTGGGAAGGAACCCACAACAAAGCAGCTCATCAAACTTATGCCCAGAAGAGGCCTTGTCCTGAGAGAGGGTCCTGTAACTGCAGAAACTGCAACTGTGGTGAAGAATCCACGCCAGAGATATTCACCAAGGACTGCATCCCATGAGAGGGACCCCACATCGGCAGAAGCCGCAGCTGCTGGGAACAAGCCACACCAGAGAAGTTTGTTAAGGACTGTATTCTGGGGGAGGAACCCCGTGTTGGAGCAGGGGAAGAATGACAGGAGTCCTCATCTGAGAAGAGAGAAGTGGCAGAGCCCTTCTGTGAGAGACTGACCACATCCCTCATTCCCTGCACCCCTGAGCCGTTGTGGGGGAAGGAGGTAGAGATATCGGGAGCAGTGAGCTGGGCCTGGGAAGAAAGGAGGGATGGGGGAGGGAGATCTTAAAGTGCTGGTTGTAGTTTTCTCATCATCCTACTCCCTTTTTCCTTTTATTCCATTCTGTTTCTTGTAGAATAAACTTTCCTACTTTCCTTTCTAAGTTGAGTACTGGAGTCTGTAATTGACAGTGAGCCCTCCTTGCCCTTGTCTTAATCCACAACAACCTTGCTTATCTTTTTACTCCCATTTCACTGAGGCCTCCACCATCCTAACGAGGGTGAGGGTGAATGGGGGCACCGAGCGATAGACTGTTGTGATACTGCTGTGCTAGCTGGGCCAAACCATGGCAAGCTAGTTCCAAGCAACTTGAAAACGATTTTCCTTAGCTAGGGTGCTCCACCCTAGAACAGTGCTTTTCATGGCAACAGTGTTGGATTCTCCAAATTTAGGACAGTTTTCATCCCTGAGACTTGGTTTCTGAGTAACGTGTCCCCTGCAGAGTGGATGTGGCATCCTGAAAGCAGCATGTACAAGCCAGAGTACAGTAGACTGCTGCTTAAATTTTACAGAAAACTTACAAAACCTGAGAGAAATTTTATACTAAAAAGTCACCTAAAAGTCACTTATTTCCAGTAACAAGCAGTTCCAGCAGAAAGTTCATAGCCTATATGATATACGATACGATATAAAAGACTACTAGTCATCTTAATTAAGGCTAGCTGATACATAAATTAATCTCCTCTGAAAATTAAAGATAGAATGTTTTAAGACAGAAATTATGACAATGCTTCTATACACAGGACTAAAACTGAGTATTTGATTTAAACTTGTGATTTGGATTTTTTCGTCTTGTATTATAAAATAACCACATTAACTTAGTCATAGTTCTTCGGAAGTTACGGATGAGATTTTAAAGCCATATATATAATGATTTATATAAACAATAATAAATTACAAGACTGTCCTTCAAATCTGTCAAACTTAATTTTCTGCTCTGCATAGCATAGTGATCAAGAGACAGTGAAGCTGAATGATGTTTTACACTGTGCATAGTGCCAGCTGCCAAGAGTCTGTGAGTCTGTAAACTCGTGGACAACTAGTCAAGAATATCTACTACTTAGTTTTTTCTCAGCCATCTTTCAAGGGAGCTTTCAGCATCATTGAGAAGTGCCTACAATGACACTGGCATTCTTGATGAGTAGTTTGACAGAGCTATATCTATCTATTTCAGATATTAGTTTGGATGCTGATAAGTGGTTTAAGGGTCATATTTTCGTTGGAGCTCTGTAATATCAGAAACACAATTAGAATCATTGTCATATTCAGCTGTAGTCCAGCTATATTCAAAAGGGAGTATATGGCGTACTCTTAAACTAAATAGTGAGTCAGTATTCAAAGTCTTATAGGTTGTTTTGTTTGGAAGAAAGAGTTGTTGCCTATAGTATTCAATGAGTGATTATTTGTTTGCAAAATGAATCTTCACAAAATTATATCTTCCTAATTAAAAAAGCCCAGAAACCTAATAGGAATAATAAAGGAAGCAGTCTCTTTATTCTCAAAATTCTCCTTAGTGCTAAGATTATGCTTGAGATGCACTCTGTGAGCTTTTTTCCATGCTCGTATTACAAGTGTTCCTCTGATATTTCATTGTTTTCCATTGCCTTTTCTGACTACATCTGTAATGCTTTCATCCCTGTCCTTTTGAATATACAGTAGTACCAACAATTTCAACATTGCTTTTAGCTGCCAAGAGAATCCCTCTCCTTGCATCACACAACAGCACCAAAGCAGCATCTGCATGAGTTAGAATGGCAGTTTCTTCTAAGAGATCTTAACTTCATGTTACACTTACAGTGAGTTAAGGATTCCCATTATGCCTTCAAAGCCACAGAATTTGTACTCAGTGTCTCTGATATAAAACTACTTTTACTGTTTCCTTTAATATTAACCAAGCTCCTTTGAAATTGAGGACAAGCATGACAAATATATTAATGGTATCAGATTAGACATAACATTGATGTGTCCAGGGTAATTCATAAAATTCATCTTCCAATATTTGGGACGTTTTTTCTCTCCAAAACTTCCTGTTTACACATAAGATCTAAGACTATAGGTCCTTGGGAGTCTGTAATTTGCACATTCTGTTAAATTTTTATTAGACTTTGTGTATTAATGTAACAGATATGCCATTTTTATGCAAGGGTTTCTGGAGAGAGAGAGACATATAACAGGTCTTTTTATGTCTTACCTGGACTGTCAGGATGTGAAGTATGGGAATTTGTCTTTGTCCTGGGTTTGGCCAGGTGTCCTGGGTTTGGCCAGGATAGAATTAACTCTCCACAGCTGCAGCTAAGGGGGCGTGGCCAGGCTGTTCAATCTCATGTGACATCATGCTCGGGATATAAGGGCAGCAGCTGGGCCGGGGCGGCGCTGTGGCAGGTGTGGGAACTGCGGTTCTGTCGTCGGGCTGAGTGTGGTGAGCAGTTACATAGGGCATTGCTCTTTTTTCTTTGGCCATCACTGTAACTGCCTACTCATTGTGGGGTTCTATTAAACTGTCTTTATCTCAACCCAGAAAGTTCTACAACTCTCTCTTGATTCTCCTCCCCATCCTGATGAGTTGGGGAGGAGTAACTGGGTGGTTTGGTTATTGTTCAGTTAGGGATAAAACACCACAGTCTTCTACTTAAGGTGACATTAGTGTCATGTTTTTTAATGTTCCTGGTACTGAAATGAAAGAATTTTATCACTGCATAATTTTTCTAGTTGGTCATTTACTTCTTTTTTTCCAGAGCAAAATAACTCGGAGCTTTATTTGAAGATAATTTAGGAAGTTTCAAACCCTATCATGAAGTATTCAATACTGTGCTCTGCTTTTTCATTAGACACTGGATTGTTGTCGTCCACAGCCACTGTCAGACTACTTTGCCAAAAAGTATAAATGCTTTCAGCTTCCATTTTTGCTCAATCTGAGGAGAAATTTAACATTTAATTATTCATTTCTTTTGAAAAAAAATAATCCCCCTTATGTTTCCCTCTAAAATAACTTTCAGATGACAACAGAAAGGAAGAGTGAACACAGAGATGTCACTTAATTTTGTTTTTTTTTTTTAAAGTAATAAAAACCTCCAGTGTTTAGAGATGGGAATTTTCAAGTCCACAGTATGCTTTTTTTCTTTAACTAAAATAATCACAAAATATCTGTGGTATGAAACTTAATTTTGTTTTACTTTAGATTATAGACCAATGTACTTAATCTGCTTGGAGCTACACATGTATACACAGTTTTGAAAAATACAGGAAGCTTTGACAGATGTATAACAAAAAGTTTTCCATATGTGTGATAGTTCTGTTGAAAACTAGCCATGCATGTCATGTCTCACACTCACTGTGTTTATTAATCATAGTCGGACAGACAGATAATATATTTAATTTTGTTTTACTGCAATCAGAAAACAATAATGTCTTTTTTTATTACACAACTATCAGTGGAAGAATTAAGTTGTTGGTAGCTGATTAAATTCTTACTGACAAAGCTACAAAAGAAATACATGAAGAAAACATCATTATAAATATGCTATCATCAAAGCCACCTTCGTATCATGTAGTGGTGCTTGTATTTTTTAAACCAACTGTATAAAAATAATATTTTAAAATCTTTTTTGAAAGCTGAACTCAATTCAAAAGAGTATATTTTCTGTTGTAGTTTCAAACTCTTGAGTTCACCTCTTAAAAACCCAAATTTTGGACTATGCTTAGAGAAGCATACTATTTCTTTAAAATATATATATATACACACAATATCTATCCTCAATTATTTGTGATTTCTCATTTAAAGTAGAATGGATTCTTTGTGTAGAGTGAAGAGATTGGCTCCACAAATTTGTTGAGAAGGTACATTTTTGATGTCCTGGGCAGTGGATGGACGTGAGTTTTCCAATTGTGGTCTGAAGGAAGACATAATACAGTGTATGTGGGATCTTGTAATATTTTAGTTCTGCCCCAGAGTCTGCTGTATAGCTTTGGATTTGTGTAATTTCTCAGTGCTTTTGTTTTTCATTTTCACTTACAAGCCTTTGTCTAAATTGGATTACAGCGCAGGATTTTTAGCATGGGTGCCTTCATGGGAGAGGTAGTAGTACATCTTTCACAAGGAGTAATTTCACTAGGTGGTTGTGCAGAAACTATTTTAAAAGATAGAAGAAACTGGACTAAATAGAACATAGGATCCATTCTATTGTAATAAAACTGAATGCATGTAAACCAAGATCATCTGTGAGTTGTTTTCCTATTGCTATGTATTTTTATTCAAATTAAATTTGTGCTTATGTAAATTGATATATAATAAATACACAGGTGTAAGTAGGATATATTGTTTCCTTGATATACATATGTTCATTTCCTTTATTTTTTTCAGACAACTTATTTCAATAATAATTCTGAATGCAACTGTGTTTTTATATAATTCCTTTATATTACTTCTACTTTTTAAATACATCTCTGGATATGATTCTATGATATCTCTTGCTACAACTGGGCAATTATGGATTTTGGACTATGAGATGGGACATATTCTGACAGAAATCTATAGCCTAGTTTAGTCAAAACAGTATGTTACTTAGTATGTCTTTACTTTGAAAATGCGGGAGTGGTAAAGTGTGCATAGCTGATCCCCATGCTGTGATACCTGTTCTGAGTCAGCTGGAAAAAGTAATTATCCAGTGTTCTCAGGACAGCACTATTAAAAGCAAAATGTAACACAGACACTCCCACACCTCCAGTGGTAAATGATTTTATAACAGAATTAAACATGTTCATGTTTTGCTAACTCTAATTTATTCAGGATAGGCCTAACACTAAAGCAGACAGGTTATTTTTTTGGGGGGGGATTCAGAGTCTCATCAGCATAAATCTATGTTCCCATTTCTGTCTGGTGCTTAAAAAATTCAGTAGATATATGTGCTGAGCTGACTTGGGATGTGTGCGAGGAAAGTCTTGTGTAAACAAGAACAGAGTTGTGGAGCTTTGACCAGCTGAAACTTTTGTATTGTTATTCTAATCTTACACCTTCTTTAGGATGATGAACATGGGCTTGTTGTACTTTGATTTAATAGATACTCTGTGGCAGAGTTGAATTAAGTCTCCATGTTGCTAGAGTATTATGCAAGTACTTTCTTTTTTCCTGACATTTGTCTCTGTAACCTATTTTCATTTTGTGTGTAATTTTTTGTGGTTCTATGACTTGCTATCACATAGCCTTCTTTATTGATAAACTGTCTCTGTCTCTTATGGAAAAAATCCACTATGCAATGCTTTGAATTAAATCAGAGTTAGGAAAGAAAATTACCTGAAATGTTACAAAGTTTTATGTCTCTTATTAAAATTATAATAACCTCATTTTCATTAAAAGGAATAATTTCCAAACTGAAAGTTTATGTCAATGTAAATGATAATGGGCAAGTTGTGAATGTCATATCCAAGTCTGTAATGGTTACACTGTCAGGGTCAATGCAGCCTCAGACAAAACATTTTCATATTAGATTGTCCTAAAATGTCATTAAAGTGCAATGTAATTTTCTCTCTTCCCCATTTTGTCACTGCTGTGGCAGAGATGTGTCTGAATAGAGGATTTTTGAACAATTTGCTAATCCAGTTTCATTTATTGTTTCCATAATTCAATGCTTGAAACGTGTTCATCACCTGCGTGTATTTAATGGTGAGGTCCAGATGCTGCAGAAAATTATGGCCATGCTTTCGTTGTGGAGGAAGAACACTGAGCACAAGTTAGTACAGTGAGCATATCACACAGGCATGGAAACCTTATCTCTTTCATAGTGTAGACAAGCCAGATTGTCTTGTAAAAATATCTTCTCATTAATAGTCCTGAGGCAGTGACATCAGTTCTTCATGGATAGGAATAATTTCATTATTCCCTATTATAATCAAAAACAAGGGAAGGAATTTACATGTTGCCTTGTCACATCTGTAAATGGAATCTTGTTTTCTTTTAAAAAGATTGTTAAAAAGAAAAGATAGACAACAGCAAAAAGAAATTCAATGTTGTGTTGATAAAGAGTTCTTCATTAATTTCTGAAGCAAAAAGGACAGGAATAATTTGAAATCATACACAGTTATTTTCTTCCCAGCTATAATAGTTTGTCACAAGTTCTTTTGTAAAAATTGTATTTGTAGGACTTGAATCATTTGAATGAACGATTTGCTTCTGGCTGAAAGTTGGCACATATGCTTTTAGCTTTAGCACAATTCCTGCTTTTCTGAAGGTGCCTTTATGGACTATTTAGTACATAGAAAATATTTATTTTTTTTTGACACTTGTGAGTTCAAAAATATTTGAAGTATTAATATGTCAAAAAAAAAAAAAAGTCTAAATGCCATGGCCTTTGTGTCTCTTCCACTCTTCAAAATTGGAGAGAAGCTACTCTGATAAAAGACCTGAGGGAGCAGGCATGATAATTAATTAGTGGAAAGTATGCAGTGAGTTTTTTTTTTTGGATTTTGATGTGTTTGTTTTTTTTACTGTATTGCTGCATTAGCTGCTTCTGGAGGAAAAAAAGGACTTCTGGAGTTTTGTATCAGTTTGGCGGCACCACCTAGACAATACCTTTAAAATGCAGCTCTCAAAAACATTGTTAGTATCAGAATATTGTCTATTTCCATTGTGGAAACAGGACAGTGATTCACTGGAGTGCATCAGAGAATTTGGGTAAGGTCCCATGATAATGTGGTATCAAGCTAGATGTGACACTCATTTGACTTCAATAGAGTACTTGGTACTGTGCAAGAATAATTCTGAAACTGATTTTTTTTTTTTTTTGTCAGAACTCCCTGAAATATCTGAGTTTCAGTTCAAAATTTTTTAATATTTTCAAATTACAGCAATTCTGAAATCAGTATAATCTGCTAGAGTGCTGTAGATTTTGAAGGTTGCTCCTCTGGAGTGTTTCTAAAGAATTAAGCAGTGACAGTACAGCTTCTGAGGCCAAGTAGTAAATAATCTTATGGTGTTTTTGAATCCAAGGAAATCAGATATGTGACATCTCTAGTGCTAGTTTTTCCTGTTAAACTGTTGCTCAACATTCAATATCAGAGAAGTTAAATCAATTATTGAATAATAATAACAATTTCATATCATCTGAAATTTAATTTCCAGATGAAAGAGAACAATTTTTAAAACATTCTGTAAATAGAATTCTGTTTTTTCTGTTGCAGTTTTAAAGAATGTCAACATCACTGGCTTTTTGCATTTATATGGATAAATTCCACATTTATTAGTACTTACCTAGGTGAAACACATAGCTGAAATACAGCTGGTATTAGAACAATGCTGAAATTCATTAGGACCATGAATAACAGAATTGTATTAGAAGATCCATAGATAGTTTTCAATCCATTGCCATAAATGCAGAATTTATGACTTACTTGTTAGGAGTAAGTTTAAAATAATCAAACAGGGTTTTTTCTTGTATATGGGTTTACTTTGGTGTGATGATTGCAAATTGTCAGTAGGAGTTTTTGTGAATAAGGTGATAACATTTGATTTCCCTGGACTTTGAGCAGTACCTGCTTGCTGTCACCTACTTCATTATGCATAAAGATATAACTGCTGCAACTGCTGGAAATTTAGTTCTTTATTTTTAATTCATTCTTAATAGAGGTGTTTTTTTCTAGTGGATTGGTGGCTGTGAGATTATGATAAATATAGAAGTGAATGTCTTTCTTCGAGGAAGTTTTGGATGCTGCTAGATTTTGTTCATGGTCTTGTAAGATGTTACCAGTGATGAGTTGGTAGTTTGTCCTTTCTGTGGTGTGGCAAGTTAGAGGATTTTGCCTTTGAAGTTTTGGGGGCAACTTTCAACTGCAATGTTGAATTCAGTGCTGTTATGCAGCCTCTTTATAGTTGTTTTTCAGAGGCTTGGAGAAGGGACTTCTTTGAAGGAGAAACAGGACCTTAAGTTCTGTGTAATCCTCTGTACTCTGACAGGTAGAATGAGCAGGGAATGGAATAGTAGTTTTAAATTAACTCTTACATTACCTAGAAAGTTGTTTTGCAAAATAGTTTTCCATTATTTCTCTGGATATTAACACATACAGCTAAACATAAGACTATGAGATGGTTTTGAAAAAGTCTACACTAGGTTTCTTTTGCTGACCCAAATAGTTTGCTTTGCTCTGCAATGTCTGGAAGCTCAGAGGAGTATGCAGATCTTATTGATTAAAAATGAATTGTAAAAAAATGTCAGCTTAAGAATTTGGAACACTGTGGCTCTGCATCTGCTTTGGGTCCCTGCTGCCTTTTTTTCTCTCTTTTTTTTTTTTTTTCTGTCTTTTGAAGGAGAAGGTGGAATATAATTAACAAGACTGAACAAGTACTTGTAATTAAAAGCTTCAGAAGTGAAACTTTACCGGTTCAATTCTAGAGTTGAAGTTTCTGTGATTACTTCTCCAAATTACATTATGTCCAGTAGTGGAAAAATCATTTAGGATGGATAGTTTGTATATTTTCTTCAGTGTTCAGTAACCAGTCTCCAAGCTCTAGACATTTACCCAAGCATTCTGTTACATCCTTCCTTTCTGTGCCATTCCATTTAGTGAAAGTGCATTCACTTCAAAATAAACTTTTAAAGCTTACTGGCTGTATGATAATATACATGAATCATAGGTAAAGTTCCTGTGACATTGTCTGAATTTAGGATGATATTTTCAGTTGACAACAGAAAAATTAAATGCTCTAAAAGGTTAGATTGTTATAATATCGTTTCCACCCAAGTGTATCACCATGGAAGAAAAAGACATGCATTTTTTAATTTGATTCAATAGCTGACTCCTTTTTTTTTGTCCTGGTTGGCTTACCAAATACATTTTGTTGTGAAAGTTAGCCTAATTGATCTTAATAAACAAAATATCAGTAAAACTGAGACAAATTTGACAATTTATAGCAGATATTTGGCATATAAATCCCTGATACATACTTTGGGTTTGAAAGTTAGTGGAAATTATGTCTTCTCTATTCTACTGTTGCCCTTTGTTGTGCTTTAATCCCAAGTGACAATTAAACACCATGCAGCTCTTCTGTCATTCTCCCTTAGTGGGATGGAAGAGAGAATCAGAAGGGTAAAAGTAAGAAAACTCATGGCTTGAAGTAAAGACACGTTTAATAGGTAAAGCAAAAACCAACGATGCAAACAAAGCAAAATAAGTCAGTCATTCACCATGTCCCACCAGCAGCAGGTGTCCAGCCATCTCCAGGAAAGCAGGGCTCCGTCACCTGTAATGGTAACTTGGGAAGACATACGATATCTCTCTGAATGCCCTTCCTTCTTCCCTCAGCTCCAAGTGCTGACCATGATGTCATATAGTATGGAACATCGCTTGGGTCTGTTGGTGTCAGCTGTCCTGGCAGTGTTCCCTCCCAGCTTTTCCTGCACCCCCAGTCCACTGACTTGGGAGAGAAGCAAAAATCCCTTTGAAGCTGTGCAAGTACTGCACAGCAGTATTGAAAACACGTTGTTCAGCACAATTGCAAATCATGGCTCCATACTTGCTACTATGACAAAAATTAGCTCTACCTCAGCCCAAACCAGCACACTTTGGTATGAATGATTCTGGATACTGACATCCCCAGTGAGGCTAGATAAAGCGGCAGCATTTCGCTTAAATGTGCTTGACTAAACCCTGCAGTAATACTATGTCAAAACAACAGACTTGATTGTTTGCTTTGAAGGTTTGAGAGGAAATATTTTGACCTTACCTAGAAATAGTTGATTTTGCATCTATATTCAACAGAATCCATTAGTTTTCGCACAAATTTGAAATCTGTTGGATCTGTATTTTCTTCCAAAAAAAGGATTTGGAAAAATTTCAAGCATCACTGTTTAGTTCCCATGTAGTTGACAAACTTCTAGGAAGGCTAGTTTCATTATTTTCCTATTGAATGATCATATGCTTCCATCTGTGTATAATAGTAATTAGGATAACAACAGGCAAAGGGAAATGTAAAAAGCCATAAAATTCTTGCATGCACAGTCAAGTGTGCAAGTCTGTTTTAGTAAGAAAGCCTATTAGAAATTGTTGACTTCAGGAAGAGATCAAAGTATATGAATTTTGTACTTCATCTAATTTCAAGAAGCTTTTTTTCTTTTTCCAACACTTCCATGTATTAATTCCTGAGCATTTGTTTAGGCCTGACACTTGGAAAAAAAAAAAATTAAGACTGTTTCCGGTTGTACTTTGTAGAATAAGTACTCTTTTTTTCAGTTGATGGTAACTTAGTTACATGCTATATATGCAATAGAAGGTGGCTTTGGGAGTCTTTGTAGCTAACAATTCTATGATTCTCTCCTTCACTTATTTCAAGAAGCTTCTACAGATTCTGTTGTGAGAAACTTTCTGGCATCAATGGTGAGAACTGCCCACTCATACATGTAAGTTTGGTTTCTGGAAGGACAATTTTTTAAAGATTTTATTCTGTGGGCAAGAAACCACTTACAAGTCACAACCTATAAAAAGTAAACACAAGTCATGGACTACTTTGAAAAAAAGTAGCAAGTTGAGAGGCTTAGGTTTGGTGGATGTTTTCTTGATAAAAACCATTGGGATTTATGTAGGGATAGTTTAACCAGGTATTTATATATCAACAATTACATATTAATGACCAAAAAAAATAGGGCACACTGAACTGCTTGTTAACATTGGGAAAAGTTGGTTTTATCTTTAAGTTGTGATTCTACAGAAAAAAATACACCCTGGGATACATTTTTATTTCATTTCATTTTTATAGATCATATTAATTGTTTCTTCTAAGTAATTCAAACAGGCTATGTAAGGTAAATGTCATTGTAAGTATAAGAATCGGACCTAGGTTTTGCAAGAGGGATCTGCATCTAGAACCTGTATGTACACTTTTAGAGTGTTTTGTATCGGAAAATGGATGGCAGAACTTTCTCCTTGCTCCTAATGTAGGCTTGTGCATGATGTTTAAGTCGTAATACCATTTAAGTCTCTGCCTGTAAGTCTAAAATGTGATTTAAATTATATTAATCTATTTTAAAACAAAGTCTTTATATTCAGGGTTTTGCACCTACCAACCTTTTTTTTTATTATTATTATTTATTTATTTATTTATTTAGTATTTAAAGTCCTGGACAGTCCAATGCTCTTTCATTCTCTCAAAACAATGGTAAAAAACCCCTGCTGTTGATATACAGATGGCATAGAATTTTCTGCTAACAGCTTTCAAGAATACATCAAGGACAATTACTTCTAAGCTTTTATGAAAACAAGAGAAACATTCGCTGCCCCATTTTGCTGAAGAATAATAATTAGAAGTTTCAGAAATGCCAGCCAGGTGCTTTTAGCTGTGGAAATAGAGCTTTTTGCTTGGTTTTACTCTCTGCCAATCAAGTGGTTCTGAACTTCTTTGTTAATTGTGGGTTTTTTCCTAGAGAGTAAATGTAAGTTGCCTTTTTCCCTTTCATTTTGTCTCCATTCACCTCCAAACAAGCAAGCAAAGCCATATCCACGCAGAAGAAAAATATTTTCATAGAAACTGTTTTATTCTTTATGAAGTTTTACTTTCTGTTTCAAGTGAGCAACATAACCCTCAATAGCTTTTCCTCCAAGCAGAAGAAGGACCTGCCTTGAAAAAAGCAATAAGGAGACCTGTAACTTGATTTACTCTTCAAATTAAAACAAAGAGTTCCGAATGTTATTATTTGCCAAAGCAACTGATCGCCTTCATGCAGAATTCTGCCTTTAGAGAGTTAGAGGAAACAAATATTTCAAGGCAGGTATTAGTCATGACACTTAACCTGCCAATAGGAAGTTCCAATAAGCTGTGATGTGATGACAGTATGAAAGTGTTCATTCAGCTATATGGTTGAAGTCAGTTTGTGTGAGCTGAATATGGTCATTTACAAAGAGACTGTAATATGCTGTAATGGGGAATAGGACTGAACTGTAAAACTTCCCCAGTGAGTTCCAGTCTGAGTCTGCACCAGACATCACAAACATTCGTGCATTCAGTCTTGAGTCATATATGAATTACATCACAGTTTAGTGCTGCTTTTGTTTGTCTGTGAAATGCTGACAGTATTGCTGAGGAAGTGTTCTTTTCTCAGAGGCATCTCCCAGTTTTTCATACTGTTACCAAGATCCCCATCTAGACCATGCCTGATTTATCCTGGCACACCCATATACCTCCTCACCACTGCATATGCCTGGCCTCAAAGGCCCAGTATGAGAGAAACAGTTATTCCCTGCCCAGACAGATCATTCTGGGCATCTAATGTGCAGCACTTATGCACAAACCAACCCTATGCTCCATATATACCATGGGCACCAAATGCTTGATTGCAGTGTGACATGATCAACAAGGAGTGGTAGCTGATTACTGTGATGCTCAACTACAGCTATTACAATCTGTGGGATAAACCTGTCTGAACAATTCTCAGTAAGAAGAGTCTGTCTAGGTAGGGGCTTGTTTTATCTTGCTGCTGAAATAGGTATTGAGTCTTTTTTGTTTAGCTTAGTGGATTGCAGGTTATCAGTTGTGTCAGGACACCTCACTGGAGCAATGCTTTTGACCTTGGTGTTCACACACCTCCAACCGTTGCCTACCAACCAGGACCATTGCTGACTGCTCCTACTAAGCTGCCTTCTCTGCCAGTTGTTCTCGCTCACTCTATCTGCTGCTTTGCTCCCTCAGCCAGTCTGCAGCATCCTATTTATCTCCCATCTGTTCAGTTCCACTCTTGCTGTTTTCTCCTCCCCAGATAGATTTCTTTGCAATCCCTACAGGGTTTCAGTTCTTTTAGAAGGGATACAGTGATATTGATCAATGTACCAGGAGTACTCTTTTTTCTTTTTTTTTTTTCTTTTTCTTTTCTTTTTTTTTTTCTTTAAGAAGAAAAGGCCAACCCCTTCTCTTCATTATTCTAGTCCCAACTTTTTTTCCATTAAGGGTGTAAGATCCAGAATTGCTGTAGGGTAACATACCCAGTCTAAAAGAGTAGACAGGTTAGCTGTTTATATTTTCCAGATACATTTTGCCCAGTTTTATCATTTTGCTATGTTTAATAGAAATCTTGCCAAGAGTTGCAAGAATTTCCTAACCTATGGGTCAATAAAATTTGATCAGCTGAAGCTTTTTGACTGATTCCAGGCAGCTTCCTTTACTCTCTGACCAAGGTGAACGTAGCCTCTGCCTCATGGGACTTTTGACTGAGGTTTCCAGGGAGAGACTGCTAGTGTGTCAATATCTCAGTAGAATAGAAAGTTACATCTTGTCTCATATGTAGAAGACTGAACATACATCCCAGGGGGATGACAAATTGAATTTCTGTTGTTTAACTGTGGTCTATATGATCACGATTGACATACATCAATTTTCTGGTAAATCGTAGCCATCACATTCTGTTTTGTGGAATCTCTGACAGTCAATCTTTGCTAAATTTCTGTCCTAAGTTTATACAACTGAACATTCCTGTATTACTGCAGAATGTTGTGCACATTCATAAGAGAGCTGCAGCTTTCGGACAGCTTCTCTGTTTTCTTGAGTCCCTTTTGAATTATAATCATGGCCTACAAAATACTTCTAATCCCTTCCAGCTTAGTGTGATCTCTGAATTTAATAAAACATACTCCCTGTTCCATCATCTAACCAACTGATAAAAATAAGCAATACCAGACTGAACATCAACTTCACACAAGTAATCCTTGCATTTGTCAGTGATTAAATGTTGTTATCAATAGCTGTAAGCCTATTTTAGTGTAATTTGCCCTAGATCATGTCTCCCTAGTTTGTCTATGAGGAAGATGTCATGTACTAGCTGTGGCTTATTTGTAGACGCCGGTTTTTAGCCTCTAAAATACTTTCATAGAATTTGTAGAATTTTTTTGATTGGAAAAGACCTTGAAGATCATCAAGTCCAACCACTAACCAAATACTGCCGAGTGCACCACTAAACCATGTTCTAAGCACCACATCTACATGGGTTTTTTTAATACCAGGAATGGTGGATTCATTTTGTTTCCAAGCATGTTGTTTCTGTACTTTGTAGCAAATCCTGCAGTTTTGTTTTGTGGTTTTTTTGCCTGGACTCTGAGGATTTAGCATGATACTTATTTCCTTTTACTCCTAAGCTGGTATTTTAGTGTATTTGCATTTGTCCTGGCTTGCAGCTGTAGGAACAAGGATCTCATATGGCACAATGGAGTGTTTCCACCTGTTTGTGCTTTTGATTTGTTTTTAAAATGTAAATTGTTGCTATGTTTAGAAGAGCTGTTCAGTGAATCTTAGCAATTAAGGTTGACACCACTGTATATAAGTGCCAGAACTGTTCTTTTTAATATACAGTAAATGATCTCAGTGTCAGATATAATGGATGGTTATGATGTACTTGTCAGTGGCATCCTTCGCATTTTGAGTCTAAATGAAAATGAGAAGTAGTGAGGGAATGGTTGATGAATATTTTTTTTCCTATTGAGTAGCAGTTTTAAGTGCATTTGCTGATTTTTTTTTTTTTTTTTTTTTAATTCACATTTTCTGCAAGTATTTGTAAGATTTTCTGTTAGCCTTTGTGCTTAGCAATGCTTAGGCTCCAAACTTACAGCACCTATATAGCCTTTAGTGAGTATTCCTCAAAAGGGAAAACGCTGGAAAGTAATTTTGCTTACAAGACTGGGCGCTGTCAGTGTGCAGCTCTCACTATTCCTTGAAGTGCTGTAGTGTTTTCCTTTATGTTTAGTCAGTTTCAGTAGCTAAAGATAGATCTGGGGCCAGTACTGCTCTTGCTTGGTTAAGGTGATTTCTTTGACATGATAGTTTAAAAGCAATATTTCTGCAGTCCATCCAAAACAAAAACCTCTGTGCTCCATAGCAATCTGTGGGAAACACCGAAGTCAGTCCTTCTCCCAGGCAGCACAGCATGTTGATGGGAAGGTTGGGAGACACAGTATAGTTCTTGGTGGAGGAGTTGATATATGTATTGTAATGGCAACAAGATTAAATTTGATCTAAATTTAACACGAGGGCAAAGTGCTGATCTCAGGAAACATGAGATTCATGAATGCATCATGGGGAATAGCTAGCCATGCAGCTGGAATTACAGGGTCTATTTGTTTGAACCTCAAGCTGAATGGAAATCTGGCAATGTGATGCAGTTACAAAAAAGTACTAGTGTTACGCTTCTGTGAAACGTGTGGAGGTAATTGGTCTATATAACTAAATAAATGTCACTCAGGACTCCAATGTACTGCTGCATCTAGCTGTGGATGCTGCACTCTAAGCAGCGGTTAAAGAAAGTCTTTTGGATCGCAGAAACATTTGTTTGAGATCTAGAAATGTATCTATGGGGGAAAGTTATGTTTTAAAATTAATATTTTAAAAGTATTTCATTGAGAAGTCCAGTCAACATCTGTCACTGTATAATTATACAAAGAGGGCAAGCTACCTTCCTCCCTGAAGATTATACATATAGATTAGGAAAAAAAAAAAAAAATTCAAAGGTGACCTATATATGTATCCTTCATCAGAGCAAAAGAGTTAGCCAGATGTCTTTCTTTGTCATCCTTTGGCAGAAAAACACTGCTTCTTTCCTTTTGCTGGGACTTCCTGTTTTTCAAAGGGTTCTTAATAAGAAAGTATTTTCACCCTGAAAGTCTCTGAAAATCTCACTAGTGAGTGACAGCATTTTAATGAAGCAATTTTACCAGGTATTTATGTCTTTTTGCAGAGATTAGATGCACTTCAGATTTAGGGGAAAGACATAAGAACATCCTTAAAACAAACTACACTGTTTTTTTTCAGCAGAATGAGCAGAATATTAGGTCAGCTAAAAATATGCTGCACTTCAGAGAGCTTCCTTAAATGATGGGGATGTGAATGTTGAGGACTTTCAATAACATGATACTAGGGATATCTTTAATTACCTCTGAGTGAGAGGCAAAGCTGTGGTTTATATAACCAGTTTTAACTATATTTAACAGTTGGGAGTAAGGGGAACACTAAAAGAAAATGGGTTCAATTTGCCAAAGTATTCTCCTCCTGCTATTTGTTATTCACCATTTCTTTGCCAAGTTGCTCAAAAGTGGAAGGGATGACATTTGCATGCAGTCCAACAGAAAACACAAACAAGCTACCTTCAATCTCAGATAATATTCCTGTTGAGGTTTGGTGCCTGTCACAGATGACTCAAAAGTACTGCATTGTTCACTGTGCAAAAAGTTGTACTAGAACTACTCTGTATTGCATTGTGGTTTTGAGAGTTATCTGACATGAGAGGGAAAGCTGGCTCACAAACTAGCATACTATCTTAACTAAAGAATGAGGCTGGTTTTTCTCCTGTGCTGCTTCGTAAAGCACAGCAAGATGGGCAGCAATAGAGTCGAAGAGGTAAAAGGAAAAATAATCACATTCTGTTCTACATCCAAACATTTTTGATTGCTTTGTGTCTGTCTTATTCGAGGCAATATGTTCCTTTTCTGCTAAAAGGCATGAAAGAAATCAAGCAAAAATACTCACTCTATCCAGATGATTAAGTTTGATCAGGGAGCAGAAGCCATTCAGTGCGCTACTTTTCTTCCCAGGAGTGGCAAAGTTCCCTCCGTATAGCACAACAGTATTGGATCCTCCATTTGCTTTGTTTTGTTTTGTTCTGCTGGGATGGGGCAGAAAGGGCAGTAGAAGAGCCAAGGTAACCAGGTGGATGTGGAGAAGTTAGGACATTATTTTCCAGTATTTTTGGCAAGGAATGCGTACAGTTGTTTTTCTCCCTTGTCTCTGATAAAATCCCAAATTTCAAGAATATATGGATTTATGGATAGACCAAAAAAGATATGTCCAGTTTACAAAATGGATAAACATTTCCTTACAGGAATCGCTATTAATTATCATGTCGTAATTTATGTACTTTTCTGGCAGTATTCTGATTAAGTCCTTGAAAAGTTCATTGCACAATATAATGGTTTTGGTGCAAACTGATGCTAAGACTCAAAAAATGTTTTCTATTTTTCAGTCTAGAGGATCACTATACAAAACTCATGCTCTCTGTAGGTTGTCACCTGGATGGTGAAGTATCAGTATCATAAAAGAATCCTGTTCTTGCTCGCTCTGCTTCAGATCACTTACTTTAGGTAAGCCATTTGAAGATTTTAGAGCTCTCAAAGAACACTTCTCATCCAGTATTTTCTGAAGACAAGCATTAAGTTGTTTCACTAAACCTTAAGAGAAGTTGGTGGGGGAAAAAAAAAAAAAAGAGGAACTGGGCAGTTGCAGATAGAGTCACGGGTAAAGAAGTAGAATAGAGTGCCAAAAAAACCCCAAACCTAGAGGCTGGCAAGAACAATACTGCAGAGTGCCTGATGAATGTCCTTCCCAAGGCTTGGACTCACTATTCAAGTCAGTAACTCTTCCTTTCTGGCAAGCAGCTGTGAAACCAGTAAAGCCAAGCACCTGCAAGATAGGAATGTTGGGCATATAGTTGAACCATATATGATTATTGAGCACCTTTATGTATAGGCATTATGATGTGTCTGGTTAATTATATACTTAAAGAGGCTGCATCATCTAATTTCTGCAAAACCCTTGCTATGCTCAGAATATGAAGTGAATTTGGTTTAGGACTGTATATAGATAGGGCAACTCAGTACATAATATAGAGGACTCCAAGGACTGTGTTGATTTACTTAAACTTGGAGTACTTATAGCTGTAGTTTTATAGGAACTGTGGTCTGAAAAGTGGAATATAACATAATCTGAAAAATCAGGCATAGGCTTCTCAAATTTGGTTTCCCAGGATGAGTTGACGCTTTTGATCATTCTTGTCTTAATCTTCAAGCTTCTGTTCTCAGTGTGCCAAATACATCAAAGAAAATGTACTCTGTCAGTTGTAAACAATGCAAGCAGATAAAAAAATTTCATTTAGATATGTATATGCTTTCAACTGAAATGTATGTTTACCTGAAATATGTTTACATTGGGGTAGTGGGTGCTTAGATGTTTTTGTTTTTTTTTTTTTTTTTGTTCAGAAACAAGGGGGAGAACATAATCATATTAAAAAGGAGAGAGATCCCTGGGAAGCTCTCAGCTTTGCTGTTCTCCAAAGTCAGGGTTTACACTCATAATTTTCCAAAAGAGAATAGAAAAGCACAGAATGAGAACACATCTCATGTAAGTCACTGATGCTTTTTGGAAGATTTCATGGCCATCATTAACAGTAGCATCTTCATATTGACGGTTGTCTGGTTTTATTTGTTAGTGCTTGCTCCCAGCTCCGCCAGCTCACAGAGTGCTCGCAAAGGTAAGAAACAGCATAACTAACAAAATGTGTCATTCCAGTGAAAAAACACTTTATGTGTTGTTTAACTGCCTTGAACAGCTATTTTGTACCAACAGCAATGAGTGAAATAGAGCAAAGAAAGTGTGGGCAAATATTTGGTTCTGCCTCTGGTAAAACAAATGGAAATAGGTACTCACCTTTCTACCTAATTTGTTGAAAGCTCAATATTATCCCTCATGAGAACCGTGTTCATTTGGCTTTGCAAGCTGCATACCAGAATTCTTAGGGTGGACTGCGTTTTGTTGTTGACCACTAGAAAATGTCTAAAAAAAAAAAAACAATAGGCTAGTGCATTTATAACATACATTTGATTTAGTGATATCTTATTTAAAATATTTATTAATTCAATTTCAAATACTTCTTCTGACTTGCTAACTTGTTTTTAATTAAATTCTTGTTAAGTTGATTGACTTAATTGAAATAAATGCAGCAGCCTGATGAGAACTGGGTTATTTTTGAATCTAGTTAACCTTCAAATGAAGGGGTTTTTATCTTGCAGTGTAATTACAATTGAGATTAGCTTATTATGCACATAATGAGTGACCTTTCATCTTGTCTAAGGTAAATAAATACACAGAGGTATTTGCTGCATGAGCAGAAAGTACACAAGTGTTAATATAAGATACAAACTTGCTGTTTGTTTTGTCTTTTGGATCTCTCTCTTGTTCAGATGGACATGCTGTTTTTATGTGTAAAGCTCTGAAAGATGGTTTGGGAAAGAGGCCCCCATGTCAGGTGCTATGCAGAACCTCAAAAAGAATAAATTGATTCAGCTACTAAATCAGGATTCATTTCTGACTGTATCTCGTGTTTCCTAGGCTGCCTCTGGATGTCCTTGTGCTACGTCTTGAATAAAAATGAAGCTTCAAAATTGTAGTTTCTCTCTCTTTCTCCTGCCGTCAGGCATGTCAGTTCTCTTTTAAAAAAGGACGATGAAAAGCCCTAGTGATTGCTGTGTATAGGCCTCAAGTGCAGAATCATTCCCATCAAGGCTTCTCTATGTTTTTCAAGGCCCTATTCATTGGGAATACTTCTGTTAATTGTATTGTTATATATCCTCATACTTCATTGAAATGCTGACATGGGATACAGTACTGATGTGTTTTAATGAGTGTGATAATGACTTGAGGCATAGCATGCACGTAGTGGGAATACCGATGAAAAATATAATTATACTTAATTGACAGTATTTGTGTAATATAAAGTATATAGGTAGCATCACAGTCTAACAGACATAAATGGCATCAAAATGTGGTCTCCTGCCTTTATATCAGGATACCCATCCTTAGTATGTCATAAGTTTTGTTCCAGATATGCCACACAATGGCTCTGTGCATTGATTTCGTCAGTTACAAAGTAGGGAATAGGCATTCTTAGTTACTGCTGCAGCTCAATTTAAAACTTCCATATGAATATCTTGGTACTATTTTTTGTTGTTATGACAGCATGATATTACATACTTAAGAGGCCAAAGGGGTTTCCTTCTCTGAGATTTGTTCATATTAGAATAATCAGTTAAAAACAGTTAATATTGTTTTTCATCAACATCTGTGGAAGTGACAGGCTAGCGATGTCTAGTTTGTAGTTCCTTATATTCAATTCTTTTTGTTCCACAAAAGATCCTGCATTTGTGTGTTTTGGTCTGCAGAACAGTAGCAGTGTAAGTTCTATAATGACTCTTCTAAGTGTGCCTGGAAGACCCTCCTTAAGAAGCAGAATAATATCCTGCAACGCACACATTATTTTCTCAATGCTAGTGGGCCAATTTAACAGCCAAATTGAGGCCCATTTATTTGCACTTTACAGTATGTACCTATACCAAGCCTTTTCTTTGGTAGCTTGGAAGTTTTATGAACTTCTTGCAATTGTCACCTGTCTCTGCTAAACAGGTTTTCAGTGTGAGCTGATATTAAGTTGTTAAGATACCATTCAAAACCAGGTGGAAAAGATCTTAGGTGCTGATTAGCTTATGGAATGACTAAGTCTTTAAGTGTTAGTTTGTCTACAAGAACAATTTAATAATATAAAAGTAAAAAATGATGATTTCACACAGAAAAAAATCATTCATTTTTTGCTTGAATTGTCTGTGGGAAATGTTTTCAATAACCTGACCCTAAGCCTCCCCATTGAATGATTGATGTCTTCCTCTTTTACTTACCTCATTGTCCCACTGATATTTTTTTCCTAAATAAATTGCAAAAAGCATTTAAAGGGGCAAAATAAAGACCTTTCTATTGTTCAATATGCATCATGATGTTGTAAACCTGAGTAATCCAAATCACTAGTAATTTGTGTTCAGTAAGATACTAGTGCAGAATTCAGAACAGTAAATACAAATGAATACAAATCCTTAGTGACAGCAGAGAGGGTACAGGCAGCTGAGGACAAAGTGCTGACCCATCTTGAGACAAACAACTGTCATGCAAAACTTCCAATTCTGACTCTGCACTTGCTTAGTTTGGAGGTTTTCTTGGATTTATGAACTTTACATTGACTCCAGCTTGTGCACACTTACTGTGTTTTATGTAAATATGACAGAGCTGGTGCACCAGGGACCCAAACATGTGTGTCAGAATTGGTCTCTGTTGTCTCAGACTTGAATGCACATCAGTCTTAGTTCCTCATCTTCAGTTTAATCCTTTAAGATACAGGTACCCTTAGTTAAAGATGCGACTAGGTCATTTGCTTACTGAATTCATCTTTACTGTTAGTCTTTGCTACAGCCTTTGCTGTCTGAATGGCTTGGAGGAAACATGATAACTGAAATCTATAAACAGCTGCTGACTCGGTCTTAATGGTTAGGCAGGTAGCAAAAGTAAGCTTGCCACGTGGATTCGCTACTTATATCTATCTCGTAAAGATTAAAGCATCCTGTTCTTTTTACCTCATGCTTGCCATAGCTCTGGCAAGCATAGTACCTTTTGTACTCTGAGGTTTTGAATCTGTTTTCTTGTTGTTTATGTAAGGATTTTTATCTCCTTTGAAAGATTGAAAAATTTGCAGTTGTTTGGAGCCTTGGAGTAGTACTGCATAGTGTGGTCACCAGTAGGTACTGCAAATTACTGTCACTCAACTGGTTTTGGAAAGACTGTCTTGTGACTTGGTTGGGGTCCATCATAGCCAGTGCTAGGTGACACCTGCCCCAACACTTGCAGGAGTTTGTGCCACCTATTGCCAAGACCTTTTGGGTATGTCAGTACAAAGTGGTATGGCAATGGGAAGTTGCTTTAGAGTTAGCGATGGGTTGTGTTTCACAGTTGGTTTGTAAAAGCTCCTGCTGCTTCTGATGGCCAATAATTTGTTTTAATAACGTATATGTAAGATCTCAGTTTCTGTGGCTGCCAGTCTAATGCTGTAAATTAAGTACACTTTCAAAAGTCAATGATGTAATGTCATAAAATATTTTTTAATATTTTAAGTGCTAAGTGGTGATAAATTATGTTATTTAAAGAAAGAGACACTGCCTACCTAAAAAGTAAAGTGGAAATGAAAAGGTTGAAGCAACTATAAAATGTTGCATATTTTGTGCCACTCAAGTCTCAGATGAATATGTAAGATTACTGTTGTACCAATAGAGATATATTATTATTTTAATTTTTCTCATCTGGGCAATCAATTAAAATATTATATCTGTCAGTCTGCCCTTGGTCTCTCTGAAGGGCTCTTAGTTAAGTTTTCTTGCTCCTTAATAACTGGGTTCTACTCGGTTGAAGCTTTGAAGAGATGAAATTTCTTTTCTCCGGCAAATAATAAGATCAAAGTTACGCTAGCTTGAGGCGCTGATATTTTCTTAATTGGAGCAAGTTTTCTTCTCCTTCTTAAAAGTCTCACATAGAAATTGAAGTGCAGCTTTTTTTTTTTTTCCTATCCTCTGTTGTTCGTTCTCACCCAGATGATCAATTGCAAGCCTTATTTGTTTGCAAGGCTTTGGACGCTGTGGTTTTGGAATGTGGTCTCATCTTTTTCTTTTGTAAGATCTTCTACCGGGAGCCTCTAGGGAGGAAGCAAAGTGTCCTTTCTTTCCATCACCATGCTAGAAGTTGTGTTTTTCCTTCAGTAAAGGAAGTTTCATCTACTTAGATATATTCAGATGGAGAATGTTGTATTTTTCTGTTCCATTTATTCTCACTAGAGCTAACTCACTCGTAAGTGTATTAAGTGTCTAATAGGCTAAAAATTAACCTGTGATATTCCTGATCTGTTAGAATCTTCTATTTCTTCATAGTTTTTACCTTGTTCCAATATCTGCCAATATTTTTTTTTTTTTTGTCTGAGGTATATCTGCTAGTTGGTAGCCACAGGCTAACAACTATGTATATTTGAATTTCCTGTTGTATGGATGCTCAAGTTGCCTTGGGAGAGGGAAGTTCCCATTTTATTCACATGTAGCTTGTTTTATTCACTATAGAGGTCACTTAGTGGTACCTGTTGTGAACTTTATTTCCTATCTGTCAACATAGTGGCAGTGTTAAAAAGTTGATGATGCATTTTGCTGATGCTGACTTGGCAGTCTTTTCATGAAAGTACCCAAATGATCACTTTTTCTTTGTTTTCTGGAGGAAAAAAAGTCACTATTTAAACTGCCTTCTTCTGCAGTGAGTCTACTTTGCCCATTCAGATTTATGCTCCTGGGGGAAGAGGTCCTTCACTGCTCAGTATGTTATCTATTGCTATAATATTGCATACAGAAATGAGGAACTGGCAACAGATCTAAGTGTCTGTTATTAAAAGCATTCCTATATTTCTAAGGAGCCTGGTATACATTTTTGTGAGAGGGACTTAGCAGTGATGTGAAGGACTTAAAACAGCAAAGATCACAACAAATAATTTTGACATTTTATATAGACCTATTAAGTATTCTTTTAGGTTGACTTTTAAGCATATTTCTTCTCAGTTCCAACAGATACTCATTAAACTTTTAAATATTAGGATATCTCAGAACCAAGGCTAGTACATAAAGCCACAGACAAAAATGTGTTGGAATGATTTGTTTATATGTGGGAAAACAATAAGCTTTTCCGCTTTCTTACAGTGTCTCTTTGTTTTCCTTGTGACAACGTGAAGTTCCTTTTTTCTATTAACTTAAAGGACATGTATATAAAAGTCTCATTAATGTAAAAAGAAATTAGCTGTATTTTCCCTTTTATGAGTAATATACAAGCAGTCTTACATGCTGCTGACTTTGATAGCCTCTGTGAGCCAAGATTCATTTGCAGGAGTAAAAATAAAGTACAAGCACAGGAAACTCTGAGGAAAGTTACCATAATAATCCACTTCTCAGTGAACACTATTAGGCAGGAGTATTCTATGCGAATGTGTTTGTGTGTGTGTGTGTCTGAGTGAGGGAACTGAAACATCGGTGCTTTGTCACATAAAACTAGATAGGATACAAGTACAGTATGGATTAACTCAGGATCGTCAGGAAGGTTTTGGCTTGATGAGGAAGTAAAAACACTGTTAAGCAAAGCAGTCATCAAATGCATGAATTTAAGTAACTTAATGATAGGTGATAGCCTCAAAAGGCTCTATTATGTTTCCATTAAAATGAAAAAAAAATGAGGACTGAGATATCTTTATTGCTTATGCTTATCTTGTTTTTACAAAATACATCCACTGAAACATAACTGCATGAAATTAAGGACCCAGTGAATCAATGACAAATTTCTAATTGATGAAATTCAACTCATTCTCACCTGCTTCTTTGCTGCCTGGTTTTCTTAAGTGAATGTTTTAATCCCAGATACACGCACAGGTCACCCTTCCAAATGAGAAACCTATTATTTGGGGGGAAAAAAAATTGAATTAAACTAACATTTTCTTTACTTACTTTGATAAGTGTGTTTGTTAACATGCTGTATATGTGAGAAGTGCTAAACATGCCAACTATATAGATAGAGGACTTTTTGTTCAAGAGTTTCTGAGCATCTTAGGTACATTTTGAAACCAAAGGTAATAGTTTATTAACTGCACAGTCTTTGTCCTTCAGACTACAAGTTGATCTAACAGTTGCACTTCTTTCATAATTATGAATTACAATGAAACTAACTGAGGCCAAATTGTAATTTGGGAAGAGGGGACACATGAGAGGTGGTTTGCATTGGACACTAGGAAGAACTTTTTCACTAAGAAGGTTATTAAGCATTGGAACAGGCTGCTCAGGAAGGTGGTGGAGTCACCATCCCTAGAGATATCAAAAAACCTTGCATAGATGAGGTACTGAGGCACAAGGTTTAGTGATGGGCTTCAGAGTGCTAGGTTAGTGGTTGGACTTGATCATCTTAAAGGTCTTTTCCAACTGTAACAATTCTGTGGTTCCATAACAGTGTCTAGTGCAATTTGAGAAAGAAGAGAATTGAGAAAGTTCTAGGTGGGCAGTTACCATTGATCCAGGTTCACTGGAGGTGGTTTTGGCTGGTTTTTTGCCTTTTTCTGGATGATGGTTTTTAGGGGCAATTCAAATAGTTTCAGCTTCCTAATTTTTTTTTTACTAGGAAGTAAGTTTTGCAGATCTCAAATCATTCTTTTATTTTCTTCCTGTAATGTCTTGGAGGTTTTTATCTTTCTTCTGTTCAGAGCACTGTGTAGGGCATAGATTCTGGAAAGTTGTTCTCAGGTGTTCTGCGCAGGGAAGGTGCCATCTTACTGTATCTAGATTCAAAGTTGCGTCACCTTAGTTTCAAGATTACTGTGTAGGAAAATTAAATAGTGTATCTAAAAAGCTAACCAAAAGCAAAATAGAAGTCTGAGACTTTTTTTCTCTTTTCAAGTCAAAGGTACAAGTTGATACTGGACTTCTGTAGATTTCAAAATTAGCCTTAAATTCTATTTCTTGTTTGTATAAGGAACATCAAATTAGATTTTCATTATTTCACTTAATACAGAAGAAGTTTAATAGTGCATTTCTGAATAAAGTAAGGACATTACTGCTGTTTCACCTTTAATTCAGATTCTTCAGTGAAAACATCTTTCTGTCTGAAGAGAGTGTATTATTATCATACAGAATAAGGACTTCCCTTCCTCTAGTTTTCCAGAAGCACCCATTGTTCATGATCAGTTAAGCACATCTGAAGGTGTACGAGATGTCTAGCTGAAAGAAAGCTTTTGAACACCTTGCAGTCGTCTATATCTGTCACTGATGACAATACTAGTAAGTCTTAAAGAAGCAAACAGACAAATCTTCACAAGAAAATTCTCTGGGTTTAGTTCAATCTAAATTCAACTGTACAGTAGTATTTTAAGTGGGTTTTTTTTATGTTTTACAGTAAGACTTTGTAGTTAAACTGCAATTAATTTTTTATAAAGTCTTCCAGTAGTTGGAGAGTGTAAGAAAATATCGCTGTCTCATGGGCCTGTTGTTACACAACACACTGCTCTAGCAGGCATTTCCTAACACAAGGTAAAGAAGTAGGTAAATATGAAAGGACAAAATGGTGGATTTTTTCTTAAGAGAACTTCTCACAGAATGTTTAAAAATTATGCTCTTGGCAGAAAGTCTTACTTTTTGCTTTTTTCTATGATGATTGTTGAGAGAGATGAAAAGTTTTCCAGTTTCTCTTTCCTATCATAATAGATTGCTCACTTACCAGAGTGTGCAAGCAGAACTTGGAAAAGAATAGCAGAGGCTAAGCTATGTTTTACCAGGGATGTTATTCTGGCATGGCCGAATTATTTGCTTTTAAATTTTTTGTTAACTATTCTGCTGCTTAACAATAGTGTTTATTTTTGCTTTAAAATCTAAGTGTATTTGGGCAACAAAAAGGAATACCTAAATTCTGTCTCTAGATATGTAAATTAGTAGTGTGGTTTTATATTAAGCTGCTGGACAGTGTTTGCAAGTTAATGCTGGAATGCAGCCATCATGCAATCAGCATTTTAAGACTGCTTTCTCAGGTAAAAAAAAAAAAAAACAAACCAGATTCTCTGTATATAATGTAGCATATATTTCATAACACATATATTGCTCTCAGAATTAGTAGTTACATCAGAATTCTACAGTGGTCGTAGTTTCTCACCCTATTTTACATATTCTCTGATTTCTTTTGGTTTTTTAATATATCCTAGCATGTTTTTGGTGAACTACCATTGTGCATTGAATTTCGCAAACACTAGCTTATAACTCTTGAATACAGGATTAGTACTATTCTCTGACCTTTATCTTCCTTTCTTCTGTTTACTAAAAAATACTGAAAATAGGGTTCTTTAGAAATGAAGTTTGATGAGACTTACACTTTCTGAGTTACAAAGCTCAAAATAAATGCAAAAAAATCCAACTACCAGTAAAATATTAATAACATTTAATTTAGTACTATAATTCTTTACTTAGTTTTATAGTGGACCTGAGAAACTGTAGAAAGATTCACTTTTTCTTTTGATCTTACATTAGAAATACTTTTTATTCCACTGATTTTCTGAGATTTTATGTCCTTGTAGAGAAATTCTAGTAGTTTTCCCAGAACAGAATGAGCCAGAGGTGGTTTCTTAACGCTAGGACAAGTTATTGCACAGCTGGAACAGTGTTGGAAGGTCAAGACTAAGGAGGGACAGCTATCGGGACACATTTATCTAGGTCATTTGCTCTCATTCATCTGTCTGTTTACAACTACCCACCAGGGAAGTTATAATAATAGAATTAATGTTCTTTGGAGTACTACTTCAATTAGGTTACGTTTATTGAAGCAGCTGATTACATTATCAAAACCATATTTAGAAGAGTTTAAAAATACACAGGAAAATAACGGTATATAGGAGGCATTTATGAATAATACGCATTATAAATCTGCCATAATTTGAACATATGTTCACATCGAACCTGATAATTACATTATTACATTATACACAAATAAAAATATTTCCTTATTGTAAAAGTCAACATTACTATATTTTTCCCTGGGAAAGAAAATAGATTTAGTGAAAGCAATGGAAATCTGGTGCTGAGTTCTTGTGCAGCTCATCCCACTTATTTAGGGCTACCATACTATTCTTATTTTATCTAGCTGTTTCCTCGATAACTTTTAGATGACAAAGAAATTGCACAGGATTTTATTCTCAGTACATAGCAATGATCCAGCAGTAAATGTCAAAGGCAACTAATGCCTCTTTCTGCAATCAACAACAATTTGCCAGGTTTTATTTATGTTTCTCAGAACAAAGCAAGCTCCAATTCCTCAGATTGTGGGGCTTTTCTCAACAATCCCTTACACTCACCCAAACCACCCTTGTAATGAAGGTTGAAATTAAAAACTCACATCCTGTTTTAAGCTCTTGCTTCAACACCCTCAACTCTTCCCACCAAAGAAACAAATACTCTGGCAAATGCCAAGGGGATCCAAAGCCCAGTAGTTCTGGATATCTGGCCAGCAATATCACTATTAGCTGGTGTTGTACTGTTCCTGATCCTGTATTTAAAACTGGCTTTTGATTGATAATACCTTTCATATAGTGTCATGGTTTTGTGAGGAGCCACTTTTGCTTGATAACAGTGGGAGGGGGCTGCAGTGCAGGCACAGTAAAGTGTTGTTGGACTTTTCCTTTGCTCTGAGGTTCAGAACCACCTACAGCCCAGCTGGGCCAATCTGGTGTCTCTGCCATCACTATTTAAGGACAGGAATTTGAAGTGCGTAGAAGGAGGTGGAAGGGAAAGGCAAGATGGAAGTGACCATGTGGATCCCAAAATCAGGAAAAGACAGGAGGAGTGATGCCAGACCAGAGACATCCTTGCAGCCTGTGATGAGAAGTAAAGACCCTGTGACAGAGGGGGTGAGAGCTGGAGACTCTGAATCAGAGGGAGCAAGCAGTTTAGGCCCCAACCCAAAGATGAACCAGGGTTGCAGAGGCTCATTGGAGCAGCCTGTGCAGGGCTGCCCAGTGTGTGGGAGACCCTGAGCTGGAGCAAGGGAGGATGGCGAGGAGCACTTCTCAGGAGTGCGGTAAGTGGCAAGAGACACCAGGAAAGGACTAACTGCACCCTCCATTCCCTGCCCCTGGCACTGCTTATGGGCGGGAAGCAGGTAGTGGTATCGGACTCAGTACTCTGAGGTGACTGCGCTTCCAGGTGATTGCTCAGGGCTGGTTGCACTTCCATCATTCCCCCTACTCTCTATTATTTTTCCATTGGACATTTCTGTTATATTTTGGTTGGAGGCAGATGAAATTAAGTTTTGCCTTAAATCTGGGTAGCTTGGTCTGTTCTGTCCAGGACCATAAACAGCAATTAAGTCCTCCCTGTCATTTAGGAGTTCGAGAGTCTGTGGTAATCATGGGCTTCTGTCCAAACCGGGCCTAAAGCATGACAGTTAACTTTGCCTTCAGACTTGAGGTGGTGTTACTGAGAAGTCTCACCTCATAAGGTAGATCTCTGTTGAGGAGATGAGTGAAGACAGTGTGAGAATTTAATTTGACTAATATAAAACTTTCAACTATGCAAGGTGCATGATAAGGCAGCCATTGGAGAAACTTAACTGTGGCTCATAAGAGAAAAAGACCTTGACTTCTTAACATTTCACTTATTCCCTCTTTCCTTTGCCTTAGCACTCAGCTGAAATCCATTTGTAGGAACCTATAGGTCCTTACCCAGGCAATCAGAGGAAGTGCAGAATAGATTGATATTTTTAGTTTGCAAAACATTGAGTAGCTAAAATTATATTTTTGACTGTTTACCAGAAGCTAATCACCTTGAAAAACCTGGAAGAGTAAACTGAGCAAAGCATGATGATTGGTGTTTCTAAATGTCTGCTTTACGAATTTTAAGTAGATAGGTTTTGCCAGTTGAAAAGCTCATACATAGCAGGTACCATCCCCTTCACTGGTTTGCTGTACATAAAAACTGCTACACTGGATGGGACCAAAGGTCTGGCTTATCTTTCTCTTACTGGACTAGCAGTGAATGCTTAAAAAAGGTATAAGAAAAAAAAAGGTATAAGAAATGAGCCACACCAGGAATGACTGTCAGGGATTAAGAAACTTGCTTCTGTATTTAATGATGATCAGAGAGCTTACTGTCCATGAACTTCTCAGTCTCCTTTTCAATTCTTTATATTTTTTTACTTCCTTAGTATCTTAAGTGAAAGAGTTGCTTGATTTAAATGCACAATCTGTGAAAATTTTATTCTTCTGTTTTTGTTCTTTTATTTTAAACCTTCTGAGTGGTAAGCCAGACACCACCAAATATTTGAGTTATAGAAGAGGATAATGGCTCTTTAGCTAACTTTTATGAATTTCCAGTGGTATGTAGAGCTTTAAGCAGCATATAAAAATGATTTATGGTCTTCTGAAGACTAGGGGTCTACAGATTGATTCATGTGTGCACATACAGAAAACAGTATACACTGGTACTTTGTGTATTTTTATTAAAAATCTGATATTACATAGAGAAAACATATTCCAGAAGATCATTTCAAAGAAAATTCTTAGAATCTCAAATGTATTCACAACTTTGGTGGTGATTTGATATTTTTTCCTTAGGTAAACTCTTTTCTTTTTCTTTGCTAGTGCTTCTTAACCCATCTGTTGGATGCTTTTCATCCATCTACCACTGTTCTTAGACTGAAGTGACAGATTTGGTATTAGGAGACAGGTATCCAGTACTGTTTATTGAAGCACTTTGTAAGCACTGCTATACTCTCATGAGATTTCAAAGACAATCACCACAGAAAGCTTAAAATGTGTATTTGTGATAGAAGGAACCTTTACAGTAACAAATACATGTACAAATTATTACCTAAGGAGCTTCTTTGTGATTGGAGACCTCTGCATTTTTTTTTTTTTGTTTTTTTGAAAGTGATATTAACATGTTTTAGTTGTAACAGAACGCAAAGTAATCAAAGCTAGAGGAGTATTACTCCTTTTCTATCCATATTCGTTGTGACCCAAGTTTCAGACTGAAAGTCAGGCTTAAATTTCAGGGTTTTTTTCTCTAATATGGTTCAGTGTATTGGTATGATTTAAATATCTTGGGAGGCTTAATTAAATGGTAACGTCTATTTTCTCTATGTAGGAGTGCGCATTAATGGTTAAAGACACAGACAATAAGCAACAATTTGCTGGTTCTATTCTGGGCTCTGCCCTGAGTCACTGCATAATCTTACTCAAGTCATTTAAATTCAGGTAAAATGAGCCCCACTAAGCTGATGATAAAATACATGTTTCAGCCTTTCTTCCCCAGAGAATTTTTCTACACTGTACTACCCCCAATCATCAACATAAATGTATTAATATGCTGTTGCATAGGATCACTGTAAAATATTTTAATAAACTTTTTAAATTTTTCAGTCCTTTATCAAAAGGTGCATTTTTCCCAAATAGAAGCAGGCAGGTAAATGTTTTCCTATTCTCTAGAAATGTGTTTTTTAAAGTAATCCTCTTATACATTCAGATTAAATGACCTTTCAAAAAGCATTGACACCTGTAAGAGTTAACTGCCCATCAGTAGTAGGGCTGGTACTTGAATGTATCACTATCTCTTGCTCACATGTCTGAACAAAATAACTAAATGATACTTTATGAATGTGAACCCCAAGACAGGCCACTAAAAATTTGGTCTCCACTGTAAAAAGTATCTCTGTCATGGATGTGTAAAAACTGCAGAGATCTTTACTTTCTTCTTAATTCAAATATGTTGTGTGAAAATCAAAATACTGACCAATTTGGCCAGCCAGGTTTGTCTTCCAGCAAACTGTAGTAGAACTTAATACAGAACAAACCATACTTTTAATCCCATTTCCTTTCAGGAGCTATATTCTGTATTATTACATTCTGCCTTTTTAGTTGCTTTGTTTTTTCCAGCAAATATTTTTCTTTTTCCAGTTAACATTCAAAATCAAAATCAATCCAGTATCTGTGAAGTTGCTCTGGTCTTTTTGACAGACATGTGGAATGAACTTTGAGTTACTTGCATCCATATAAGTCCTTCCACGGTCATAATACACAGCTGATTGAGGAGGATAAGAAATGATGTCTCAGAATGACTTCACATGACTACACATCTCAGCAGTGTGAATGGCAGCACCAAGCGGTAGTGATTCATTGCCTCAGCACTGAAATTGCCAGTATTCAGAGAAAAAGGATTACTTTTGAACAAAGAAATGCTTTATCCAACAGAGAGTGCAGACATTATAGAGTTATTAATCAGGGCAGTCATTTTGAAAGTAGATTAAACTGCAGGATTTCATGTTGAGGGAAACTAAAATTAGAGTAGGAAGCAACTGAGAACTCAAAGTAGTAGATAGAATTGCATATTTTAAGGGCTCCTTAAATTACACCTGGGAAGAGGTTCACTCTGTGGATGCTAATGAAATGGTTCCTGTTTGCATGGTTCAGTGTTTTCTTTGGATGACATCTACCCAGTATGGTAATTGCAGTTGGTTGTAAACTAGGAAGACATCCAATTTCATTTGCTTGGCTTTTGACTTCAATATCTCTGCATTCAGCTTATTTGCTAAATATTGTATGCAAAACCAAGTCAGCCTTATCATTAGTGATCTGGAAGATCTCAAAGGAAAACCCAGATGTGGCAGGAAACTCTAATGGTGATTTTTGACTGCTAGCAATCCTTCTTTAGAATCAATGGAGAAGCATGACCTGGGAATTAAGGCTTTTTCAGGACTGGAGCAGCTGTTGTCTTTCTGAAACATAAAGATGAGGTGCTCTTCTTACCTGGCCCTTGCAAAGTAATTCAGATGATTTGGAACTCTTTGGCTTAGCCTCACTTCTTTTTGGAAAGTGCCTGAAGTAAAGCAAATCAAATTTCTACCTTGTCCTCTGGATATTGCTGTGATTCAGCTGAGGACAAAGTAGTTTTGCATAGACTCAAATGATCATTTAGATTAAAAAGATCTAAATCTTAAGGACAACTGCAAAGATCAGGTAGCTCAAGGCCTTGTTCCTTTATGTTTTGCAAATCTTCAAAGAAGGAGCTTCCACAATCTGAATAACTAGCTTGAGTCTTTGGCCACTTTCATGGTGAAAGAAGTGGGCATCGTCTGTTGTTCTGAAGGTGTTCACATCATAGAGTGGAGTTGCTTTGCCTTTACTCAAATCAATTTTATATTAATACTGGCTCCTAGCTGAAGATGAATTAATGACTAAGCTTAGGATAAATTAATGACTTGCTTTAGTGACCTCTAGGTTAGCAGTACTTCTGCTAAAGTTGTTGAGAGTCCAGGCAGTGATCTTTTCTCTCTCTGGATATTTTCAGGTGTCTAGAATATTAACTGAGACAGATAAGACTTTTGTTCAATGGAGCCCTGTCAGTGGTGGGTCTGTAAGTTTAGTGAGGTCTTCTCTTCCCAAAATTGAAGGGATGACTGTGTATGTAGCTGAAAACTCTTACAATAGAATAGAGGCAAGGGGAAATAACACAAATTCTGAAGTGAATTATTGGAAGCTTAGATGTCTTAGAGTGCAATTAAAGGTTTCAGAAGTGTACGTTCAGAAAAGACACCCTGTAACTCACTAGAATTTATCAGAGTTTATGGCATTACGGTTTACACTAACTTGCATTTCTTGTAGTCCTTGAAAGGCATGAGGCTTCACCATTTACTACAATCTTCAACATTTCTTATACTTGTAAAAAGCGTTGTGAAATAGAGTAATTTTGAATTGGTAGCATTTTTAGCACCTACTTTCCAAAAGTGTTTGTATCTGCACAAAGTTGGAAATATTAAGTAATAATTCATTTTATATTTTCTTACACAACATGTCACCAAACTTCATTCACTGGAGCCTTTAAGGACTTGTAAGAATTTTTATGGGCTTGAATATTACATTAGTTTCCACTTCTTTAGATGTTGGAGCTTGGGTAATGAAGTTCTAAGCTTGCATAAATGGGCATGATTTCTGCCAAATATCTGAAAGACGTGCATATTCAAGGGGAAAATTGCTCCAGATGTGTCATGGTATTAATTTTTATTAAAAGAAACAGTATTTCTGTCCTTAGTAATGTATCTTATGCTTAAAGCTTCCATTTCATTTACTACTGTAAAATCATGTGTAGTACTTTCTGTAAGTTCTTGATCTATTGGTTTCAACAAGTCAAGAACCCCAATGTATTATTAACAATCCTGGTATTGGTTGCTCAGGGAGAGGTTTCTTTTTGGTCTTAACAGAATTCTCTGTCATCAGTCCATGTTATCATGGAGCTCATCATTCTTCCTACTGATTTAGGAGATTACTAATATGGATATCTGTTCTTTCCCTGGTGTTATAGGAAGGATTGGCATCTTGGTTAGTACTGCACTGAGTGAAGTAGAGATAAATAAGAAAGTAGTCTTTTCTTCCCAGTGCACTTTTGTTGAACTAGGGTTAAATCTGTAGATATGTCTTAACTGCAAATGTCATAAACTCTTTTCCACAAGATTTAAAAAGCAAGTTTTACTAATTTCATCACCAAGTTGTTGCTTACATGGTTTCTTGATGGCATTTTTCTACTAAGTTCTTTTACCTCTATAATACCTCATTCCAAATAGCTGTCTGTTTGAAACATGTTCAAGGCTGATCACTCATAATACTGAGGCTAAGGACAGCTTTTCCATTTTGTGTTATTTCCTTTCTTATGGAATAATACATACTGTATCTTCAGCTCCTTGGAAGGTATATGAGATTTCAGTAATCTCACTGTCTTCTTCTGCTACATTTATGTGGACTCACAATGAGGGGCAATCTGAAAGGCATTCAGTACTGAGAAGTTCCTTCTGGAACCAGGTACTGTACAATGCCACTGTTATTCCTCATCTCTGTGGTTTTCTTGAGTTTTATTCCTGAGCAACATATTCCCACTTCATAAATAATTATCAACTGAACTTACTGCATAATGGAGAGGTAGGAACACCTACCCAACCTTCCCACTGAGGCATTTTATACTTCTACACCTGCAGAAGGGAAACTAGCAGTGGTTATTTGAAGATGTTAATGCCAGGTTGTACAAAGAGAAAGACAGCCTAAATTGTTGAGTGAGTTTTTGCCACAGCTTTAAACAGTCCAGTCTTTGGCTGTCAGCTCATCATTACACACTAATTGTGGCCTAGCTTACAGAAGGATCTAGGAAATAATGTGGAGGGAATTGCTACTGCCTTACCAAGGAAGAGTAAACACTTGTTTTAACTACTAACATTTCTGCACCCAGGTTTTCATCCACACTTCCCTGGAAATTAGTTTGTCTGCCTATACCTATGTGTGTGTATTCTGTATGTGTATGTATTCTCTTAACCAGTCTATCCTTTGTGATGCTTCTTGGCTCTTAGAGCAACAAGACAAAGTGAAATTTCATTTAATTTGCTGGAGTTTTGTGCATAGTAGTATTTTCAGTGAAAATATTTTATTTTTGAGGTCAGGAACGTTTTGAGAATGTTCCTCACAGACTGCTTTATCACTTCTTTTCATATAAAGGTGTTATGTGGTTTTGTGTTTTTTTTTCATGTAAAGATATTATGTAATTTATCAGTTTGTTTATGAGGAGGAAAATAATGTCCAGTTTGTAATAATGCAGTTGCTTCCAAGTAAAGTTCACTGATACTGTCCAACTTCTTATTCTCTCAGACAGTGGGCTCACATTAAACTTATTCATGAGTGTATTCACGTCTTTCATTAGATTGAATTTGCAAATAGGAAAATGTAGCTGGTGATGCTAAGTGGAGACAAACAACTGAGAGACAGTGGCTCTCCATTACATTTTGTGAAAACAATGGTGGAAGTGAAGCAGATAGAATGCTCTCTTTTGAAAGGAAAGACCTTTCTTTTAATTTTTTTTTTGTATGGAAGTGACATTAGCTTGAAACGAGCATGAGACACTGATATTTAGAACAAAAATAGAGATGAGTTAGGAAGTCTTCTCATTTGGGCTTTCTCTTGTATTTATGTCCATAAGAGCGTAATTTTTTTATTAAGTTCCCATTCATGTTTACATTATTTCACACTTGTTTTCTCTTCTATGAGCTATAATTACACCACTATCAGAACATGTTACTTTGAGGTGCTTTATGCCACTGCTTTATGTGTATTTCAATCTGTCTTTCCCTTTCTTTCATTACTTCATGAGTGTTAACAATTTCTAAAAATCTGACAAGAATCTTAAATACCTAAATTGTACATTTGTTCTAAGGCATGTGAAATATGCCAACAGCAAAGCAAAAAGCGAAAGATAACTGATCATTGGAATGAGAGAGAAACATATCTACTGTTTACCTGCTGTTGCTGTGGTGTGTGTGCTATTAGAGGATATTAATTTTATTTGTTGTGTCATTCTTTAAACAAGCAGTTACTGCAGAGACAACCATCAATCTTTATATGCAACTTTAGATAATTAAATGCTTTGCAGTACCTGCTGATGAGTCATAGTCATCTAATTTCACTGTTATTTTCTAAACCCAATTCTGTCTTATTTTGCTGTGTGTATTGATCACAGCATCTGAGCCTTTTCATTGATTGCATGTGATTCTTTCCATATTCAGAAACCTTCTTTTTTCTTTTCTTTCAGTAGATTTTAAGAGTGACAGGTTATGCAATTGTTAGTTGCAAGTCCAAAGACTAATATCTGTTCACTTCATTTTTAAATCCCGAAGATTGTTCCTAAAAGTTCAGAGTTTTCTTCATAGCTGTGCATGTTGTCTCCAATCCTCAAAATTCATCCTTGTAATTAGTAACTTGTTTCAGTTAAATTGCAATTTTAGCAAGTTGCAAAATACTGGGGATGTTTGATCAGGGCTGTTCTCAAAGAAGTTCACTAAGTTCTTAAAACAACTGAAAACCGCATGCAACCTTCTCTCCCACTTTCATGACCTTCTCTACCAATGCTTGGCTGAATGGGCGGATTGCTGTGTCCTGGCAGTTATGTGCTCTGGCCTGGTCCTGGCAATAGTAAGCAGAACTGGTTATTTGGCAACATGCTCCAGTGAATGCTATATGTAATAGAAGCAGTTGTGCAGAGATGGCAGATTCTTATTTTGGTCAAAGTTATTATGTATGGTTTGTTTTAGCAAAATAGTTCCAGATTAATGATATATATATTTGCTAAAAAGGGGATTTTAGTAGTTTAAAATAGAATCTTATTGATGAAAACTCTTTTCTTCTGTTTAGCTAACTTTATAATTGCTTTGTTTTGCTTTTTCCTTGGCAGCCTAAGGCATCACAAGGGTCATATTGTTCAGGATTTCAAAGAGCCATCGTTTATCTTTGTGGATAAAAGTAAACGGACAACAATGTCTCAACCATCTGCTCAAGCTGCTTGAGACCAGTCTTCTATGCAAATGGCATGAAAGGTAATTTAACCTCAGAAGGTGCCCACAGAGCTTCAGTTCTGTTTACCATTGTCTCTTTGCCAGTCTAAAAATAAATCATGCTGAAGAAAAAAGACAAACTTTCTTCTCTTCCAGTTTGATGAACAGATCGTCAGAGGAACTAATTTCAGCTAATTTCACTAGCAAGAGGTTGTTTTTCCTTTGTAATGCAAAGAGCTTTTCTGGAATAAATGGTAGCTGTGTTACAATTGTCTCTGTTGCTGTAGGAGGCAGTTGTTTAGCAGATTAAAAATAGGATACAGTCACGGAGCTGGGTACTACACACTTCCAACATATCGAATGCATTCTGCCATGACCCCTTTGTTATTTTGCTTTGCCAGTCCGTATATTTTAACAAGGCAGGCTCCTGTGTTAGTAAGCAAGAAGACTCTTTTTGCAGAGGGGTATTCCATCTTGAAAACAATGAGTGCTTTGGTTTTTCTGGCTGTGGTTTTGCAAAACCTCATTTAGTAGTGATTTCACTGTCTGGTCCCAGTGAAACTGTTAAAAGGTTTTTACAGGCTTTTAAAATTTCACTGCCAGTAAAAAATCAGAATAGCAGTTGTAAAATGTGTATATATATGAGTTATTTATGTAAAATAACCAAAAAAAGGGAAAGGGACTTCTTTTCTAAATTTGAATACACATTTCAGGATAGAAAAGAAGGACGTGGCATTTATCTCGCTGTCACTGGTTTTATAGTTTCTATTGCTTATGGTGGTGAATGGCAGGACTAGCAAAACCAAACTTCCGGTGCTACCCCACAGCTTTAAACCCCCGGTATTATCTTCTGCTCTCTACTGTGCTAATTTCTTCAGTTACCCTCACTACAAATAAAGCAGTTTCTGACTCCTTTATGCTCTCTTGCTCCTTATACTCCAGTCCTACTGCTTTGTGATAGGTCAAACTAGTCCAAGATTTCAGACTTTTCTTACAGAGATCAGAGGTCAGATCAGATGTTGTGGAGTGTAATCTCTGAGGTACTGTGGCTGTGCAGTCATCTTTCATGCCAGTGTGGGAGAAGTAAAAAATGTGTTTTCCTGACTGCTTTGTCAGATAGCTAGTTCTGAGGGCATGTGGGAATATCATCAGCAGAAAGAAGGTAAATATAATCTGTATTCAAGAAACAAAGTTGAGTTAAAGTAACAGTGAATATAGTATGTCCCTGAGAAAAGCAGTATGTCTGGTTTCATTGCTGAGTTAGCTACATTGTTTTATCTAACGTAATAAAATGTGTCTTACTGCAATGAATACATTCTGGACTTGAAGTATTTAATTGTGAAACTGTATCCCATCCTCATGGTGGATAGCTTTTGCTCCAGCAACATAACTCTGATTCATATTTTTCTTGGATACTTTCACTTAGTTTTGGAGGTATTTTTTTGAAGTGGAAGAGGTGGAAAACATGACAGATTTGAAAACGTTTTAAATAGCTTTCGACAAGAAGCAATTTATAGCAACTTGAAGTTACATAACTTCTAACTCCACTTTTTTCACGGCATGATTTAGATAGATCTGATGCTTTCACAATAATTCAAAGGAATATGCAATCAGTCAATCCATCTTATCTATTTTAAGCATTTTGAAGGAACCATCACTGTAGTTTCAAAGTTCTAATTTTGAATATAGGTGACACTTTGTCATAAACATGCATTTTGAAAAATATCAGAAAGGAAAATGGCTTTATTCCTTTATGAAATGAAGACTTCCTCAAATAAAGGGATCCTCCAATGCTGCTCATTTTGTTCCCTACGTAATCAGTATAAATTTAAGCAGATACTTTAGGACAGACTGCTTTTGGAAGATAAATGAGTTTGATCTCCAGCAGCAACCTTCTTGTAGATCCATAAGACTCTGCAATTATCAGAAAGGTAATGTCGTTTTATCTTTTAGTAATTGCATTGGCCTAAATGGAGGAAAAATAAACACACAATTTTTCACAGAGAAAAATTTAGGGTAATTTAGGAGGGCATCTAGGAATTCATCCAGATGGCTTCACAATAGCCAGAGGTAATTTGAGTAATATCATAAAATAATTTATTCAAATAATTTTGCAATATGGTTCAAATGAGTTGTTAGGCTTTTAGTCAAGTGAATAATTCATGAACATACATTTAAAGGAGGTTAATCAAGGCATCTGATGAATATTTTCCCAATTCATTCAATTTTACCTATATTACAATCAAAGCAATGCTTCAGCTTCATCTTGTACCTCTGTGTAGTTTGGATGTTTGGTTGTTGCATCATTCGAGCTCACAAAGCAGCTGGGAAAAATAAAGTTGACAGTACAGGGTAAACTTGGGTGCCTATCATAGAATCATAGAATGGTAGGGTTGGAAGGGACCTTTTGAGATCCTCTGCAGAAGCAGGTTCAGGGATACAAAAGCTACCTACAGAAAAAATAGACTAAGCTGAGAAAAGAAGTACGAACCAAGAGCTGGAAATTTGGAGTGGATGGAAAAAAAAAACAACCCAGCAGACAGAAAAGCTGGCATCTTAGGACTGTTGTCTGCTTTTGACTACATTAGCATATTTACTGAAAATCTTTAAATCTTGGTCTGTGTTCATGGTTTTTCCACATCTGTAGAGTTGCTTTCAATGATTTTTGTGCACTTTTTCAATCCACAGGAAAGTTTTACGAGAAAGAAGAGCAGAAATCTCTGCTGCTCTTAAGCTAAGACTACTGAAAGACCCTTTTACTATTCCCTGAAGGATGACAGTCATGAAGATTTGAGAGCTCAGTTTATCTTCTGTCTCTCAAATGGGACATGGTAGTTCTGTGTGTTCTAACTGACATTTTACTAAGTGACATATCATTGTTTGATGCATAGAAAGTGGGAATTAGAGACTAGGTGGGAGGTTTCTACCACCTCATGGACTATGCTTTGACTTCATTAGTTGTTGTTCTTTGAATGATAATCTTTCCTGAGATGAAGTTGTCAGGGAAGAGAAAGGGCTACTTTATTTGTCTTAAATGTGCATTTGTATGCAGGCCTGAGACTAAATTTAGGGAAGCTTCTTCCCAATAGCTATAACTATATAGCAATAGCATTTTTAACATCATCCTCGCCCATACCACATAGCACTGACTGATTTCAAGAGCTGTAACTGTCTGCTGTCATCTGCCATGATCATAGGCTGTGTCTGGTTTTCAGTTTGTGGTGAGGACACTTTAGTAAAAGCATATGTAGACATCTAAATGCATGATAAATATCTAAATTCTAATATTTATGTCTTTCTGATAATCAGCCAAAGCAGCGATTCAAATAACCATCTCTTGTAGGTTTAAATCACTGACACCTGTATATGCTGCTTGTACCATTTGAAATGCTGCACTGTACAGGAGACATCAGCATAGAATTGATAGTGATAGCTGGAGGTCGGGAAGAAATATTCCAGGATATCTCTGAGGGTGGCTGAGTTGGGCCTTAGGTGTCTAGGTAACAGCAAACTTAAGCATCTTTCTTACATGTAGACAAGAGACATTGGGTGTGTTAATATGAAACTGAATTCCATCATGTGTGACTGTGACTTTATGTACTTTCTGCCAACAGCCTCACTGACATGAGAGTCATGCAGACGATTTGAAGGAGTAAGGAAAGTCATCCAAGTTTTATCTTGTTTGCTTACTGTGGTCCCTTGTAGGAGAATGACATTCCTATATTAAACTGAAGAGAAACCTTCAAGGGCAGGCACATGAAAATTTGGCTTGAAGCAACTGAAACAGCTGCCAGTGAAAACTTGCTGGCAAACTGAGACACAGAGGCAGGAGCTCCAGTTGAAACAAGAGGCTTATAGTGGATATAAGGATACATGTTTTAAATCTGAGGACAGATGGGCTCTGCATTGGGTTGCCCAGAGATGTTACTCTGGCTCTGTTCTCTTAAGTGTTCAAGATCCAGTTGGATAACTTCCTGTCCAGCTAACTTTGATCTTAGCTGACAGTGCTAGGAGAGGGAGCTTGGACTAGAAAATGTGTGATGTCCCTTCCTACTTGAATTTTCCTATAATTGTAAGACACGTTATTTGACGAAGTGAAGCCAGTAGCTTCTCTGTTCAAGCTCAAATAGACAAAGTCAGAAGAACTATTTCCCCTTAACTGAGGGTATGAGGACTGTAATTTTCTTTTTCTGACAGGAACAAATGTGACAATAGAATTAATTGAATTAACTTTGTTGTAGTATAATATAAAAGAGGTTGAGAATTAAAATGGTTTGTGAAATCTTGTTACTATCAGCATTAAAAAAACCTGTGAAGACACAAAAAATTAAAAAAAAAAAAGACCACAGAAGGATNCCAGACCTCTCACCTCCTCTTCACCCCTCGCGTTACAATCTGAGATCTTCCGGACGCCTACTACAGATGGGAATATTTTTGTAAAAATTAAATCCTACTTCTGTATCAGTGGAATAAGGCAAACACACAGAGAAGAGAAAGAAATGTAGCAGTTTAACTTGCAGCTGGAAATATAGCATTTCCTGAAAATTACAAAAATCTGGGAAAAAGCGATTTCAAGTCATTCTTGAATATTTTTTTTTTCTTCTCCCTATCTCAGTGGCGCAAAAACATCTATGTATTTAAGGAAACGCAGATACAGATTTTCTTACCTCCCTAATTAAAGCCATACTTTGTTTCTTTAATCACAAGATCCATATTACAGAACCTGGCATGTACCGCTAGTTTTACCTATGCAAAAATAATTACTTAATTTTGAATGAAGTTGCATTTGCATAGGATAAGAGCTGCATTAGACAAAAAGATAATTACTTTCTGCCTTTGCCACTATTCTAAAATAGTTGGTAAAAATGAACAAGAAAGTAGAAAAACTTGATTTCCTTGACTTGTGAGCAAGAAGAAAGGATAATTCTGAAGTATGGAAAACAGTACATAACTAGACAAACTATTACAGTCATGTTCTGTATTATACTTGTGTTTTACATAAAAATTGTGGGTTTAAATTGAAAAAAAAAAGAAATACATTCACAAAGATGGTTATCACTGAACAATAATTAATTCAATAGTGAATTTGATATGTTTTGTATTCATTTGAAGAGTAGTGTTTAAGCAGACTCTGGAATGCAGAAACTGTGGTCTTGCTTTCTTATTTAGTGTAAGCCAGTTGCATGCATGAGTAGAAAGGTGGCTGTGAGCCACCTTTTGATCACATTGATCTATACCAGAGGCAACGTACTAGTGATTGGTGACCTCCTTCCTAAAAAAATCTTGACATTTACAGCAAGATTAGGTAGGATGCTAGAGCTTGTGTTGTTTCAAGAGCCACAGGCAATTTAGAGTGTGCTCATAATACTAATAGATCTTTTCTTACAACTTAGGAAAAAAAATTCTAATGAAGTGTGATGAGGACAGCTATCAGATAACTACCAAATTTCTTCAAGAACTTAGCTATTTTCAGTTCTATATTCAGGAAAATACCAGTCAGTTGGTCAGAGAAAGCTTTTCAATGTCATTGGCTATGTTCCATAATTAGTTTTTATATTTTTTCACACTTTTGATAATCTTTTAACTGTTGTAAAACTGTCTTCAGCTAGTTTATAAGAAGCATGTCCTTATAGTTCATAAATAATTACAGTATTATTGTTATTTAATGCATTTCAGGATTTTTGCCTTTAGTAGTAAAGCAAATTGCGTAAAATTGATGATCAATAAAACTTTATAACAAGATATATTTCATTTTACTGTTCTAATATTCAACTCCCATCCCCTCACATAAGATTTTTTTTTTCAGTTCTTTTCCATTATTTTCAAGCTACCATCTCTGAACTTTCTTCTGATTGAACTTTTAACTGATCAAATACGTTATCAAAAGCATCATTACATTTGTTTTAGAGAATGCATGCATGCAGAAGACATTTCATACATTCATGAACAGTTTAGTTACTAAAGGAATTCTGTATTGACATTTTTATCTTGTCCAGTGAATTGGGGTGATACATTTAATTATTTCTAATTTTTTTTAAGTGTTAAGTTATACACAATCATTGGTTCTAGTTGGAGGGGGGTTTTATGTGAACATATAGATATGCTTGATTTATTTGATTTTTTCCTCTACTGCATCTTTCACCTATTTGATTTTTTTTTTCTTCTCTAATACATTTTGACATCTGCTTGAAATGTTCTTCAATTGAAACATTGCCGACATTTCTCAGATATTTACAGACATGTTATCTTTTAATCCTATATGGCCTGTCTTGATAGAAAATAACCTAAATATTTTAGTGTTTTAAAAAAAATATGCAATAGTTTTTGGGGGTTGTTTTTTTGTCTTTCTTTTTTTCACTAGTCAGCTTTGACTATACTGGCTAGAGAAGATATAGTGTTAATTAGAGGGGTAGTATGTGGGTTTTTTTAATTACTACTTAAAAAGTTTTATGTCTATAAATAGTAATTTTGTTAGCACTCACATCAAGTTTTATCAGGCAACGTATAACCTTTGGATTGTGATTTGTTCCATTGTACTGAGTTTGAAGGTGTTCTATGTGTCTTAGCTGAAGAACTGAGATATTTTCATATGACATACCTGGGAAAGTGTGGCTGTTGATATTTTACCTCTTGGTTGGAGATGACATTTGCTGTGGCAAAGTTTTTAAAGGTTTTTTTTTTTTTTTTTTATGCTGTAATAGTTAAATCCGTCTCTGAATTGTCTTTTACATCTTTCTAAATTACAGACAGTAGTTTCCAAAGGAAAAGGCTGAATTCTCATACATGATTAGCTTTTGAAATAAAAATATGGAGATACATAGTGAATTCTCACTGCAGGCAAATCCTACAGTCAGAAAGGGATGTGGTGCTTTCATACTTCTTTAGAAATACGACACATCCCTTTTACAGTGTTTTACTTTCAAACTTGCAAGTTGAAATGGACATGAGATCTTGCACTTCAAATCCTGGTAATGTGACAGGTGTTAATTCTTGGGAGAAAACAACTTTTTAACATGCTTGTTTCATGCTTCCATTTCATCACTTCAAATCAAATCATTAAATATTTCTGATGGTTCTAAATTTTTAGAAGAAAAATAGATCAGCAAAGTCAGTAGATCATTTTGTCTTTAACAGTGGTGATGTCTTGAAAGATAGTAAAGTGATAAGTTTTTTTTTGCTGCAAGTGAAAATTACATTTTTAACATGATAGATCACTTCTGGAATTAATACAACCTTTGAATCAGTGATCAGTGAATAACACAATGAAGTTACAAAAAGTAATTTAAGTATTGGAATGTTAAAATGATAATAATTCATAATTTTAATCTTGAAGTAACATTTAGGCTACAGAAAATACTGCATCACTAGAAGAAGCATGGAATGACAGAATATAGATGGGAGTATATGACTGAGAGGTGCAAGGGATTTCAGGGCCTTATGTAATAACTGGGTTGATATTGTATCTAGCAACAGGACAAGGAGTAATGGGATGCAGCTGGAAAACAAAGTTCCATTTAAATGCATGAACAAACTATTTCACTTTGAGGGTGATGGAGCCCTGGCACAGGCTACCTGTTTTTGCCATGCTGGCGGAATATTATCTGTTTCACTAACTATATCCATTGCAAATGAGTATCTCTTTTCTAGGCAGTTTGCATTAAAGGCAAAGAAACTAATCTGTTATATTCCAAAACAAGGGATTTGATAGTTTTGCAGTACATGAGCAGAAATGCATAGAGATGCTTTTTCCTACAGTGAACTTTTTTTTTTTGAGTTTAGAGAACTTCAGTCCAAAGGACCACAGCTTATTAAAGAGAGTAACAACCAGTAACGTTTTACTCCTTTTTTTTTTTTTTTTTTTTTTCTTTATTACTAACAATGCAAGTATACTACAGAATTCTCTAAGGCATTGCAGAATGAGAGCAGTTAGTATTCAGGTCTGATTGGGGTTGTCATTCTATCGGGTGGTTCTCCCAGAAATGCAGATTGCAATGGTAAGAACACCACATTTCTTTACATCAGTGCTCTCACTCCTGGCAAAAAATAGAGCAGAGATAAAACAGACGCAGGTATTTCTTTTCCCTCTTTTTATGTTTAGTATATGTACTGTCTCTCACAAAGTTGATTGTGAGTGATGACAATTCAAATGCAACTTTTCTTTCATTCCTTAGGGTATTTTGTTGTTGTATTAGCTACACATTATTATGTTTTCAAATGGGATGATTTTTTTGCTACAACAGTGGGTCTCTTTTTCTCTTAAATGAATTGCTCTGTATTGAAGGCTAGTCCTGAAAGTCAGCTAAATTTCAGAAACGAAAAGGAAAGGGTAATGATATATGTCCTTTTTTCCTTCATAGTGTCATCAAAATTACCTTTTTGAAGTATTTTCTTTTAGCACTTGCAGCTAATATGCTCAAAACAAGCAGTTATCTGGAAGTTACAAGTTTATAAATGCATAAACTCCTGCCTGTGTTTTTCGGTTTTCCATTTTATGAAATAGTCACAATAAAGTTAAGATGAACTCTTGTAGCCACTAACAACAGAGGAGAATGTTTAAGGCTCATATCCGAGTCAGAATTAAACAGTACATATATACAGGTCATAATGTATAATCAGTATGTTAAAATAATAGAAATCTAATGGTCCTACGAGATTGTCTCTATTAAAGATATTTAATGAACTATCCCAAGTTTATTTTACACAATTACTATTCTTGCATTTAGCACTTCTTCTGTAATTCCTAAATGAAGTCACCCCAGCATCTTCAGACACTTATGTTAATGAAATGTTTGAGTAAAGGAGATGAACAGCTCCATGTGTCGTAGTTTTGGCCTAGCCAGCAATGAAGCACCACAACACTCTCTTACTCATTGCCCCCTATCCACCCCCACCCTCATTAGGGTGATGGAGGCCTCAGCAAGTTGGGAGGAAAAAAAGATACTCAATTACAATTCCAGGCAAAAGAGATTCCACTACTTAGAGAGGAAAGTAAGGAAAGTTTATTCTCCTACAAGAAACAGAACAAAACAAAAAGCAAAAAGAGAGTAGGATGATGAGAAAAATACATCCAGCAATTTAAGCTATCCCTCCACCATCCCTCCTCCCTTCCCAGGCTCAGTTCACTGCTCTCGATATCTCTACCTCCTCCCCACTTAATGACACAAGAGAGTAGGGAATGCGGGATGTGGTCAGTCTGTCACAGATGGGCTCTGCCACTTCTGTCTTCTCAGAGGAAGATGACTCCTGGCATTCTTCCCCTGCTCCAATATGAGGTCCCTCCCATGGGACACAGTCCTTAATGAACTCTCCCAGTGTGAGTTTTTCCCAACAGCTACGGTGTCTGCTCAAAAACTCCTCCAGTGTGGGACTCCTCTGTGTCCAGCAGCATTCTGCGCAACTTCTGCTGCAACTCCACCCTCCCATGGATTCATGGGCTCCTCTGGGCACAGTCACTACCCCTGGCATGGGGTCCTCTATGAACTACCAACTAATCTCTGCTTCACCAGTCCTCTCCACAGGATGCTCCAGCACACCTCCTCCTCTCTTTCCTTGCTGACCTTAGGGAACACATGGTCGCTTTTCTTTCCTCCAACTTCTTCCACCACCAGCAGCCATAAAAGAAGGAAGAACATAATAGGAAGAACCCTTCTCTTCTGGCTGCTGCTTCTTAGAAAGTGTTCGTGGAGGCACTCAGTTGGCTCAGCCTCAGAAATGAGTCTGGCTCAGAGCTGGGGAGAGTTTTGAGCAACTTCTTACAGGAGCCTTCTTTACAGCCCCTTTCCTAGTACCACAAATGGCTCCACACAAACCCATGACACTGTGTTATGTTCAGTAATACCTGTAGACTTTTTCCTCTCTTTTTATTAATTTATTTTAAACAGCCTCTCTTCTGAATCTGACCTCTAGTGGATGCTTTACCTGGTTTAACAAATGAGTGACATCAGAGCTCTTTAATTGTTTAAGCTCTTTCTATAGGCAGGAAAATTAATTTGAACCTCAAGTATACTTTGAGAATAGAGCTCTGACTGTTTTGACACACACTGAAGGTTTCTGGGAGAAAGGCATGCCTAACCATACTAGAAACACTAAGGTACAAAAATCTTAAAGCCAAACTGGAATATGGCAGTTTAATTTCCACCAGTCACAGGTAGACTAAAAGGAAATCAGATTTGCCTCTGTTCTTTGAAATACATTGACAACCATACTTCCACCCAAAATATGTCACTCAAGGAAAATTTTTTTTTTTTTTTTTTTTTAGTTAAACCCCCTGTGAACTGACAAGTCATTAAGTCATTCTCAGCAGTTCTGTTCTTGATTCAATAACTACCTAAATTGTGTAGACAAACCTTTGGTTTGCATTTAAGTCTCTCTAGTGTTTACTGAATGCAGTAGTTTTATGTGTTCTATGAGGCATTAGATTTATTTCAGAAATGAAGATGACTCCAAGCTGTGACCAATTTGCAGTCTGTTTGCATTTGTGACATGTTATTAGAAATTGTAGTTGTTGATTGTTTGCTCATTCTTAGGATTCATTGCTTCTCCTGGTTTTCAGCATCTCTCTGTGGCTTTGCAACAGTAAGGTGGGAAGGGCGTTCAAGGGACAAAAAAGGACAGTTCCCTGGAATGCAATGAAATTATGAAAAGCACATCAGAAACAAGAATGTTCATTTCTACTATAATTTGCATCTTTTCAACCAACCATATTATTTGTAGAGCAGCTATTTGTATTAGAAATTTTGATAGTCTTGGCTGTATCTATGCCATTCTGACTGTGACTACAGTTAAGTAAAAAAGACCTGCAGCACTGGACTGGACAGCTGAGGATGATGAAAATCTGGACTCATAGATCAAAACATGAACATGAATGTATTTCTTTTTGTTGTTAACGTCAAATAAAAAGATTTTAAATTCTCTCTAATCACATGACACTTGTCTTATTGTCCTCAGGTTGACAGCTCTTAATTCTTTTGCAGGTAAGAAAGGAAACTAAGAAAGGGAAATTAGTGTACTTTTAGTTAAGTATTTGCAATATGATTTTTCTAATATCCAGTGAGAAATTTGTTTCATCTGTGAAATTTATTGTATAGTAAACATTTACTATTGCTTTTACATTCTTCATTTTATATATTCTGCTAGGAGAAGTAGGATATTTTTTTGTTTCAAATTTGTTATTAGCTCTATTTTTAACTCAGTATCACCTGAGATCTGTAGCATATTCTCACTGGACAAAAACTGCTAAACTATTAATTAAGCCACTAAACTGTGGCTTAACTCATCTGGATTAGCCACAAGTGATTACTAGATTTAGTGTAACAATATTTGAAGTTCTTTCAGTGGTCTTAACCACCCAGCCAGGGCTGAACATTTCAATTGCAACCTGGCATCCCTGACAAAATAGAGACTATGTAATGAGTGTTTCTGTTGTGGTGTGCTTCATTGCCTATAACACTGTCTTTGAGCAAGTAATGAGGAAGGAAAGCAGTGAGCATAAATAACAAGATGCAGAGAACATATGTAAAAGTAAAGTCTAAGATACCAGTACTATCTCTGTATATTTCATAGAATCATAGAATGGTAGGAGTTGGAAGGGACTTCAGAGATCATTTAGTCCAACCCCTCTGCAGAAGCAGGTCCACCTAGATCAGCTTGCACAGGAACGTGTTCAGGCAGGTCTTGAAGACCTCGAAGGAAGGAGACTCTACAACCCCTCTGGGCAGCCTGTGCCAGGGCTCCCTCACCCTCCAGTAAAATAATTTGTTCTTATATTTAAATGGAACTTTTTGTGTTGAAGCTTCATCTCATTACCCCTTGTCCTGTTGCTACTACAATAGAAAAAAGAGATGTCCCAACCTCCTGACACCCACCCTTTAGATATTTGTAATTGTTAATAAGATCTCTCCTCAGTCTATTCTTCTCTGAACTAAACGGCCCCAGTTCCTGCAGCCTTTTGTCGTATGCAAGATGTTCCAGTCCCCTGATCGTCTTGGTGGCCCTGCACTGTACCCTTTCCAGAAGTTCTCTGTCCCTCTTGAGCTGCGGAGCCCAGAACTGAACACAGGACTCCAGATGAGGCCTCACCAGGGTAGAGTAGAGGGGGAGAAGAACCTCCCCTGACCTGTTGGCAACACTCTTCTTGATGCATCCCAGGATGCTATTGGCCTTCTTGGCCACGAGGGCACATTGCTGACTCATGGTTAGTTTATTATCTGTCAGGACTCCAGATCTCTCTCTGCGGAGTTGCTCTTCAGCAGTTTGAATCTTCTTCAGATTTATTCCTGCTTGCCACTAGAATTCCATGTCAAGAGTCTGTTCTTGATTCAATCAAGAATCTGAAGCTGAGTTTTGAAATTGATATGAATTATTATTAGGCATCTCATATCTTTCTTGATAATGCACACACTTGGAACTCAACTATGAGCACCTTACTGCTCTGACAGGTTGCGCAGTTCTAGAAAATAAATTGCACTTGAACATCTGTTGGAGTTAATCTCAGATTATTTCTACACATTTTCATAGCTTTAAGCATATTTTAATTTTAATTCAATAGAAATTAGCAATGCTAAGCAAGTTAATCTCACAGAAGAAAAAGCACAAATACAAAAAATACAAAGTTATAGTCTTTCTGAGTTGTCAGATATGTATCATGCACTCAACTTGTTCTTAACAGTAAATAGCCTTGGGGTTGATGGTTTCCTTTCATACTTTCAGGAATAACAGTGCAAATTAACCATATGAAATGGGAAATTTTAGTCATTTATTGTTAAAGAAAAGACTGCTGCATTGAAGTCATTGTCTACATTGGCCAGAAGTAATTTCATATTTCTATAACTGTGTCTGTAGAAGAGCAATTTAAAGTCTCAAATAATATATTGGGTTTTGTTTTTTGTTTTTTTTTTTAGTTTTACAGTTCTGCCAAACTTCCTGTAAAGCTGTCGGTCTCTAAATAAGCTTTGTCTAAATTAAACATATGGTTAAATCTTCTCATGTAAGCTATAGGGGAATTTGGAGAAATAGAACATCATTAGGAGAAAAAACTCTCATCTTTCATCTCAAATCTATACACAATACCTGTCTTAATGTTTGTGTAAGACTGCGCGCATACTGGCTATTGAAATCTTCATTCTGATCCATACACATCTATCTGACTGGAGGAAAATCACAGAATCTTAAAGGTTGGAAGAGATCTCGAAAGATCTCTTCCTAGTCCAACACCTATGCCAGAGCAGGACCTCCTACAGCAGATCACAAAGGAACTAATTCAGGTGGGTTTTGAATGTCTCCAGAGAAGGAGACTCCACAACTCATCTGGGCAGCCCATTCCAGTGCTCCGTAACCCTCACAGTAAATAATTTATTACTTATGTTTCTTTGGAAC
>WBNH01002065.1:0-114498 GCA_013401255.1 Urocolius indicus | reverse complement strand
GGTTTTATGTTTTAGTTGGTATTAAATTGTTTTCCGGTTTTTCTTCCCCAAGCCGAGTAGCCTGGTCTGTTTTGTCCTGCACCTTAAGCGGCAATTAAGCCCTCCCTGCCCTTTAGCAATCCTTTAGTCTTCGGTACTTGAGGCTAATCGTGGTCTTTTGTTCCCTGATGGGCAGAAACCACGACAGGAACCTCTTATGTTCTGTGAGGTTCTGTGGACATTAGAACAGTATGTCTTCCAGATCAGCCTTTTTTTTTAACCGTTAAAAGTTCTAAGTTGACAGCATGATGACAAATATGAGTGTATTTAGTCATTCAGTGACTCTGAGCTGCTAAACTCAGCTGAATTCTGTGTGGCATCTTAGAGGAGCACAAAGGCTTCTCCAGTCTGAGCCTGTGGGTCCATTGCCATTTGACACAAGTTCCCAAAAGTAATTCTCTAGCCCCAGAGGCACAGTGTGGAGGACAACAAGGACTATTTCTTTGTCTCTGTTTTTAAGGGGGCTTTGCTTCTAGAGTGGCATACAACAGCCTTAGTGGTCCCAAGAAAGCACTGTCTGTAGTCTGCTATGTAAGAGGAGTTGTACATTACTTTCTCCATTAATGAACCAGAATAACCTTGGCCACTCTAACATCCTGAGTAAATGTCATCTGAGTATCAATGGTTCCTATTTATCTTCTAATGGATAAATCAAGTTATGCAGAAACATGAATACCACAGAACCCCACAGCATGCCCCCATGGTATATGCATCTTGTCTTGCAATGTGTCATTTGCATACTTTATGCTATTGCTTTTAATGAGGTCTTAATGGAAGATGAATTAAAAATACAGGGGTAGTTTATATACATAAAAGCATAAAATTTGAGCAGGATTTCACAAAGAAAACAAAACATGGTTGACGGCCATTTTTCTTATTAATTCTTTGGCCTTAACAAAAGACAAATGGCTTCATGGTGGATGATTTCTAAGTCCTGAATGTGAAGTCAACATGGACATCAGTAGCTGATGTTCTTGCTAAGTGCCATTCATACTTGATTCCAAGTGGCACAAGTAAAAATCTGATAGTTTATCATTCTGAGTCTAATCAATGTATTATGTTTTTCATTGATAAAAATAATTCTGAGGCAAATATCTATGGTAAAGGAATCAGCTTTGTAAGGGCACAAAAATCTTGATTGAACATGAAGATAACACTGCACGGCAGCTTTGGAGAATGTGTTTTTTTACCTTTTCCACCTTCATTATCTTGGTGACTGATATCAAGAATATCTGAGAGTTAAAATAAAATAAAAGCTTTCTAGACTTACTCTTGCAAATGCCTTTTCCATTTCCTGTCAAGTCTTTTACTCATCTCAGTCTCCAAATGGTGCTAGGAGCTGGTGTCAGTGCAGATTCCACAGAGCAGCTCCTATGAGGAACAAAGGCCTTGCTCTTCTGCTCCAGCTGAGTGCACCCCTGAACACTAATGCTTCCAACTTTAAGAAAGAGAGCTTTTATGATTGACGATATAGCATTATATAATCTACATTAAGATAGGTTTTAGTCTTCTCACTGCTGCTGCATTCAGAGTCAATTATTCTCACCCCAGAACAGTACTCCTGCCTGCATTTTCTTTGCCAATCTTTACGGCTTGGTGGTTGTGATTTTGATTACCGTTCATATCTCATTTAAGCTGACTGTCCCGAATATCTTCTGGCAAGCAATGTCTTACATTTTTACAATATTTTCTTCCTTAATCACCATGTCACTCTTTGATAGACAGAATTGTCTTTTGGATTTACATTTTTAGTATTTGAATTTCATCTGTAAGGCCTGAAGATCTGTGAGGGAGAAATGTTACTCCCATCCTTCCTATTGTAAATCTGTGACACTCTGTATCACTGCACCAGTGGATCTTTCATTTTAAGTATAAAACTTTGCTTTGACTGTTTTCTGTTGATAAGAATTTAACTAAAGGAATTACAGGAGGAGGCATGGGGAAGTGAAATGACTGTGGGTGTTCAAGGAGTGAAGGAAAAGGAGTTGAAGGAAGTAAATAATGAGTAAGATATGTCTGAGTGTGTTCTGTCAAGGTGCAGATACTTCTAGAAAGACACACCATCACTGCCAATATTTGCTGATAATCCAAAGGTAAGAATAGCTATGTGGTTTCTTCAGCTGGGAAGGACTGGTGCATGAAGTTTATATTCAGAGCCAGGTGATGTTCCTCAAGCAGTAGTCAGCATCTGAGCCAAGGAGGGATTTTTGTATCTCATGTCAAAGGAAATGTGGTGTATGTCTCTGTTGCATGAGATGCACTAGTTCGTAATAATATTTATTGTCATTTTGGCAACTGCTTGGTGGTAATTCTATCAGCTTGCTTGTTTTGGGAAGCCCAGCTCAGTGAAGTAATAAATAAAATGGACAGTGTTGTGATATAGACTAGCAGGATAATAGGAAGATGTCTCTTTGAATTCCTTTCGTATTGACAATGCCTCAATTTCCAGTCTTGTGCAAATAATGAGAAAAAAAATAGCAATGTCAGTCATTTTTCATAATGTAATGGAGCTTGTAGATGTATTAGAGAACCATAGCTGCATATATTCCTGCTAGGACAGAGCCCCTACTTTGTTACAAAGTCACACCTAGCTCTTCATTTTTCTTCAAGGATACTTGTCTAACTTTTACAGGGTTTTGAAAATACAAGATTAATTACTTCAAAATGACTAATTGATTACAATGAAGACAGAATAGGGGCTCTTAATTACTAAACTTCAGTTTGTATGAGGTGCACGAACTTGAACTAATCAGCTTGTATTTAGACCGTTAGTGATAAAAGTAGAAATTACTAGGCAGAAAAGTGTAAAAATCAAATGTTTTATAATATTCTTTAATTCTCTGTGGCATTAAAATAAGTATTTTCTAACACTCTCTAAAGGAAATAATTTACCCTTTTAAAAATATTACAAACTGTCTTCTTATTTGCAGTAGGTTTTTAACTCTTCTAATTTAAATCTGCTACTACAGTTGTAGGTTAGTGATGACTACATTCATTTAAACTGCACAAGTTTTCTTAGCACTGTCAGAGATTGCACACTTGTGTTGTGAGTGCAAGTGAGTTCATCTCCCTCCACTGCATTTTGCTTCAAAGAATTCCATAAACCAAGAAACTGGATCGACTGATACGTGGGTTATTAGCAGGACTGCCCATCAGCAGAGTCCTAAATACAGAGTGGTACGAAGAAGTGAATTAGGGAGTACATAGGCCTCCTCCTGATCATTTGTCTGTCTGTAATCAGAATTTAGTCCTTACAGATATACCCTAGCAAGAACTTATGCTGACAAGTTTTCACAGATTAAAAGGAAGCGACATAAAATGCATAGAACACTAACATACTCAACTGCAGTAAACGATTTATTACTATTCCACATGTGAATAAAATAGACGAATAACACTGGGGTAGAATTCACCTTATTTCTCAGTGCAGTGATGAAAAGCATACCTAATATTTCCTCTAAAATGAAATATATACTCCATAGGTTGTTTTACTGGAATGTGATTTAGTATCTGTGTTATGGTTTTAGAATCCGTATGTCTTAAATGCTTATGTAATTTAACATATTTTTTTTCATTTAAGAAGAGATAAGAACACCCCACAATTTGCAATTGAAAGAATATATACAGCAAAGTTAATAAAAACAAAACCGAACAAATATAAAATTGGATATAAAATCTCAGATAGCTACCTTTACACCTGTCTCCTCACTATCCCACCATCAGATCCTTGTACACAAGCAGTCAGCATGCAGTTCTAGCTTACTCTTTCGAAGCAGAGGTGTGGTCTGGAAGGGATGTGAATGGCTTCATACTTGCCTTTGTACTCACCAGTGCAGCAGAGCATGGAGACTGTTTTGTTGCAGCTGTCTGCAGTAGATTTCTGTCCTCCTTGTGCACAAAGGAATTGTGGCTTGTTTTCTGAGTGTTGAAGCAATGTCGTTATCCCTTGCTCATACAGACTGTGTCCCTAGCATACAATCTGGTGTGGAGCAGTCAGCAGGGGAATATATGAAAAAAATGTTGGAGTATGTACACTTAAACTGACAAGAACAGTTTTACTGAGAGCAGGGTAGTGAACTCTTGAGAAATATGCAAGTTGTATTGATAACGTGACTTACCCATGTTTCATTCATTAACACGTCTTTTTTTTTTTTTAATTGAAGCCTCACATCTTATATAAATGTGCTGTTACATTTCAAGAACCTGTCGGAAGGGTTCCCAATGCTACCTTTCTGTATGTAGCCAAATCGGCTTTGACAAATCCAAACAACCTGGCATTTTTTTAGCATGCCCTGCCAGAAAAGCAAACAAAACAGGACAGAAGAAAATGAGGTGATTTCATCTTGTTAATAGAATATGACAGCACACTAAGGCATGGACTCAACATGGTTCCATGAAAGAGACGATAGGATCGCTCATGGTACCCCTTTTGTTATCAGGCCTTCATAGGGCGTGAGACTGGACTGGATAATTATTGTCTTCTGTACTTCTCTCTTTCTATGTTGTTCAATTTCATGTAGATGCTATTCTCTTCAGCCAAATGACTTTATTCAGGCAAAATAATTTCCTTCTCTGAGACTAAAGTTGGAGTTCAAAGAATAGGAAAGCCATCATGATGGTAGGGAATTAATTAGATAAGACAAGTCTAAATGGTCTTAGGAGGCACTTGAGGTCCTGTGCTGCAGAAGATAGCTGAGGAAGTACTAAAAACACAAGAAAGTAGAAATTAATCCTTACTGTTCTATACTCAGTGAGGGGCTGACCAGAGATTAAATGATGAGATAAAACCGCGGAAGTTGGCATAACAAGGCACACAAGTATGAGCTGAGACTGGGCTGATGGACTCTCTAGTTCCTAGGTGGAGGGTTCTTCCCTTTGGTAATTGTGGTTTTGTTTCTTTTTATAAGATATGATACTTGAAGGAAGAGCCTGGATGACTACACCAGTATATTTTTTGTGTTGGGACATTTTTAAATGTTCTGAAAGGAGCTGAGGCATGAAGAGATTTGAATTGGATGTTTTTTTTAAAAAATCAAATATTTCAAAATACGTGTGGAGATATGCAAACATCTGCTTCATCAGTCCTCTCCACAGGATGCAGGGGAGTCTCTGCTCCAGCACACCTCCTCCTCTCTTTCCTCACTGACCTTGGAGTCTGCATGGTTTCTTCTCTCTCTCTTCTCACTCCTAGCACCACCACCAGCCAGGAAAGAAAAAGGCACAAAAGAAAGAAGAAACAGGAAGAACCCCCTTCTTCCAGCTTCTTCTTAAAAAGTGATCATGGAGGCATCTAATTGGCTCAGTCCCAGAAGTGGGTCTGGCTCAGAGCTGGCAAGAGTTTCGAGCAAGTCCTTAAAGAAGCCATCTTTACAGCCCCTTCCCCATTAGCAGAAACAGCTGTCATGTCAGACCATGACACAAAATTTCCCTTACTATAAATAACCTGGCTGCAAATGAAGTCTGTATTTAAAAGGCTTTTGTTGGAGGACACTTGTGATTATTAAAAAAAATGTTTTAAAAGAGATAACATTTTTTTTCCCGAGGGTTCTTGTTTGTTCTGCACAGATTCCGATTTTCAAAAGTCAATAGAATAATAAATGTTATAGGATCCCCTTCTTTCTTCTTTCTTCAGGAAACTGCAACAAATAATATATCTGATTCCCCTCAAGCTCTTTCATTAGTTTCACCCCAGAAAGAAACTTGTGCTCCATAGCATAAAGACTTTTTGTAGAAGCTTTGAGGACACTCTTGATTTTCAGACGGAAGGAAAGTTAGTAACATTCTTGGTGACCATAAAGATGAAATCTTTTGAAATGGGTTACGTAACTTGCTGTGAGTGCAGAAATGGCTTGGCATACATCTTTAATGGTTTCACCTGTGGTTATGCTTGAGGGCAACCTCCAAGCCTTAATGCTGAACTCTAATTAGTGTAGACAAGATCACAGCACTGGATTTCAAGGGAATGCAAGATAACCTGCAGACAAATTACCACTGAAGTAACATGACAGATCTTGACAGTATGTGCAAGTCATTTGCAGGAAAATAAAAAACAGAACACATCTATTGACTCCAATGTTTTCTAGTATTTTGGCTACCAAAATATTGTACATCCAATAGATAGCTAGACTTCTGGATAAGTATAGAAGTGCCATTGTAGCTGGAAGGTTTATGGTAATTCCATAAGCAGCAAAGTGTCTCTGCAAAGGAGAGATAAACAGCTAGTAATCCTCATAATTCCCCACTGATAGCCTATCCATCTCTGCTATAAATTAGAAAGCCCAGAGATTAGGAAGGCTAGGCAGGGTGTAGCTCACAGCATTAATCACTGTATTAGGACAGCAATGTGCTCAGATTCTGTGTCCAAAGAGCTGGTATTTCTCTCTAGGTTAAAGTGTCATAATGTAATTTGGAATACATATTGATTGTACTGCGAACACAATGCAGAGATGGTTTTACAGAAGACACTGTTACACACTTCTTAAAACTAAGTGATCCACTGCAGACTTGGGAATAATGCATAAATTTTCACTATAGGGGTTGTAGCCATGATTTTGTAAGCACTTCAAGTTTCAAATTAAGAATTTCTTTTAATATATCTTTAGCATTATTTAGATGGTATTAAGGTCAGTTTGTCCTCAAACCTCTTGGTGCTGGAAGGAGATTGTGCAAATACTTTGATCTTTTGGAATCAGCATTTGGCCATGAAAACTGCACTGGTAATGTAGTGATTGCTTGTTTGCAAATTCCTAGTTAAATGTAAAATGTGAATGGGCACCTGTGGTGGTTTAACCACGGCTAGTTGCGAGATACTCACCAAAGCCACTCAGTCACTCCCCCTTCTGAGCTGGACAGGGAAAGAAAATAAAATGAAAGCCTTTTGGGTCAAGACAAGGACAAGAGAGATCACTCAGCAATTGCTGTCAACAGCAAAACTGACACGACTTGGGGAAAATTAGTTCAATTTATTCCCAAGTAGAACAGAGGAGATTAATGAGAAATAAAAACTAAATCTTAAAATACCTTCCCCCCACACCTCCTTTCTTTTTGAGATTTGTGCCTCCTCCCTGCACCTTCTCCACTTGCCCCCCACCCTCCAGTAGTACCAGAAAAGGGGAAATGAGGTTGTGGTCAGTTCATCATAGATGGTCTCTGATGCTCCTTATTTCTCAGGGACCAGACTCCTTATGCTTCCCCTGCTCCAGCATGAGGTCCCTCTCACAGGAGACAGTCCTCCATGAACTTCAACAAACATTTTATTCTTAAATGCATAGTAGCAGTGTACAAGGCTTTTCAGACAGTGAAAGTGTTTCCATCGTCTTGTATGTTCATGCTTTGGAGTGGTGATAGGGTTTCTGGTTTCGCAATCATGAGAAAGGCTAAATGGGATATTCTAGAGAAAAGAGGTTACTACCTATGTTGTGAAAAATGTCTGCTCAGCAAAGTGAGAAAAACACTTTAACATATGTTTATGGGGAAAAAAAGAACCATGTATAAGAAAGGACCAAAATAACAGGAAAAAAAGATTTTGTCTAAGTATATTGTGAAAGGATGTGAACTGACATCTGGCTGTTCAAAACTAATAGAAGACAGGAACATGCATTGGCAAAAGAAACATTTCATTATCACAGAGGAATTTAGCTTCAGCAGATACTATAACAAAGTTGAAGATTCATGTAAATTCATGCAAATAAATGACTGCAAGATGATAGCATAGGACAGGAGACAGTCAGAGAGACATTCATGAAAAAGCAGTTAAGAGTAAATACACCCTGTAGGGCAGATATGAAGTTCACAACTGAAAACTGTGGAAGATGAGGCAAAACACCAAGCTGCGAAGTGCAGAAAGCTCTAGTAAAAGGTAAGGGATATAAGCAAGACATCAGTGGAAAGATGTTTTGCAACAGGGACAGATCCAAAAGGAAATGTTAGAACTGGATGACAGAAAAGAAATAAATCTTCAACAGCATTCAGAATGTCTTTATATGTAGCTAACATCTGAAATATTATCACAAAATTTTAAATGTCAGCATGTTACTAATAATGGTCTTATCTGCCCTTCCATGGGAGGAGACGCTTGAGAAGAGCAGTAGAGATTTTCAGCCATCTTTTTTATCATATTGATGGAATCTTCTACTGCACGTCAGTCACTACTGTTTGTGTCTGGACTATAGCCTGCAGTTCTGGGAGTAATATGAATAAGGACTATTGCATTTGCAGCCTGAAGAAACTAAAGGAAAGTGAAAGACATTAAACCAAAGGTTGGTGTTGATATTTTGAGCTGTTGTAAAAACTGTTAGAAACCATTAGATAACACTCAAAGTTCTCTAAAAACTCTCTATGTATTTCAATCTTTATTATTTTCTAGCACACCACCCTAGGAGGATTTTCTAGGAGAAATTTATGATTTTGTTAAGAGAAAATTATGTGTCTGATGGTGTGGTATCATGAAATAAAATTTCCTCCTCCTTTACTTCCTTTGGAAAACTTCGCAGGTGTGGGAAGCTGTTCAGATCCCTCTTTCTCTTCCAAAGATTTTTAGGGAAAACTCAATCATTTAGTATCATGTGTGGCCATTTCAATGTAGATAAGTGAACACGATATTTAGGCCTATGTATCTGAAGCTTGAGAATTGTATACCAGTTGTGTTTGTATGTCTACAGCAATACTGGAGTGCATGTGCAATTGTAAAAAGTATTATAATGGTTAACAGAGGGCACAGTTAAGTTTACAGAAGTAAAAGTATGGTGTCCTGTGTTTTCTTTTGGTTTAATTTCTGATCCCTTAATTTGGGCACTTCATTGCAGTGTAGCCATGATGGATATATATATTGCTTTTTTGATCACCACATTATTGCCAGCTCACTTGTATATTACAAGGTGTCTGCTTGAGAAACTAGCTTGCAGTGTTTCCAAGATCTTTGTCTTGCTGTTCTCTACCAAAAAAATACCTTAGTATCTGAAGCTAAATCAGTTCTCTCTGTTGGTTAGCCCTAGGTAGGAAAAAAAGAAGAGACTAACTGCTGAAATTTGAGTAGGTGCTTACATTGTCATGTCTGGAAACATAGCTGATGAGGCTTCTTTTGTGCAATTTAGTATCTGAAATAACAAGTATTATCAAGACAGCTGTGCTGCTTCTGGAGACTTCAACCATTGCATGCTCAATGCTGTGCTATGTGAATTTGTAGCTGTTATGTGCCCTGTTGTCTGATATAGACACTTTCAATTCTAGTTATAAATACCAATTTAATTTTCTGACAGCAGAGGTTAAGTTGAAAGGGATCATTTTTGGTGAGGTTAAGACACATTGAGGACATCCAAATGTGGATATACATGAATCTTGTAAACCTAGGTATCAAAATTTTATTAGTTCAAATAAAGATAGAAACCTTTCATAAACTTTAATTATAATAAAGGCTATGTGACCTTTTGTTTAATGGACCCTTTGAAAGCACAGCTTGAGAACAGAGTTGACATTTACATTTACACCAAGCTACAGTACTATACCAGGTACTTACCTAGATAGTTGATCTGAATTCTTCAGTGTAGTGTGGCAGTGGCCTTCACTGTAATTTAACTGCCATCAAGGGAAAACAGAAAGTCACTATGTAAGTGGTTAGTACTCATATGCCAGGAACAGATAAAATGAGCACACAAAAGGCTTTAGAATGTGCCAAAATCTGCAAACGTTGATTTATATAGCATTATATGTCAGACTGTGTTTGCTAAAATGTTGTATATGAACGTTGGGAAAGGTTATGCTACTTCTAAGGGGATATGATAGTGCCTGGCAGGACCTGTAAAACACCTGTGGAAAGGAATTGCATCTATTCCTAAGTGTGACTATGTTAAATCTGGTGCTCAAAATCATTAAAATAGTGAAGATTCCTTCCTAATCAATCTGCTTACTGAATGCTTACACACATGTCTGTACCTACAATGGTATTTGTTTTCAAGGAGAACTCACTCAGTGTAGGCGACATCCTGCTATTCATTTACATTAGATTATAATGGTAATTTAAAAAGTGTTTAACACTGTAGATACTTTTCAGGTTAACAGCTTGCAGCCTAAAACCTCTCTACGTTGAGACTTTTGCTTTGTTGTTATGTTCTATCAGAAAGTCTGGACTGTGAAGAGACCTTGCTGTGACTGAACAATTTTTATGCGTCATGTTTGGATTCCTTCTTGAAAGAGGTTGTCCTTTGTAAGTCAGTGAGTCAGGTGCTTTATTAGCAGAATCCCTTCCAGAAAAGTGAGGATCCCTGTACTTTGTTATTTAAATTTTCTGTTGCTCTGCCACTGTTGGCATGATTGTCTTTTCAGTCTTCTTAAGCAGTTCTCATTCACGTAATTCCCTTGATGGCTCCCTTCCCTTGAGCCTTACTCTTTTGAAAAGCTATTGTATGTTGGTTTCATTTTGCCTGCTACTCTAAAAATAAAAAGTATTTTTGTCAGGCAACATTTCTTGAAGGAAAATATGGCTCTGCCTTGCATGGAGGAGGCCAACATACAGTTTACATCATGGACAAAACAGAGCTCCACCCAATTTATATCCCTTTATAGCCACCATATAGAAAAGCAGGAAAACTGAGGTAAATTCACACTGCCCAATTGTCCAGAGGAGGAAAACAATGTTTTTAATGGAAAACAGTCTTTTCTCCTTTCATTTCCTGTCAGCTGTTTGTCATGTCAAATTTTACCAAATAAAAAGGATTTTATTTCAGGCATTGGAAATCTCCTATGGTAACTGAAAGTATTTTGATACAGAAAAAAAAAAAAAATGAAGGGAAATGAGTATTTAAATACCACTTGGTGATGTTTTGGGTTAATTTGTGGAATGTCTGGTATATACATTAAAGAACCTTGAGACTGATTTCAGCTGGGACTTCTTGTGTGACATAATGAGATTGGGGCAGGGGCAATCTTTGCTTCCTGAAAAAGCATCACATTCTCTCTAGACCTTCATTTAGAAGTGCGAAATTGACAGAATTACATTGTATACTATTTTGTAGATTATAAATCCTTACAAATGTACCATCTGCAAGTTGTAAGCTTCAAGGTGCTTGGTAAAAAGCAAAATATAGTAAAAGGTGGTCTGAAATGAAAAAGATGTGTCAAACTGAAAGAGTGGTTTAGGATATAAATATTCTAATTTAGCTGTATTCTAAATTGTCATAGTATTTCAGCTGGGGAGGGCTAGTTTTTCATGTTCTAAGACTAGACAAATGTCAGCCAATGCTGAATTCTCAGAGCATAATGCTGCTCAGGGTTGTGAATAGGTAGAAAAGTCAAAAAACTGCTCATGCGAATCCAGAAGCAGTATTTGCCTTTAGTTGCAAGGCTTACTTTAGCCAGCATCATGGGAGATAGCATTACACCTCTAGGCAAGAAAATGTGACTGTTTAATGTTGGAGACAGATCTCATGCTTAAACCCAGAATCTGAAGTATAACTGTTGTTTGTTTTTATTTTAGCAGGGAAAAAGAGCAATAATCCCAACTGGCAGTCCAAAAATAACCAGATTGGAGGGTGGAAGCAAAAAGAAGGAAAAGGGAAGAGAAAAATGGAGAGGTAAATTGTTATTCTGTAGCCACAGTTCCCTTGCAAGGAAGAGCAGGGAGGCAGCATTTATTGGGAGAATGTGGAAACACAGTATTTCAGTGATTCTTCAGTGACTCTGTACTTGAGAAGCAGTGGCATCATTACTACACTAACAGCATTTGAAATGGTTAATGAGATGTACAGGAGATAAAAGAGGAGCACACTGTCTCCAGTTCTTTTCTGGAGATGTCAATATCTTGAGGTCAGTTGTGTCATAAATTTCCTTAAATACCTTCTGAATATTGGATTATTACTGTTTCTACTCCATTATTCACTCTAATATTATCTCTACCCATTTCTTTCATAACTCCTGGTCTCACAGAAATAGTTCTAGTCTAGATGGTTCAAACACACGAAAGACTGATTTCTGACAATAAAAGATTGTGGTATAGCAGCAGATTCTTAATTGTCCTTCCTTTTTCCTTGATCAGCAGATTACTGAGTATTATGGACGCTGTGGAATAAGGGCATGTTTAGGTCTGATAAAGTCATATTATGCAGTTTCTTCACATTTGTGCAAATGGTAAACTTCAGACACAATGGAAGGAATGTTATGAGTCCTGAGATGGATTATCTTTTTTTTTTCTGATTCAGAAGAACTGAACTTCTGAGATATGATATGATAGATATGATATGGCGACTGGAAATATGAAGAGGTAGAAGTAGAAAATATGAGACTCTAAAAGCGCTCTGAATCCATTCTTGATATCTGTTGTGTTTACCTTCATGTTTCTTTCTGAACATTCTAAAAATTCAGTATATTCTTCCTGGAAAGTACTGCTGCTAAGTACTACATAGGCTGCCTTTGTTAAGGTTTGAATCATAAATATGACACACTGCAATATTTTTGCAGTAATGCTTAATATTTCTTAATATTGTTTTACTTTAATTTTATGACTTTGTGCTATATTGTAATTTAGCACTTGGACCCTTTCTCCTAAACTTTGTATTAGAGATTTGAGTAAAAGTTTCTAGTTTCTTCTGACCATTTTCCTCCCTTGTGCTGTAAAATATTAGATGACAACACATCGTGATATTCCTTTAATGCTGAGTGGTCTAAAGAAAGCTGAAAGAACTCAAACTCTGCTCAACAACCATAAACGCTGCCTCTTGTTTTATTGCAGAAGCAAATACATTCATGTGTCCAGGCTGGGTAAATCCATGCAACAGCACGGACTGAGAGGCCAATTGTCTAGAAAGCAGCTTTGTAACTGCTGGACGTATTCATGGACCAGTTATGCATGAGTATGCAGTGTGCCCTTGCAGCAAAGACAGGCAATCATGTCACAGGCAGTGTTAGGCATAACCAGAATGTCCTTCCCCTCTGTTTGGCACTTGTGAGACCACATCAGGAGAACTAGTTTGGGGTTCCTCAGCAAAAGAAATGCATTTACATGCTGGACCAAGTCCAACAGAGAGCTACTAAGATGGCCATGTGGCTGGAGTACATCTGAGGCTGTGCAAGGTGAGGCTGAGAGAACTGGGTTTGCTTGGCATTACAAAGATATGGTTAATGGGAACTCTTATTGCTGTCTTCACATACTTGGGGCTTACAGGTAAAATGAAATACAAGAAATTGTGATCAAGTAGTAGAGGTGAGGAGAAATTGCCAGGATTAAAATCAATGGAGCAATGTCCTGAGAGACTGTGGGATCTCCATAATTGGAGGTGTGCAGAACTTGACTGGACTTGCTTTGAAATGGGTATTTGGACCACATGAGCTCTGGAGATTGCCACCAAGAGTTTTGTGCATACTAGTGAAAGGACAAGAGGAGAGAAATTGGATTTCCAGTGGGGCTGTGTAGCACAGGAAGTATCTCCTTAGTTAGAATTGTAGGAATGTTTATGGATTGGGTTTTTTGGTGGTGTTTTTTTTCTTTGTTTGTTTGTTTTTCTGAAATGCTTATTGCTCTTTTACATTAACTTACTTGAGGATGTTTCTGTAGTTACTCATTTTAAGATAAGTTTTGTTTAGTGGTATGTTAGATTGTCAATCATAACAGTAAATCATCTTTCCTGTAGTAGCTTTAGCAACTGATAAGGACCTTAATGATCCAGTGCCCCACTTCATTGTGAGCTTTGATCAGTGAAGTAGATAACAAAATTAATTTATGAATTGTTCTGGTTTGGGTTTAACTTGGATACTGTCTGTAAATGCTAGAGGCGATTTACACTTATCCGTGTCTCAGTTTCTGCTTCAGGCTATCAGCAAGCTCCAGCAGATATGAAGTAGTTATGAAAGGCTGTAACAATATTTAGAAGTCTCTTTTCAGAATCATAATTCTAGAAACATTTTTTTGTGTGTATGGCAATTTTAAGATCTGGAGGACAAGATAAAAAGCTAGTAACTCTCCAAATAGGTGAGACGCAGTCTCTGATGGTATTAATTTGAAATAAGGATATAAAAAGTACATTTTGTGTAGCTTTATTTTAGTTCACTGACTTGCTTTGAACCCATCTGCAAGATGTTGCTTACCCTCTGGAGGCTACTTTCGTGGGCTGGCGTGAGAGCTGAAATTGCTCAGCAGTTCACCTGGTTTGAGCCCATACAGATTGGACAACTATCCAATAAGCTCCCAAGCAAGGATGTACCAATATGACATCTGATTCAGATGTTTTCTTTATGGCTGCATGTCAGTCATCTACATGTGTGGGTTTTGCGTTGAGTTTGGTCCTCTCTTTTTAGGAAGAGTGTGTGATATCTCCTCTGAGCTCAGCTGAGGACTGTTCATACCTCATGTAGTAGTCTCTCTGGATCTCTATTTTCACGGGAGCTCTTGGCACAGCATGCTATGAGCTGCTCTGATGGAGGTAGCCCATCCATAAATCCATTGACACAGGAGCCATATGGCCCTGCCATGCCCCATCGGATCAGACTTTGTCCATATGTGCACAGGTAAGATGCCAGGAAATGCATTGTTACTGCTGAACCAGCTTTTCTCACTTGTAGCCTTTTCCCTTTGCAAACAGTCCCTGGCAGGCAGGGCACCAGGTACAAGTAGCAGGGATTAGCCTAGCTATAGCTTTCCTCCTCTCAGAGGGTTGACTGTGGGAATCCAAGTGCCCTTGTCATGCAGTGGCCATAGACTGGACTCAGTGCAGTGTCTATGTCCACACTTGGTAAACCTTGGGCTGTGAGTGTGGGCAGACTGATGTGTGCAAGAGACACTGTCATTTCACTGATGATGGCCTGGATAGGTTTTTGGTGTAGCTGGCATGAGCTGTGTGACGCAGCCTGGTCAGATGCTCAGTCACTAGTTTATAATCTTTTCCATTAAGTAGTGATGGAAACTGCCCTTGCTCCTGCTAAAGTCTGCCAGTGGAGATGGAAAAGAGCTAGCCCATTGACCATGTTAGTATAATTCAGTTTATCATGAAAGAAAGAAAGAGAACTGAAAAAATGAACTGCAATAAAGGGGTGTTGTGCAAATACAAATTATTTTTGTCTGTGTTGGTAGTCAGTACCTCGTTCTCTCTTCAATAAATTGGAATGACAATTTGTAAATAGTAATTTAAAAATAAACTAATATTAAGCTCATATATAATCAGTCCTTAAAGGTATGTTAACTAGTATTGCACTCAGAGAGATACTAATGAATTGCCAGCTTCCTGAAATGTGTATACCTACTATGAACTACCTAGACTGCTATAAAAGAGCTGTGTCATCAGTTTGTCCAGATGAGAAGGCATGTGGTAAACTCTTTTGTGATGCCAGTTGTCTGTAATGATAGCTGTTCGTGTAGCTATGCTATGCACTGAGCAAGGGCAGAACAGCAGTGCAGCAGCTGCTACTAAGTGAAGTAAACTGCAAAAGGACACAAAAAATAGAATTAAGACCAACGTTTTAGAAATGTGAGGAAAAGAAAAGCAGTGCAGTCACCCAAGGGAGTTTATATAGCAGCAGTAATCTGAAACACACAGGCACGTTGCCAAGAGCTCTAGTAGGTTGTTAATCAAAACTTCCAAGTCTCCTGCCAATCCAAGGCACTCTCAGCATCAGAAGGGAAAACTGTCACAAAATGATGTGATACTTAACTTACATTAAAAAAAATTTAAATGTTTTTGGTGGGGAATATTCTAAGCAGGTTTATTTTTCACTCTATATCATTATCCTTCCCAGTGGACTTTTAACTAAACATATTTCTATGCACTTAATTTTTTACTAAACATACAGAAAAATTTCTGATACCTTAGAAAGTATGTTCTCTTTTATTGCCTACAATTAGACCTTCCAGTAACAATATGCGAATCTTATAATTCTTCCTTGAAATGGGGTAGGATAACATTGAGAAGATTAAACAGGTATCTGTGTAAAGCAGAGACTTTAATTGCGATGTAAAATTTAAGTAAACTCTGTATAGGCATTTCAGTTATCTATGTAGTTAACAGTAATGTATAGCTTTGCTTCAGGCATTGAATTAACTGAAAAATAACGTCAGCCACTTCCTGTTTATTGGGATAGTTGGTTTCTTAACATTATCACTCAGTAGGCATTTTTTTCAGCTGATGCTGACAAATCCCATTATCTAGAAAATGTTTCTATTGCATAATCTTAGCAACAGTGAAGGCAGCAGTGATTTCAGCCATTTCCATCTTTATTTTCTGGGTAAAGGATTTTTTAGTTCATTCAGAGGAGAAGGAGGCAGGACATAAAAGGAAAGTGTGCTCTTGTGCATGGTTTTCCCTTCCCTCACCTGACAAGTCCTTGACAGTCCTGGTGAGGATGCCGGCAAGAGGCAGGAGTAAGGGCAGGAGGCAACACCAGTAACCACTGGCCATTGACACCAACAGTGTTCCTTGGTGGCTCTGCCAGTGATGGTGTCAGCATTAGTTTACATGGTTTGGCATATTTTGAGGGGAAATTTGCTCTTAAAGGAATGGCAAAGAGTACAGAGAGATGCTGGTGAGGTTGGAGAGCTGTGTTTTTATGGGAGCTGTGCTACCATAGAAACCAAGACACTATACATAATCATTGGCTTTCTAAGTAAATCACCATAATTGCCTTTGGCCTGCTTAAATCTTGGGAGACAGAGATATTTATGGTGCTCAGGAGAGAAGTTCCCTCCCTTGTGACCCTACTTCCCAAAAATACCATATGCCAACAGGATTCTTTCAAGGGAATTGTTGAGAGTATTAATGAAACAGAATATCCTGTGGGGTTTTTTTTGTAGAAAAACCCATGTCAGTCGATTTGGAGAAAAGCTTGCACTAGTATAGTTTTCAGCTTGTCAAAGTGATGTAATTTGACATGGAAGTGTAAGTCGATGTATTGCTTTATAGGTCTCAAATTTTATATTACATTTATCATTTAGCCCTTATATCTCTGCTTACCAGAATTCCAGATACTTGCACTAGGGTTGTTAATACCATAAAGATGACATGATAAATCATTCTGTTAGGGGACAGAGGCATACTTAGGGGCTTTATGCGAAACTGATGCAAAGTAATACTCCCAGTCTAACAGGGACATCCTTCAACTCAGTAGTAGTTTGCCTTTTGTTATGTTTGCTACATATATAGCGTACCTATGTAAGAAGTATGTGGCTTGTCTTGGGTAACTGACTAGTTCAGAGTGCTGAAAGAACCCAGACATTTTAATGCAGACATGGGAGGAATAAAACAGAAACTTCAGATTTCCTTAGAAATGAAACTTTACCCAAGGATCTAGGAAGTAATTTCACTGTTCTGCCTATGGGACAACTCTCCCAAAAGGCACAGCTATTCTTCTGTCAAATGTGAGGTGGCTGTCAGTGTAGGTAGGTGCAAGATGATGTTAGTCAGGTTAGGTAAATTACAGCTTTTAAACATCATGAGTTTCAGTGTAGGCTGGAGACCCCGAGTAGATGCTCAGAATAGTAAGTGGTCTTGAAAAGTCTGTGGTGGAACATGTTGGGCTACGAATGAGGGCAGTGCTCATAGTAATTGAAAACAAGTTTCATTTTACCATTTGATCTGGCCTTTTAAGCTGTCTGAAAACTGGGTGGGTAGTCTGAGTTACTGTCTGGGTATGTTTCCTAGCCACTGGAAAAGTGGTGCTACATCTTGTCTTAAGATGACTAGTTGAAATTACATGTACTCTTAGAGTATTAATGGCCTTTGTAAGCTTTTATGTACTGCAGTCCATCACAGGCCCCCCACAAGTGTCATGTATCTTCATGTGTTGTGGTCTTGCTTCAGTAAAAGTGATCAAAAGATCACTTTTTGACAGAAAAAGGTAAAACTGGATTTCAATGTTATGCTCAGGATAGACTGCAAGTTGTAATTTTAAGCCCAAATCCATCAATCATTTGTGTAACATCCTAAATCATGTTTGTGATACTGTCAGGCCACTTGTACATCCATAACTTGTTGATCTGCTTTCTGCAAATATTTTCTCCCTTCTGAATTACAGTAAAATTGTTGTCTAGGTATTTTTCAAATGCTTGTGTCATACAGGCTGCTTAGTTAAAAAATTCACAGGCAAAGACCTGTTGAAAGGATTTGAAAGAGAAACTCTGTAAGAGAGCTCAGTCTTCTGGGTGATACTGGGTTGATCAATTTATGAAGACCACTTCTTCATTTCCACTTCTTCATGGAAACAGAGAAAAATAATTTGTACAGAATTCCAAAGTTTTTTTTATCTTTTTCAGTGGTGATTTTCTAGAAGTCCAATTACAAAAAGACCAGGAAGCTGTTCTAAAATCTTGTTCCTTTAAAAGTAACCTTTCCTTTGCAGCAATGGATTTTTAATGGTGGAGGTGCTTCATATTGGTCCTGTTTTAATAAAATATAGTAACCTCTGTGAACTTTAGGTAAGACTTAAACTGCCATCTTTAAAAAAAGAAAAAAATCTGGCAGAAATGGATGGTTTGCTTTTCACTTTTAAACAGCTGTTCCTTTTATGAGCTGTGTAGTGAGTTACAAATGTAAATTTCATCTTGGAAAAGTACACAAATTTTCTACTGCAATTGCTCCCCTGGCATTCTGCCTCAGAATGGGGATAAACAAAGATATACAGGCTGAAGAAAGCACGTACCTTTGATATTAAACTTGATTTGCTTTTAATGTCACAATTATTGCAGACCTTTGAATTATCAGATTTTAAGGGCAATCTTACATGCGTTGTGCCTGTGTTACAAAGGAGGAGTATGGGAAGGGCTGGGACATCTCTGGGGATCAGTCACTTCTCTCACAAGTGTTTCTAGCTCATCCGTGAAGATTGGTGGAAACAAATGTCACCCTAATCGTTGGCTATAGGAAAACCAAGTTTTGTTCTGAGACCCACATTTACAGTCACCACTGATTCATGTCATTGTGTTACACGTTTCATCTGGGCTCCTGTTCCCATAATTTGTACTAACAAGAAAATGAGTCTCTTCTCTGAATCGCATTTAATAACACTATTTCTGTTTTTCACATTCATCCCACATGGTGCTATGTCAGAATAAAAGCAGATTGGCTTCCTTTTTTATTCAGACACTCTGGCTAACCCTTATACACATAAAAGAACTACATCAAAGTTACCACCCACTGAACGTACATTTTTTTTCATGAATCAGGTCCAACCTCTGTTTAAAGGAAGCTGTTTAAGGGATTGGGTAGCTTCTTCATGTGTTACGCAGATTCCTTCCCACATTACAGATTGAGCTACAGCTATAGTTAGGAGCTAAAAGAAGCCATTTTCCTACCAATTCAAGTGAAATATTAGTCCTGACCCATAATAAGCTTAGTGAGTATTTACTGGATACTGAGGTAGTAAAGAACCATTAGAGATCTTGAGTGGCATATAAATAGATTACCTTTTATTTGGTCTCAGTAAGAGGAAGCTCAGAAATATGCCAGCTGTTTAATTATTAACGTTCAGTATAAATCAACAGCAAAATAGGCTTTGATGGTGATCTTCAAAAGGGTTTTTAGCATTACTGCCCTTAGATACAGAAAGTAAGCCTGAGCACTGGGGGTTTAGCCTGTATCTTTCTTTAACTATACTAGAAGGTTATCACTGTGATGTTGCACTGATGCTAATAGCAATAATTAAGATAGCATCAGTCATTTAAACATATTGGTGTTTGAGGCTTTATTGTTACCCCATGGTACACCTGGGTAATTCCTGAAGCACAATGCAGAGATTAATAAATAACATTCACTTAAATCGCATTGAAATTAATTAAGTTGTGTGATAGAACTGTAGATTTTGGGCCCTTGTGATGCATGAGCATGGCACAGACTGAAATCAAACAAGTTTTCAGTTCTATTTTAGAGTGGTGCTCATCTGCCACCTGCCAGGATAAAGATGAGCACGCAAATTCTTGGGGATACCTATGGGGCCTGATTCCTTCATTGATCTGTTTTCCCAGCTTGAATTTGCACACTTTGTTTTGCATTTCATTTGATATTACAAAAAGACATGGTATGTAAACTCCTGGGGAGCTGTATTCCCTAATTTGTACACAGAAGTTACTCTTAGTGAGGTTGGGAGGATGTGTGGGGTGAGAAGCAAGATGGGGCAAGGGGAGAACAGTTCAATGCAGGAGCAAGTAACTTGAGAGAAAATAATAATTTTATAGTAGAAAGTAGAGAGTAAGGGTTGCCAAACTTTCTGATCTTTGAATCCATGCAGTAAAGCGTTTGAGACCAGCTATGCAAAATAGGATCTCCCAAACTGGGATATCCCTATAGTTATCCAAAAAAGATCTTCCACAATTCCTGTTATAAGTCCCCACTCCCTCATTCCATATTTCTTCTTCTTCAATCAAGTCCATATCCTCCCACCTTCTGGCGCTATAACTCTGTATTTCCTGCCCTGCTTTGTATCTATAATGTAAAAGCTGTATTTTTACCAGGTTGTGAATGCTCCAGTACTGCCTTTGCCTTTAAGCATTTCTCTTATAACTCCTTGCACAGCTCCTTCTCCTCAGCATCTCATCAGAGGCTTGGAAGATGGACTGAGGGCTGCAGCTAGAGCTGTGTTTTGAATATGTGCAGCTTCTCTGCAGTCATATCTGCAATCTCTCTGCCTATGAGATCTTGTGTGCTAGCTGAAGGTGCCCAGCCTGGTCCATGCCCTGCCATGGAGGCTCTTGGGGTGGAGGGAGGCTGTATTGATTGTGTTGCAACCCTGCTGTCTTGAGTTCTGGTAGAAAGTCCCTCCTTGCAAGCCATTATTCTTTCCCAGATGTGAGACTCTATACTTGCCCTTATTGAATTTCATTAGATTTCTCCCCACTCAACTCTCCATCCTATCCAGGTCTTGTTGAAAGGCAGCACAGCCTTCTGGCGTGTCGGCCACTCCCCCCAGTTTAGTATCATCAGCAAACTTGCTGACAGTGCCCTCTGTTCCCTCATCAAGCTCACTAATGAATATATTCAACAGTACCAGCCCCAGCACCAACCCCTGAGGGACTCCACTAGATATAGGCCTCCAACTAGACCCTGCTCCGCTGATCACAGCACTCTGTCTTCTTCCCCTCAACCAGTTCACAATCCACCTCACTACCTGATCATCCAGCTTACACTTTCTCAGTTTTGCTGTCCAGCATGCTTACAGTCAGGTAACAGTCTGGTATGATAATCCTGCTTTGCATACCGAATCTTTTGGGGGATAACAAGGCAGAGAAGGTTTAGAGGGGATAGCAACTAGCATCTGTGAACCACATTGGCTAGTAATCCAACTGGTGTCTAGATATGCTTTCAGTGTCATCAAGTGACTTGGAAACAGGCTCACTGCTGAAGGACATCTGATGTGGCTCATGGGCCATGTAAAACTATTTATCACCCACTTGGTTTTCTGGTACATTTGGGATTTTTTTATGATGTTGCAACCTAAATGGAGTAAACAGAGAACAGAGAAACAGAGTAAGTAAAGTGTTCATGTAGTCAATTATACTATCTTTGCAGCTCAGACAGATACTACTTAAGGTATAGCTTATGTTGTTATTTTTTAATGTGTCGCTTTCCAGGGGTAAGATATAAAATATTTTATGGGTTAGTCTGAAAAATCTAATCTGCAAAAACTTTAATGTTCATGTACTTTGTATTGCATTCCTTACCTCCCCATACATATGCTTTGCTGTTGCTATTGCAAAGCTTCTGCAGCTTCAGAATTTGAGCTCTGTTGCCAGCTTCTAGACATGTGTCTGCTTCTTGGAAGAGCAAAGTACTTCTGCCAAGATGATATGATTTCATATACCAAAGCATCCAGATTGTCCAGATAATCTCACAATAATAAATCTTCCAAAGAAACATTCTCCTCTGGAAGTCCTGCTGATGTACATAGTGTTTGCTAAGAAAAATATTTTAGTCCTTGGAATCAGTGCATTAGACTTGTAGCATTTTTCTGCAAGGAAAACTCAGAGAACTAGTAGTGAACACAGAATGGCATGAAATCAACTCGTTTCTTTTATTTTCTATCATTATCTTAAATTTCACTGTTTGGTTGTTTTTTTTCAGTATTTCTGTTCATTAAGTTGTACTTGGAAGTGACTTATCTTTTATAGTCTGTGCCCTTTACTGTTTCCTTTTAGCCATTTTTACTATAGATGATGTCATATATTAGTTCAACTTATTTATAGGATATTCTGCTGATAGTTACAAAGCATTTTTTAAATCGTACTTTGCATGACTAAAGCAAGAAAACTCAATAGCAAGTATTTTGGGAAGACATATTCCTGATGTGTTCTCGCAACTTCCTGAACTGATAAGTGAATTCACAGGTAGATTTGCTTTTTTACTTTTATTTCCTAAAGCAGTACTTGAGAGCAAAGTAGTGTAGTGACTTGTCACACGCAAAGTTTTTCATTTAGTGTCCTTTTATCAGGTAACCTCATTTTGCTGCAAGGCTTGATAAATAGTAGCCATTGCAATCCTAATTAGCCTAATCACTGAAAGCTGGAGAAGTTCCAGCTGCAAGGGGTTGCTTTAGCAAATATATGTTACCCCAATGGCAACCAAGCAGATCCTAAACTGTAAAACAGAAAAAAGTCAAGATCAGTCCATGTAATAGTGCAAGTGGTTGTTTTCAGTAACCATTAATGGAATTGTATTTCAGAACCTAAATAAAAGTTATTTAAATTGACCATCATCCTTTATGGAAAAGAAGTATTTTTTTTATCTTCAAGATTTAAATAGTCTATGACTCAGCCAATTATCATCTGAATCATTTTGTTTCATTTTGTGTCCTGGAGCTGTAAAACTTAAGGAAAATTGTGCAATTTTAGAAGAAAAATGCAAGAAAAAAATCTTAAAGGAAGTGCTTCTCTGTGGAATGCGACTCTTTAGTTTATGCCTCATTATATAAACTTTTCAGCACACCTGAAAAATAACTTTCGTGCATTAAGTCTTCTGAAGTGCTTGATGATATTCAGGATACCATGCTGTTTAGCAAATATGTTTTCGTTCTAATTAAATCTGTGGGTTTTTACCAGATTCCTTTGTTCCTTTTTTCTCCAATCCATCTCTTTTCATGGAGTCTGTAGGAGAATGAAATAAGATGTCCCTTACTACCTGATCATCCAGGATTGCATTGGCATTACTTAATTTCCATCATGTTTTGTAACTGGAGCTCTGGCATGCTGTTGTCACAGTTAAAACAGGATTGAATCGTATAGTTGTCTTTGGAGCTTTTCACATGCTTGTGAAAAGGCTTACCTCCTAGCATAGCATGTTTATCCTTTTATTTAGCTGGTGTTAAACCAGTTGTATCTTCATTAATCTAATGTCTGTATTTACATCTGAAGTCTGAAATGAAAAGTGGTGATTTTATTTAACTTGAGCTAAGTGTCTAGTCAAAGCTAGCTGCTTAAGGTGTCTCTATAGGTGGGGGTGAGAAAAGGACATTCACAAAGTGTGATTCTTCTCATTTTAAAATATTTTTTTAATTTAGAGACTATAGAGATGTCTGTTTATCTCTATTTTCTTTTAAGGGAGGTTAGCTTACACTGAATGCAGACTTTTGAGATTAATGATACCAATATAAGCTGTATTTCTTCATTTCTTTTGGGAGTGCAAGATTGAATTGTAGATTACATACCTGGGTATCCCTGTCTGACCAAGAGTGGCATATTTGTTGCCTCTGTAGAGGAAGTAACCCAGATACATTTAGAACAATTGATTAATGGATGCAATTTCAAAAGCAGCCTGATAAAGACATTGCCCTGTAGGCCTACTCCTGTAAATCATATCCACCTGCAGCCTTTTTCTACCCTATTTTCAAATGCCAGGATCTGTAGCGAGAGGTGTAACTTGAATTGTTTAAACCTCTGGACACTGGCTGCTCTTGTTACTGTTTTTTTTCCTGTAATGCCTGCTACATTTTTTCAGCACTGTGAAATATTAATAGCAGCTGTAGGAGGCAGGAGAATAGTGCTATCAGTACCAGCAGGTAGTCAAAAATATTTTTTCATTCTGTGCTGTGGAAACAAGTGCTTTCTGTCCCCTTGGTTAGAACAGGCTGTCTCTCTCTGCTACCGAATGACATGTTTATAGCCCCACTTTGCATGTTGTTGGCACACATTTACTTTAGACAGGTAATTTGACTCATTGAAATTGTTAAGTCTTTGGAAGCTTAAAACTAACATGGCATGTAGAACCATTTGACAGATTGGTGACTAAATTAAAACTGCCTGGTTGTGAGCACGCAAGACAGTACTAAGGAAACCCTTTCAAAATGGCTTGCTAAGCTTCTGTATATGCTATTTATTTCAGGTAGCTGTGGCCTGTATATCACTTACCCATACAAAAGAGCTGCATGTCTTGCTTATTGGGCAAAGAACTAGTATTAGATACACTGTATTGTTGGTGCTCTAGTCAGATCAAAGATGTTTTCAATATGTTATAGACCAAACAGTTTGAGAATTTTGATTATGTCTTACAATAGCTGGAACTAAATAAAAGTTACCACTGCTTGCACCTTTTCCTCAATGATTTAGTTTTCTATGAACTTTAATGATTTAATTTCATTTCCTATCATTAAAATATTTGGAAAACATTCTCCAATTCTCTCATTAATGTGAAAATTTACATATTTTTACCCAGTAGTTAGCTTTTTTCTTTCCTTTGCAAAGAATATTTCATATGTGTCACTATTACTTCTTTATTTGTCAGGGCTGTAAGAATAATGCTTGAATAATTAGCATCAATAGAGTTTCTATATTTCCTTCATTAATTGACATATGTCAAATACAACGAATGAACAGTGACTCTGTAAGAAAATATAAGCAGTTTAATTGGATTTTTTATTAATTTCTTTATATTTTCTATTTAAATTGCAGTAGATCATACCATATTTCTTAAAGTTCTTGAACAAAGCACATAAACCTGGTTTTTTAATAATAATAATTTATTGCACGTAACCTCCTTTCACGCTTACGCATGGATGTATGATGCCTTTTTATCTGATTGGAACACATTAATTTCTTTGACATAATTGATAATTGCACAAGCATCTTTGAAGACATTTTTATTCATTCACAAATGTTAAATGTTACTTCAGGTGACTTTATATGAAAAAAAAAATAGATCTTGGAAATGCTTTGTCAACTTAGTCCACTAAGAAAGTACGTACATAAATGTAAATATATATATATACAACAGCAAAAATGATATATGTATGTACAGAGAGATATTATATGATATATATATGCATATATGCATATTTAAATAAATTGTGGATATGCAAATGGATTTGAAAATAGAAGAAAAAACAAATTCCAGAACAGGAAAAAAATCCCACATTTAAGGTGGTTTTAGGGATAGAGAGCAATCTTAAATACTAAGAATATATATCATATGTCATATGCCATTTTCTATCTTAAAAAAAATAATGAAAGAAGCCCCACTAATTCCATTATGTCAAAAAGTATTGATATCCAGATGTATAATAAAGGTCTTCCACTCCTTTTTCCAAGTATATGCCACTAGAGTTTGCAAAGGGATTTAGCAGTGACTTGTCCTGTGTGTACTAGCCACTAGAGGGGGGATGAGACACATGTTTTGTCCTGATGTTTTGCATATATTTGGTAGCAGAAGCCCTGAGAGTCCATAAAATTTTCTTCTTTTTTAAGGCTATGTATAGTCTTACAGCTATTCCTATGTAGTCTTCTAACTTTGTGTACTTTGGGATCTAATCTCATTTACAATTCATAGAATTGTAGAACAAGTTAGGTAGGAAGCGTCTTCTGAAGGACCAAGTACTCTGACCTCAAAGCGAGGCCAGCTTCAAAGACAGAGTTATATTCCAAGCTTGAGTATGTTGCTCAGGGCTTTGTACAGGCAGGTTTTAAGCATCTCCAAGAATGGAGATTCTACAGCGTTTCTAGACAAACTCAATCCAGGATTTGATGTCCAATTTCCATCATCAACATTTTTCTTAAAATTTAATTGGAATATCCTTTGTCACAAATTGTGTCTGTTGTCTTGCAGCCTTTCATTTAGCACCACTAAAGACAAGCTGTCTCCATCTTCTCTACATCATCGCACTGATTAGTTGAATAGTACTGTAAGAACAATTTTTAGCCTTCTCTTCTGAGGACTGAGGAATGTGGTTCCTTCATAATCTCCTTGTATGTCATCTGCTCCAGGCCCCTAGTTGCCTTGATAGCTCTCTGCCAGATTTCATCTAGTATATTAATGTATTTCTGGGAAACCAAAAACCAGATATGATTCTTGCAATGGGGTATCACAAGTGCCAAATAGGAAAAACCGCTTCCCTTAACCTGCTATGCTTGTTGTTACAACCCAGTAAAGAAATGTTAATCTGCTTCTGCTACTCCACTTTTATATTTCTTGCTTCTACTTTCTATTTGATCCTTAGTCTTCTCCAAACCTCTGAAGCTCACTGTGGCTTACACTGTCAGGATTTTTATGCTCTTCTATCTTATCTCCTCGCTACCTGTGTCCATATTCCCCTCAACACTTTCTTCCTGCACTCTGTACGATGTGCAGAACCTTCATCATTGTAGGCAAATGCTTCACATAGGAAAACCTTAGTGTTCAATATTATCAAGGAGTGAAAGACCTGTTTCAAATATAAGACAAATCTGGTCTGAGCTTTTCAAAGTTGTTGGCATCCTACCAGTTGTTCTCTTCCAAATAAAGGCTTCCATTTACTGCAATCAGTGGCAGTTGCAAGCACACTGTTCTGTGAAATGCAGAGTGAATACAACTGCAGAGAATGTATTTACCAAATGTTACATGAAATTGTTTACCACTTCTCTGGCACAGTTCTTGGTTCTCTGTTCTCAGTGAGGTGCACATGATTCTGTCAGAGAAATGGGATTTATTCTTTCAAGTCGTATATGAAATAGATTTAAGTGGATTTATAATAGATTTAGGTACGTTTTATATGGAATAGATCAAGAGGATTGTTGAAAGGAATATTTCCAAGAGGTTGAGGTGCACCGTAATGTTACCAAAGTATTTCTTTTCATTTTTTTCTCTTCAGAACTCTACCCATTTCCCTGGCCACAAGGTGAAGTGGTATTTTTCCTTACATTCCATACTGTGGAGACAAGCAGAACATGTATTTCCAAGCAGAAAGAGATCTGCACAGAGAACAGGTTTGAGCTAACACTTAAGTTCTCTGGGTATGATATATAAAGACATAGGAAAATGCTGTTATTTGAACATAATCTCTGTATACACTTGCAAAAATTGGTAATAGTGCAAATTGTAAGGATCTCTTGAAATGCCTTCATCTCAGGACTTCTTGAGATGACCAGTTGAATCTTTTCATGTACTTCTCATTTGAAAGTCTGCAGCATTGTCCTGGGTGAGACTCTTAGTACAAATGTCAGGTGAATTTAGCCCTAAAGACTCAAGAAGAGAGAGAAGAAGAGAAAAACAGGCAAGGGAAATTCTCTATTTAAGTAGTTAAAAAAACTTTTAAAATTAAAATAGAATGTGATTGCAGTGATGTAACACAAAAAAATGTATCACACAGCATCTATTCCTAGTCACTGTTACGAGACAGGAGTCGAAATTGAACTGTATGAATCTGTGGTTTGACCAGCATGGATTGTTCAAGTTTACTCCAGGTTCTTAATATAGGAGAGAAGTGAGGAAAATAATAGTAAAAGTCAGTACAAAAAAATAATTACCAGCCAGCCTACTTGACAGACAGAGCCAGGAATTCCAGTTTTCTAGGTCATGATAGGATTCAGAGTAGAGTGACTTGTCTTTCCTTGTTATTTGAGTAATAGGATTGTTTGAGTATTTGTTGTTGATACTTAGATACTAAAACTGAACCTTTCTGCATGTATGACAGCAATGTTAGTGCTGTAGTCTGTAATTCAGAACTCAGGACACTGTCACAAATTTAAAAGTAGGTATAGGAATAGAATTAGGTGGCATCTTTGTTCAAGTACATAAAACTTCACAATGTGCAGAATAAGGAATAAATAAAATACTCCAAGTAATTCTGAGTAAATGTAATTTTCAGTAAAGACAGCTGCAAGAGCAAATTTATGCAGTGCCATGTTTAATAGATTGTTAGCACCTGACATTTGTAACTAGTATCATTTCTTCAGACATTCCTATGTTACTGTTGTTACCATGAAATAGGCATGAATTTAACTCCTATCACCCATATAAGCAGTCTGAGCTCTTTGCCTCTGGCTACATTTACTTCTCAATACATGCTGTATTGTACTATGCAGTCCACAAACTCAGCAAAACTACAAGTCGAAGCTGTAAAGATTTTATTATTTTAAATTAATAGATTTATGTTGAAAAACTGCTAGTTCTTTGACCTGATGAGATCTAAGAATATAAATATGATTGGATATCTTTAAAAAATTGCACATAGTAACATTTCTTCTCGTAAGTCTATAAAAAGTTTATAAAAACATTCACAGATTGCAGTTCAAATCACAGCCTTTAAAAGGATCTTTCTTATCTTAGGGCCATGCAAGCTTTTGCATCTTGAAAGAATTATAGCTCAATAGTTCTGTTTAAAAAAAAAAAAAAAAAAGATTGTCATTCCATTTTACAGAGGGCGAAAGTGGAGTGGAAAGATGAGAAGTAATTTGCACAGTCAAATAAAATAAGACCTTCACAGAAATAGGATATTAATTCAGATTATGTCAATTCCATTTTTACAATATAACAACTAAGTACATTTCCTCATGTAAAAGGCATTAAATTTGTATAGTTTTGATTTTTCAAATAAAGCTTTTAATATGTTATTTGTGATGAAATCCTAAACTTCAATTGAATTTATTTTTTTGTCTCTTTGGCAAATATTATATTCTTTTTCATATATACTAGTATGCCCAATAATATTTCAGAGGTAGGCAAGAAAAATATTGAGCATTACTAGACTGCAGCTATATAAAGCTTCATTAGAAACAAGCTATTCTAGAGAGAAACTCAATAGAGATCTGGAGGTAAAAATGTTCTAAGTGTAGCAGTCCTGTATTCTACAGAACTTTCATTTTACACTGTCTCTGCTGTTTCTATAGAACACTTGCATTTAAAATACTGCATCCTTTAGTATATGTCAGTTACAGTGGATCAATTTTTACACAGAACCAAACAAAAACTGGTTTGCTACATAAAACTGAAATATTTTAGCTTAAAACCTCAATTGTTATAAAATTGGAGCAGTGGAACTATGTCTCATGAATGCATTGAATTTTTTCTGGTGGACGTTTTTCATATTTTAGTTGAAGCATAGTATAAAGCTTTTTGATTATATATCTCACTAGCTTCTTGTATCACTACAACAGTGATGTCATCATAACAGAAACTGCTTCTCAGAGTGATATTTCTTGCTACAAAGCTGTCTGGCTTTATGCTATTTACTGCAGTAAGTAATAAAAATATCAGACATACAGTGAATATAACATCAAGCTTGAGTAAGGAAGTCATATCAAATTTTAGAGAACTGTGTTTCTGGCAAGCTGTATTTATATTTCCTGCCTACGATGCCAAGTCTTGTGTTCAGTAATGGCCTATTGCCTAAGGAAAAGCTGAACAAAAGCCATTTTAAAGGAACAAATACTGAAACATATAGTTAAGGTGGCTGTGGTAGCCTGAAGGTGAGAAGCTATAATTCATAGTAGAAATGCTCCTTCATTTCCCAATACGGAAAGACATTCCAGCTGTGTCCCAGCACCCTGCCAGGTGAGAACAAGGAATGCCTTTTTTCTTTTGCCCTTCTTGCCGTATCTCACTTTCCATGAGAAGGAAACCTCTTGGGTGATCAGGCTCGATGGGAGCCACCACTCCTGGTAATAGTAAATGTAACCAAAACCACAAAATAAATTTAGAGTTTGGTTGTGCCAGAATTTTATTTCCTAACTTCTCCAAGTCGCTCCACCAAAAACAGACCGATGTCTTCATGGCACCAATTCCCCTTTGTTACTGTACTTAACCTTCAAATTTAATTTATGGATGTTTATTCTATTTAGTTTAAGGTATTCCATCTTGCAAGTTTCCTGAAACAGCCTTGAAAAATAAATTAAAATCTAGAATGACTTTTTGTGGTGTAGAAGTTAGTGGCTATTCAAAGCTGACTGACAGGGTGCTTTCTTGCCAGCTGTCAAGTGGAAATAGAAATTAAATTCAGCAGAGTTCATGAGTACTGTTACACTAAGAAGCTCTCAGTCAGTGGTAGAGTAGATAGGAACTGTCATGGCCTTTTGCAACAGAATCTGAGATCTGATGATATAAATCTGCCTTCAGCCTGTTCTTTGTGAACCATTCTAGACCCCACCAGGTTCATATGCCATTGCACACCCAGTAACACAGTCACATTTAAAGACTTTCAGAGTTCCACTCAAGCTGCATGTTTTGGTGTATAATATCTTCCCTGTTTCAAATTGAACTAAGTTTCGTGATGTATCTAGAGTTTAGTTCAGTGTCACTAAAATGCTGGTCTTTCCATCAGTGAAAGAGGTTTACTGGATCATTTAAAATTCTGACATTCTAAAGCATGAAGTTTGCACAGTTACTACATCTTATGTAAAAAGTCACAGATATATCCTTAAGGACAGCATTAAAATCTTCTTTCCACATCATGAGAATTTAACTCATCATAATTTGTCCTGATAACTGGTGTTCCTAAATGAGAGACGCTTTGTTTTTCTTTTAACTACTGTTCAGGAGAAATTGCATAAGGGAGAGATTTATTTACTGAGTAAGCATATCAACTTGAAGTAACACACTGTAGAACTTTCAAATGCAATTACAATAATTTGGAGAAGGTAAAATAGGCAATTTGTCTCCCAGATATCACTAAGCCAAATGGAATTAGATCCTTTAGGCTACATCTCCATGGTGACTGTAAATATGAAGTTGACTGTGATTTTTAAAAAGAGCTCATGGGTTGCTTCAGTTTTTGCATAGCCAACTTGAGTTAAAGGCTCAGGTTGATTCTAGTCTAGGTCCTCATCACTTCAGCATGCATTCTTTCTTTATTTTGGAAATTTTAGTTCATTTCTGTATAGTATTATACCGATGCAAAACTTTAGCTTTTGGAATTAAATGATGCTTATTTTAGTATCTTGATTTCTTTCCCTAGAAGGACTTTCAAATAGTTACATTCTGTGCTAACATTAAACAACAGCTTGTTCCGTTTGTTCTGTCGCAATGTCAAATTAAAAAGTGGCTTTGCAAGCAGCTACTCCAGTAGATTAAAAGCAAATGATCCAGTTTTCTGATGCAGTTTGAACCATGTTGAAAAAGGGAACTCAGTGCCTGTTGTAAAAGTAATTAATTGGATTCAAAAGGCAACAAACAGAAATAGTGCATTTACTTGTTTCTTCAGATATCTTCAGTTCCTGCATCTGAACAGTGCTAAAAAAAAAGACCTGAAACCAAAACTAACTGATTCAGTAAAGCAGAAAAGTCTCATTAGTGGCCTGAACTTCTATGGCAGCTCTGTGCTGGCATTTGATCATTCGACTGTGGTGATTTAATCATTCCACACAGCTAATTTAGTGTGTTTCTTCATTCACGTCACAGGAGATTAAGTGAAAGTCTTGACCAGTGCTTGCCTGCATAGGCAGGCTGAACTAATCGTATTCTTACATGCAATGAAAAAGCTCCTGGCTTCTGATCAACCTTGTTAGCAACCACAGGGAAATTCTCAATGTAATCTGAAAGTCACAAATTTTAGGCATGGAAAGAGAGGATATTATAAGAAACATTGCATAACTTCCTGTTAAGCAAGAGGAAGGTATTAGTTCAATCAAAAACCTCCTAGTTCAAGAAGCTTTGTATTAAATATAAATATTTATCATCATAGTTTATTTTTACGGGACAAGATGTACAGCAGGAACACAAATTTTTGTTCAGTGAAGAAGCTGAGTCACTCAGCTTTAAAGATTGATTTGGTTACAAGAAAAAAGAAAATGAGGAGGAAGCTAGGTAGCAGTAAGCAATTAAATATAAAGAAAAGTACCTAATAGCACAGGTATGAGTATGGTAGTACAGCTGTCAAATGGCTTTACTGAAACAGTTTTACATTATTACTATTAATAGTACAGGAAAAAAAAAAAGATACTCCTATATTACTTTCTCACAATTTTATAAATTCTCTGGAGCTGTTGTAAGTGCCTGTTTTGCAACTGATATCTTGCAGCCAGCCATCTTGCTTCAGCATAACTACATTGTCATACAGTAGTGTCTCAGTACTGGGATACTTAATGGTCATTAACTGAGAATGGACTGAAACATTGAGCAAATATGATAGCAAAAATTTCATGACTCAGTAAAAAGTCCAGTGGAAAACAAAACTATTTTAAGCGAGAGAGTGTATATGAAAAAAACAGTCCTTCGTACATCTTTAGCAAAGCTTTGCATTTTTCCTCTTTTGTTTTCTTGGTTCCAGGCTAAGTTCCAGCCTCAGTCCTGTGTTTAATGCTTTTTTGTCCTTAGCATCTTTTTTTCCTATGCTTGCAAAAGAAGAGTTAGGTAAACAAAAATAACATCAATACTGACACAGAGTTCTCCAAGGAATGTTAGTGACCTGATTGCTGTTGATGTCCTTTGTCTCACTTCTTAACTGTTTTGACTATAAGATCCCACTGCTTCAAAATGAATTTATACTGGTATATTCTTCAGATCAAGAGCTATGCTTGTGATTCTTGACACATTTGGAGGTAATTTGTTTGAGTGATAGTTGCAGTCATATTTGACGACTAGAAATTGCTTAATTTTTTTAATGCTCTTGTAGGTTTTATTGTTTATAGTAACAAAAATAGAACAAACTTCACTTGATAAGGTGTTCTGTATTAAAACTATGTCACTGATCTCAGGGAAAGGGTTATTGTTATTAATAAAGGAGCTTGCAGGTAGTCTGGGAAGTATTTCATTAAGCACACAGAAGAAGCTATTAATATTCTTTTGTCTTCCTTGACAGGCAAATTTTACGTCACATCAAGTGCCATGATCTTCCTGAGCCTCTTTTATGAGGTTACTTCACTATGATATTTTTCACTTTTTTAAATCAAGGAAAGTTTGGTCATTTGTTCAGATATTTTGCCTAGGCTCTGGCCTCTAACAGATTGAAGGGTAATGAGAGAACCAAAATCTGGCCCTAGCATACTGAATGACATCATCTTACAGGGAGAGGGGAAAATAAATACAAACCAATCTTCTTTTTTTCTGTGGTCATTTAGCCATTTTTCATGTGATTGAAGCCTAAAAAGAGTTATTTCAGTAATTTATTGATGAAATAGATTAACAGAACATTTTAGCGTGTACATGTGCTGCAACAGCTTTGGATATTAAATGGATTTTACAAAACCACATTTATCAAATGTATAAATTTGGACAGATATGGTGTACACCAAATCCTTCAAAACTGGAAAAACTTTAAAAGAGGAGGATTAGAAAATAGACTTTTTAATCTCTGACTTGCTTGTAGCCTTTCAAAGGTGAATAAAATTCTCTGAGATGAAGCCACATGACTAATATTAGATTACTTAGTCTTTCAGATGGTGAAAATGATTTGATTTTATTTATGGAGCAGCTGGCTCTTGAATTATTGGATATAAATATTAACAAAAGACTCTATTCATACTAAAAAATCTGCATCCTGTCACAATAAGAGTGCCATCCAGAATTCCAAATTAATGGATATAAAACAATTATTTTTAAGTTGCTGAGCTGCAGAGTAAGATAGAATTTTGCTGAGGCAAACACATAATAAAGTTCTTCTGCAATAAAATTCACATGGAATTTTCTTTTCCAACATGAGTTAAAATTTCCAACAATATGCTGTTTTACACTATTGAAAATTCCTTAGAATAAGCAGATTGAAGCTATGTTTCTTCTTCCTACAGAAAGGCAGTTCCTATGTGACCTGGTCAAGGTGAACCTGGTTTAGCAGGGGATTGGACTAGATGATCTCTAGAGGTCCCTTCCAACCCCTACTGTTCTGTGATTCTGTGATTCCAAATGAAAGCTTAGGTTTGATTTTCATTTCTCCTTTCAGAAGTCTATGTCAAGTGAAAACTATGAGGAAAAGACACACATGCACAAGTGCCTTATAGGCTTTCCCAGTCTAGCCTGGAAAGCAGGACTCAGATATAGTCTCGTGGCTAGTCTCCTGCAAATCTGATGGTTATGGTAAAACAATCATGTGCTGTAAAGTTGTTATTGAACAGTATTCCTGTCAGTCATTTATAGTAGCTGAAAGTGAAGGTAAGCACTAAATTGGAAGGAAGGGCTTCTTCAAATCAGTCTCCGTTTCAGAGCCTGGATTCTGGAGGGCTTGTCAGTTACTATGGTTGTGCTCTTGACCTGAACCACATGCCTGCCTTTCTCTGCTGATTGCAGAGCCCATAAAGACTAGCTGCCAGACTTGCACACCAAAATTCAGTGGCCCGGGTTAGACACTATGAAAACCTATTTGAAACTTTGCAATTGCATCAAAAAATATAAAACTAAGATAGTTACTGCATGGAATTGGAACAATTGGTTTTCTTTGTTATTCTGGCCTCAGATCTTGACACCCCTTTCAAAGAATTTCTAGTAGTGTCCCTAATAAAACTATCTACCCTTTGTAAAGGAAGGCACGTGGCCCTTTTATCTAAATGTAGTCTTCAATAAGATGATGAATGTTCGTGGAACCCTACAGTATTTTACTGGTCTTGAAAAACTAATACATTAGTTCAGTGGTTTGTTTTTTTGGTTTTTTTTTTCTCAAATCTAGTCATTTTTGGGCAGATTTTCTGACACAAATAGGGACAGCAGTGTGTTATTTTATTAGTGACTGACTGTGATAGTCCCAGCCCCAGGTTGAGAAGAAATTGGTATTACAGCTTCAGAAAAATCAAGCATAATCTTCATTGTTAATGCTATAAGGAAAGAAAGTTATTTGATAAAGTGTATGCATTCAAAGAATTGAGAAAATCTTCTTCTTTGAACGTCCTAAAACATGCTATTAACTGTTAGAGAGCAGTGTAGGGGAATGGGACCGGGAGGTCTTGGTGGACAGCAGGATGACCATGAGCCAGTAATGTGCCCTCGTGGCCAAGAAGGCCAATGGATGAGTGGAGCATTTCCCTTATGATGAAAGGCTGAGGGAGTTGGGGCTCTTTAGTTTGGAGAAGAACAGACAGAGGGGTGACCTCATTAATGTTTACAAATATATAAAACGTGAGTGTCAGAAGGATGGAACCAGGCTCTTCTCAAATATGTTTTATGATAGGATAAGGGGCAATGAGTGTAAGCTGGAACACAAGAGATTCCAAAGACATACAAGGAAGAATTTCTTAACTGTGAGGGTGACAGAGCACTGGATTAGACTGCCCGGATAGGTTGTGGAATCTCCTTCTCTGGAGACATTCAAAATCCACCTAGACGAGTTCCTGTGTGACCTACTCTAGGTGGTCCTGCTCTGGCAGGGGGGTTGGACTGGATGATCTTGCGAGGTCCCTTCCAACCCTTAAGATTCTGTGATATTACAGTATGAAGAACCAATCGCTTTTAACACTCTGTGTACCATGATTTCAAAAGTCACTTTTTCATCTTAACAAATTCCAGGCTATTCCTCACTGTCCTTTTCTATCTCAACTTAATTGCTTTGAGATAGTGGAGCAAAGCTGCATGCAGTGTACCAGATACAGGTGAGCCTTTTATTCAATTAGTAATCTAAAGATGTTCTTATCTTTTATTCAATTCTTGATAATTCCTAACATTGCTGATTACTCCCTTGACAGTTTGATATTCCCGGGAAGACAATAACTGTAAGATCTAGTTGCTAAGTTGTAATAGTTGGTTTAGAGGTCATCTTTTTATGTATAAATTTAGGGATTATTTTTCCCCATTTGTGTCACTTTCCATGTATTTGTGCTGAATTTCTACAGTCAGACTATTGCTCAATCTGGTAAGATCTTTCTGCATTTTCTTTCACTTTGTTTTCATTTATTATCAAGTAGAATGTACTATCATCAGCAAACTTTAGGTGAGTTCATTAAACTCTTTTTCTTGCTCATTTATGAAAATGCTTAAGAGTGTTGTTCCCAGAGAAAATTTTATGAGTGGTTTCCTTGCAAAGCAAGAACTTTCTTTTTCCTGTTTTTAACAAATATTATATCTGGACAGGTATCTTATAGAATCATAGAATGGTATGGGTTGGAAGGGACCTTAAGAGATCATCTAGTCCAACCTCCCTCTAGAAGCAGGTCCTACTGTTTTTTTTTCTTTTGTGAGATCATTTTGGAATAATTTGTGAATCATTTTGGAAGGCCAAGTAGAAATCCAGTAGAGTAGATGAATAGATTGTCCTTATCCTCATGGTCATAAAACTTTTCAAAGAACACATGCTGCATAATGAAGCATGACTTCCCTTTACAAATGCTGTGTTGGCTGTACCCCAGTACTGTATATTATATCTTTATATCCAGTGTTTCTGTTCATAGAGGTATGTAAAATTCTCCTGCAACCTCTAAAATTCAATGTCACATGCACCATATTCCTGGCACAGTACCAGGGCCATGTGGCTTGCTTTATATTTCCTTGTTCCTACATCTCTGAAAGTATTTCACAGTGAAAGCAGTCATTTTTCTTATTTGTAATGCTTCCAGAGTAGTCATCTGCCTTCTTGAAAATGTGCAAAAATTTGTCTTTCACAAACAGTAGCATGATAGTCCATGCCACTCTGCAAGCTATGTGTTATCACCAGGTTTTACTGGTATGACACATCACACCTATTTTGCTGTTAAAACTAATCAATAGCTTTTATTCAGTAATTGTGTGAAATTTGTTCTATTTACCTATGTGTGTTTGTGTGCAAAATTAGTGGTTTTATTTTCACCAGTGTACCTAAGCCAGTGCTGCTGGAGATAGACAACTACATTATATTCCTTCGTGCATGCTTTCTTCTGTGGTGACTGGATTCTTACAGACCATGTTTAAGCAAACTCATTCATCATGTTGGCATAGGCAAAGCTGAAGTGGTAGGCAAGACAGAAGCAGCAAAACAGCTCTTTAAAGTGTGAGTCCAATTTTGCATGACTAGTGATAGCTGTGGGAGAGGTAATCAATAGCTACTATCTACATTGGACTTCACTGCAGAAGAGTAAACATTGAGCACTACTGTGTCCATATTACTGCACAGAGCAAAGATGTACCAACAGCAATTATGACAGCCGTCATAAAGACTCAAGTATTTGTAAGAACTTGCCAAAACAAAACATAGTTTCCTGTTCATAGCAGCAAAAAATTACTCCTGATGAAAGGAGGAGTGTAAATTCCCACACCAATAGGTGGAGGATTGGAGCACTGTGATCCTTTGATGTTGTTGTTATGTCAAACAAATTACATGACTACACTTTGGCCAGGTCACTTCTGTGGTTAATAAAATCTTACCTGCTGTGGTAGATGAAAGGGAAATGTGCTGGCACAATCATAGCTGTTCAGCTTGTTGTGGTTTTACTGAAGGGCTGATATTTTCTCAGGACATTTTTATTTTCCTTAGTAATATTTATTGCTTTGTTCTGGGAAATATTTATCTCTAACTAAAATGAAACACAGTGAGCTAATTAGTTGGTAGCAAATTTATTTGCTGTCTGCTTAAATAAATTATATCTTATCAGTTCCTAGTCTTGAGACACATTGTTGAGAGAAAAGAGCCTGTGCTTAAATTATAGCAGATCTCACAAGGATGACTTGGGGTATGTAAACAGTGACAAGTGCATTCCTCATTATTGAACTCCGGTCTGTGCTTTTCCTCCTTTAGCAAACCTCAGCATGCTCTCAGAGGTGTAAATTTGCTAAGCACAATGATGGGTTTGCATTTTTCCTCTCCATCTGTGTGATCTTATATTTGTTGTTATAAGCAACAGTTCTTTGAATGCTGTATTTATAAAGCTTTGGACCAGAACATAATGGAGCATAAACTCTTTGCAAGGGGCAATTTTTCTCCACAAAAAAAAAAAAAAAAAAAAAAAAAACCCACAAAAAAACCCCACACCAAACCAAAAAAAGGTGTTCTGTGTGGAAGGATACACACTCTCACCTGAATTTGTAGTAGTCTTTATTCCCTACAAAAGCCCAGAGTTTGTTTGCCCTTTCAAGGACAAATCTCTTCAAAACTGGCAAAAGGACGAGGCTCTATGTCAAAACTGATTAAATGTGTCAGCTGTGATGATCTGTTGTAAAAGTCTTTCTAGCTCTGTATGCTCAGCATCTCCGTTGAAACGTGAAAACCTTTTCTTTCTTTTCTTGGGCTAAGGAACTTCCAGTCTTGTCAGAGTCCTTATAACGTCTAACTCAGATGTTATCAACGTAAGACCTCATTCCTTTTAAGTTTTAGGGGATTATTACTATTTTCAAGTGCCAACACAAAGCGTGAATGAGTATTTGGTTTCATTAGTTCATTTAAAAAGCATTTCAAGAATAGCTATGCTTTTACTAGTGATTGTGTCAGCTTTTTACGTCACAACCAGACAATTCAACTATGATGAGAGAAAAACTAAATTTATGGCAGCTTTTGAAGGATTCATATGAAATTCCTTTGCTTTTCATACACACTTTCAACTGTGGACCGTAACCTGCAATAACAAGAGTAGTTTTTAAAAGATGTTTAACTAACTATGTTTATGTAGAGGACAATTTACTAGCAAGTAGCAGCCATTGTTTGACTGGAGAAATAGTTCAGGAGAAAAGAAACATCCCAAAATAGTCAGAAAAAGCAACTTCACTAATTAGAATAGAATACGATTATATTCTAGTTATATATTATAATCCATAGAATATGATTATCATGAAATGTCACTAGAAGCTCTATTTATGAAATAATTGTATATTAAAATCTGAATCTTTAATTATAATTTCCAGATATATTATTATTTCAACGTAAGCAGTACATACAAATATGAATTTGTAATTTTAAGATTCATAATTATGTCTTCAGCAGAACAATATTTTAAATTTTGAAATATTAATATATATATAATTGTGTTTATAAGAGAACATTGGGCTTATGTGAAAAACAAGCATGAAAGAGGTTTTATTTACATTATTGTGGAAAGATAACTTGAATTTAATTAAGCACATTGGTTTCAATCCTAAGTGCAAGATAATCTAAGTGTTAAAAAAATTGTGAAGAGACTGAATCATCCCCAGCATTAATGATAAATTACCCATTTTTACTTTGGTAGACTGTAAGTTAGCACAGCCTTTATAAAATGTTACACCTGTTCAATACAATGGAAAAATAACATAGTATTTCAAAGGAGCTTTTCAAAAGACCGTGAGGGGCAATTAATTCAGGTTCGGCTTTATTTTTTTTTCAGATTCTATGTCTAAAAGAATACCTTAACTGAGAGATCATATTATCTGTAATTGCTTCTTGTTTTATCTTACAAGTACCTCATCCTTTTCCTGATATAGCAGCTTTGTCATACAGGCGTGTGTAGTTTGGATCATGCTTGGCAAAATCAAATCAAATATGCTTATGAGGCCTGGCTGCTTCCCATCCATATGCTCTTAAAAAGGCCTATTTTAAAAACAAAGAAGTCAACAATAAAGAAAAAATAAAAAGAAGGGAGTTCATGCTACAACTGTATTTGGTGAAGTAGAATTAGAGAGTGGCAACTGGCTTGGCAAGCCTAAGAGAAAGGGACTCTCAGGCAGCTGAGGGGAAGCTGCAGATGGAAAAGCTCTTCAGCCACATTGCTACTGCTAGAATATTTATACTAGAATAATTATGCTCTTACCTGGAGATTCACCTGTTAAATAGTGAGGCTAGAAGAATTTAAAGTGAACTCTTTATCTTAATATTCCTCTAGTTCATTTCTTTGCTGGAGGACAGGAGATCTGTTTTTCATTGGTCAGAGCTTTCAGAATGAAATGATGACATAAGCATCAGCCCTATAAACACCTTGTTATTGTATATAATTACTTCATCTTATATTGGTCTTAGTAGATTCCACTTCAGTATTGCCAACGAATGTATGGAATGACACTTTCATGAATTGATTTCAAAACAGATCTAATATCAGTTTAATATTTTACATGCAAAATGCTTTATCCACCAGAATTTCTGTGTTGTAACATTAATGATCTAAAGATATTGAGTGGTTTTCCCTTGTTTTCTGACCATCACAGTTTGAAACTTGTCAACTGAATCTTTACATTTTTTTTTGCCTTTAAAGTGGAAGAAAGTAGTGGGGAAAAAACGTAACTATAGAAACAGATAATTTTGGTTGGTGAGAAAATATGAGGTAAGAAAGATAATGACTTGCATAGACAGAGTAGATTTGCTATAGGTCAGTAGTTCAATGTCATGCTTTACCTTAGCTGAATCTTTGAGAACAGTAGATCAGCCCTCTCATTGCAAGACACTGCAAGTAGATGTTCTATGACTTGGATCTTCTTTAACTTCCCTGGCTAGAGGAAATTTGTTGAAGATGTGGTACTGGGTATATTGCCTGCTGGTCAGATCAAGTGAAGATACAGAATATTTTTCCTGAGAACAGATTTTCTTAAGAAATAAATTCTTCCCAGATAAAAGAAGATAGTGTTATTGGGATGCAACTGTGGATAAAGGGATTTTAAGGAAAGGAAGTTTGATAATTGTTGCAATCAGCTTTGGTAAATCACATGGATTGCTCTATAATTTTTTGTTGTCTTGGCCATCCTTCACAAATTATTCTAATTGATAATGAAATTCAGGATTGATACTGACATTCAGAAAAGAGACTGCACAGTGGTAACTCTGAGTGAAGTGTCGGAAGACTCTTGTTTGACTTCAATAAGTAGGATACTGGAACATATGGTATCTAGAGTTCTTGTCCTTATGTGTTTGGTTGGAAGAGTCTGACAGTTTAAATGAAAATTCTTCCCACCCGAAGATATCTTTGCAAATCACAGGTTAGGCTTAATGAATAGACAGTCTTACTACTCATGCCATGTCTATAATGTAAGATGATGTGAGAAGTTTTGAGTGTCAGCATATTTCAGTGAAATATTCAGTGACATTCTGAGTGAGTCAGCTCCTAAATACCCAGACAGTGATTGTTTGTCAAGGAAGGCCAGAAAACAAAGTGTATTTACCAAAAGCGATTCCCTTCCTCTACACTGCCTTAGTAAGGCCCACATCTGGACTTCCCAGTTTAAGAGAGACAGGGAAGTTCTGGAGAGAGTCCAGCACAGGGCCACCAAGATGATCAGGGGTCTGGAGCATCTCTCTCATGAGGAAAGGCTGAGAAAACTGGGGCTGTTTAGTCTGGAGAAGATTGATGGGGGACTATATCCATGCTTATAAATACCTGAAGGATGAATGTCAAGAGGATGGAGCAAGTCTTTTTTCTGTAGCACCTAGTAACATGACAAGGGGTAATGGGCACAAGCTGGAACACAGGAAGTTCCGTTTGAACACAAGGACAAACTTCACTGTGAGGGTGAGGGAGCCTTGGCACAGTCTGCCCAAGGAGGTTGTGGAGTCTCCTTCTCTGGAGATTTTAAAAACCTGTCTGGGCACATTCTTGTGTGACCTGATCTAGATGGATCTGCTTTAGCAGGATAGTTGGACTGGATTTCTGGAGGTCCTTTCCAGTTGCTACCATTCTATGATTCTGTTAAAAGCAAGCAAATATGTGCATTTGATGTTTGTATTACAAATGACTGCTACCACAGGAAGTTGTTCAAGTCTAGAGCGCTTAAGGTTTGTATCGTTCCAATATTTTGTAGTTAATAACCTCGAATGAAAGCATCTCTGATGTTGTCTCATAAAAACACAGAAGCCAGTGTTACAAATCAGCAGCTCAGACTGCAAAAGAGCAAAGTGAACACACTCAAACGTTCAGCCAACGTTATATGGAGATGATGCCAGAGGCATTTATTAATCATTTCCTCAAGAACTCATGTGAAAAAAAACCTCTGAATATGTTATTGAATAAATATTGCTCTGTTTTAAATAGCAGGATTTTAGAGAAACATGGTTAACAAGAGGGGAACCTGAAACATCATTAGCAAGAAAGTTCCAAATAAAACAATTTTTCTAGAGACTTGAGTATGTTTGCATGGATTGGCAAAATTAAAGCAGAAAATATCTCTTTAGTCATTCAGAGAATTTGTTGAAAGGATTTTTTTCATATCATGACTTGATTTCTCTGTCACATCAATTGGTTAACTGTTTTAAAAATGGAGATAGGGAAGAGCCATCTGAAGAAACAACTTGATGATATTTTTAGGATAGTTTTCCATCCTAAGGTTGTCATTTGCTATTAGTACAAAATTTACAAAGTGATTTGTCATATCAAAATGTTTATACTTAGCATGCTGTCAGTTCTGTTACAAAGTCTTCATGAGGACTGAGTCATGCACCATGTAATGTCCAATATGTCATTTCAAGCTAAAACAACATTTTGTTTAATGTCATGTCATCTGTCAGAAGTCTTTTCTGAATTCTGTAGCACTTCTGAGAGATTTGCTAGTCCAGAGACACTACAAAACAGCTGTTCCTATGCAAACTTGGTAAAAACAGCTGCTCCAATTAATTTTGTTCTTTGCATAGGGACATGTAAAGTCCATAGCTGAGCAACTTGTATGTCACTTTTCTAGGTATTGAGGTAGATATGTGACCTTCTATTTGATTAGGATCAATGTGTTTCTAAGGAGTATACATTAAAAAGAGTGTAAAATACTAAAATCAAACTGCATATACTAAAAAATAATAAATTTTGCTCAAAATATGTGGTTTTAATGCTTTTTCCCTAAAACAGATGTAACTTCTTCTTGGTAAATTATTATAATCCATTGATTTGTAAATAAATAAAAAAACCACCTTAGGCACTTCATTTTCATTCTTGCCCTACATGATCAAGTTTTAGTACATGTTCTGGTTATATTCAGCTAAAAATCCTCGGGATCTATTGACTATGGACTTTCTCCATGTAATAGAAAAAAAAAAAATTAAAACACTATACATATACACAGCTGCAATCTATTTACAAAGCTTGCAATAACTGCAAAAAGGTGTTAAATGGAATAAAGTGAAGCTTTAAAGTGTGAAGAAACTGAAGACGTACATTTTGATGGGTAGTTTTGTCTTCTGGAAGGATTGTGAAATAGAAGCAAACAAACAAAAAAGCCCCAAAGCTTTTAGAGATTGGGCTCAGCTGCATGTCCTTAAAGGCTAGAAAGAATTCCTGTTTGAAGCATATTTTGCTTATGCTCAAAATATGATCATGTAGAGTCTGCTAAGCCTTGCACATTTTATTTCTTTTGGTGGGGTTTAGTTGAAGAATGGTTCCTGAAGTCATACAGCTTTCATGAAAAAAAAATCCCTTCTTGCCTAATCCTTTCAGCAGAAATCTGTAATCTGAGCGTAATGCAGGTTGTGAGTTTGGAGGCAGCATCTGGGAGGGAAGGAAGGAACAACAGCCATCACCACTAACAAAGTGCCTGTCCCTCATTAACATCCTGAGTCTACAGTAAGCCTCTGTTCCTCCAGTATAGCTTGACAGAAGGCAAAATTTACCTGGAGACTTGTATGTTCTTGGCTTAGTAAATATGACTTGAAAATTAGTTGAAAATTGCAAATTAACTCTGATGGACTTTTTGTGCTTTATTAGACAAATTTAACAATAGTATTGCAAAATGGTTTTGGTTTATCTCCCAAGATACACTATCATCAGATTTTTCAGCATTTTCTATATTTAAAGCACCAGTAAAAACCTTTATATATTATACTAGTATATGATTTCTGCAGGTTATTTACTGGATGGGTGAAGACAATAAATCAAAAGAAGAAACATAAATCCACTTCTTCATAAAGTTGTTCTCTTTAGTATCATATGGAAAACTTTTGATATCATAGAAATAATAATATTTAGGACAGTGAATATTTTTTCTTACAATAATGATTATCCTAAGTTGATTTTTTTATCTTTTGTATCATTTTTTTAACCTTTGACTATCTAGCTGTACATTTACATTCTCATTTGTTGTATAGCTTTGCCATTGAAAGTCCTGGCAGAAGTAAATTATAAGGGTTTTATTTTCACTAACAGGATATTTAAGCTGCTTGCTTTCTTTGGAAGTTCACTATCATGTGTTTGACTTCTGGCATAAATGATGTTTCTTTTCCTTCTCTTTCTTTGTGGATATTTTTGTAGAACTCAACTTTATTCTTAAAGCAGCAGCGATCTCTCTTCTGCACGTTTCATACCACTAGCTCTTTTTCCAGCTTTTTTTTTTTTTCCCATTGCTAGGTACTCTGTTACATTTGTTTTATCCTTTTATGCATGATTTTAGACTTGGAGGAAGTTACAAATGCTGTCACTCCTTAATTACTCAGATCTGAAGTCATTCTGACAGCAGAAACTGCTGTTCCAGTTAGAGCAGGTTCATTAGGTCATTAGCATTAGGAGCAGCTTTTCACCTCCAACCTTACTGCACTAAATACTGTGGCACCAAATGATCTAATTCATGAATTGGTCTAAGGCAGCACCCATCAGAGTTTATAACACATAGAAATATCCTGTCACAGTGAATGTTAAAATTAGTACCTCTCATTTCTAGTTCAATAGAACTGCCATTTTTTCTTGCAGTTCTGCTTCTTTTATACCGTATGTTCCCCTCAATATAAGCAGCTGGGCAGTGCTCTTAGTACCATTCATTCACCTCATCTCTTGCTTCTGTCGTTTGCCTCAAAGCAAGCCTTTTGCAGCCCCAGGCTGTTTGCTGCCTCTGACTGCTTTCAAGTTCTGTTTTTCCTGATGAAAGAAGTTCACTAGCAATGTAAACTTATTTCTTCACCATGATACAGTTCATTTTTTTTGTTACATGTGTACAATTTGCAGCTGTAGTTGAATGTTACATAAATAATATGATTAATTAACACTTATTTCTGTTTTACATTTCCTAAGTACTGCACAAACTAGCTAATCAAGCAGTTGATAAACTAATTAAGCAAAAACAACATGCAGTTACAGCAGTTGTATTCTCTCTTTGTTCTTGTACAATCCTCTTGCATACTGGTAAACTGTGAAGTCTACAATCAAAAATATTTATAAAAAGTTCTCCTGATTAGGTGATTTCTTCAATTTTCTCACAGTTAAATACAATTGAAAACCAGTGCTTGTGTAGTTGTGTATAATAAACCTGACTAATCTGTGTGAGATTTTTAAAAAGCTTTTTACTTCAATCTAAGTTCCCATTCAAAGCAACAGCAATATTGGCACAGAGTGAGCAGAGGTAGACCAGCAGCAAACTCCTGTGTCTAACTTATCATATTCATCAGTCTTTCTTATTAGCATAAAATAAAGAGAAACATGTTTGTTAGGATCTTGCCTTTCCCTTCCACTTCCATCTATGCATTTCAAATTCCCGTCCTTAAATAATGATTGCAAAGGTGCCAGACCTCTTAGAGTAGGTGACATAGGAAGTTTTCCAGGTGGGTTTTGAATGTCCCCAGAGAAGGAGACTCAACAACCCATCTGGGCAGCCCCTTCCAGTGCTTCATCACTCTCACAGTTAAGAATTTTTTCCTTGTGTTCCTTTGGAACCTCTTAAATTCCAGCTTATACCCATTGCCCCTTGTCTTATCATAAGACATCTTTGAGAAGAGCCTGGCTCCATCCTCCTAACACCCACCCTTTACATAGTTGTAAACATTAATGAGATCACCTCTCAGTCCTCTCTTTTCCAAGCTGAAGAGCCCCAGCTCCCTCAGCCTTTCATCATAAGGGAGATGCTGCACACCCTCCATCATCTTGGTGGCCCTTTGTTGAACTCCCTCCAGCAGCTCCCTGTCCTTCTTGAACTGAGGGGCCCAGAACTGAGTCAGTCTCAGGAGAGCAGAGCAGAGAGGGAGGAAAACCTCTCTCAACCTACTGCCCACACCCCTTCTAATACACCACAGGATGCCATTGGCCTTCATGACCATGAGGGCACATTGCTGGCTCATGCTCATCCTGCTGTCCACCAAGACCCTCAGGTCCCTTTCCCCTATACTACTTTCTAAGAGTTCATTCCCCAGCCTGTACTAGTACATGGGGTTATTCTTTCCCAGATGCAAGACTCTACACTTGCCCTTGTTGAATTTCATTAGATTTCTCCCCACTCAACCCTCCAACTTGTCCAGCTCTCGTTGACTAGATACAGGCCTCCAACTAGACCCTGCCCCATTGATCACAACTCTCTGCCTTTTTTCCTTCAACCAGTTAACAATCCACCTCACTACCTGATCATCCAGCCCACACTTTCTCAGTTTTTCTGCGAGGATGCTGTGGGAGACAGTGTCAAATACTTTACTGAAATCAAGATAAACCACATCCACTGCACTGCCACCTACCTAACTGTTTACATCTTCATAAAAGACTATCAAGTTGGTCAAATACGACTTCCCTTTGGTAAAACCAGGTTGACTGCTCATAGTGACGCTCTTGTCCTTTATATGCCTGGAGACAGCACCCAGGATAATTTGTTCCATCACCTTGCCAGGGATGGAGATGAGGCTGAGAGTCTGTAGTTACCTGGGTCCTCCATCTTACCCTTTTTGAAGACTGGAGTGACATTTGCTCTCCTCCAGTCTTCAGGCACCTCTCCTGTTCTCCACGACTTACTGAAGATGATGGATAGTGGTTTAGCAATGACTTCTGCCAGCTCCTTCAGCACCTGTGGGTCCATCCCATCAGGGCCCATGGATTTATTTATGCTCAGCTATTATTTAATCTAGAGTTGTGTTTGGCAGAGCTTGAAGGCTTGAATTTAAGTACAGCCGAAGAATGGTGACTAAATTAAAAAAAAAAAAAAAAAGCCTCTCTGTGGAAAGACCATTACCTAGACAGGTGTTTAAACTGTTAAAATTTGCAGGGATAGCCTCTATTATATCCACATTGATGTTTAGCTTTTGCTTCAAAGCAAGTGTGGAATGAAATGGATCACATGAAAGAAATGAGATAGTTCTTTTTTTTTTTTTTGCCAAGAGACTTTTTTTTTTTTTTTTGCCAAGAGATGGTAAACAGAAATAGACATGCTCTTAAGATTTTTGACAGATGATCTGTTACATTGGCTGATTTGTGTTACTAGAAATGCAGGCTTTGTGAAAATTCTTGACTAGATTATTGAAGTATCCCTCTGTTTGCATATTCCTAGTTGTACTGCACAAGTAAAGTTCTTTAGTGGCACATTTTCAACCGTGTAACTGATAATTTCTCCCTGCAACAGCTGGATGCAGTTTTTTCATGGTTAGTATCAAAATCTGCTCAAATGCCTCATGATTGCTATTTAGGCTGAAAACAGATTTTTGGCATTTCAAAGCTGAGAGAATTTCAGTGATTGCAGGAGTAGGACTTCATACAATGAAAACATGAGCTGGATATGTTTAAAATTCACATGTGGATTCTGCAAGACATACTTTGAAGCCTTCTACATTTCATTGCGTATCATGAAAAACAATACACTTCTCTTTTTAGTTTCCTGTCTTTAATGACCATCATGCTACTTTGAGGAAGAGAGGAATAAAAACTTAGGGTTGTTTAAAAGCATAATAATTCTTGTAGTGCTACTGATGTATTTGCTTCTATACATGTTCCTGGAAGTAAGGGTGAACTTATGCAATATAAAGGCTTTATGAGGAATACAGAGACCAGTAGTGTTTGGGAAGGACCATTTGTGGGAATGCCATTGGATGTACACAATTTTTTAAAAATCGGCAGAGTTGTGTTAGAGGTACAGATGAGGTGCAGATATTTTAGGCAAAAATTGCCAAGGATGTGTAACATTACATGTGACTCTGCAGGTACAATGCAGAGACTTCCACTATATATGTAGTGTGAATGGACTGGCTGGTCTCTATACAGTGCTTCACATTGAAATTATTTGATGTAAAATAATTGTGGATGAAAATATTTCTTTCTTGTTTTCTTCCTTAGAAACAAGCTACAGGCTGACTAACTTTGGCTGAAAATGAGCTCTACAAATTTCTTGAGGCTCTTTTATGTATTTTCTTCTGTTTCTTATGGCATTAATACAGTTGAAACTGGGATGATATTGCATGTGTACCAGGTGCCTGGTTGCTAGGTGTAGATATCTGTCATAGTTCATGGACCTTTTTGTATGACAGCCATGATGCCATTGCTGCTTGAATCTTTCTCTGCAGTCAGTGCAAGGCCAGAATTCCACCTTGGGGGAAGTACTCATGTCTACAAGACATGAGCAAGGCAGGATGAGGAGTTATCAACAGGAGTAATGTAGCAGCTCTAAAGAGTGAGCATGACTATAGGTGTTGCCTGTGTCCATTCTTTCCTGGCCCTCTAACTTGTTGCACTCAGATTTTTTGCCTTTTCTCATCTCTTTAAGATTGTGGATACCATTCTATGATTCTATGATTTATGATTGCTTGTTTGTTTGCTTTTTTAAATTGGCCTCTGTTTTAGGGTTTTTTTCCTGCTTTTAAGCCAAATCTTTCATGCATATACCATGAAAAATCTCACAGTGGAGCAGTCTTGAGTGAGGAGCTGTAGAAGCCTCTCCTTATTGCAAAACAGATTTTGAAGTATTAAGGCTTTGTCTAACTGATTCTTTCACTTATAATGAAGAGCAAATTAAAACCATTTACCTCCAACTAGAAGACATTGCAGAACTTCACAGTGGTGCTGATGCAGGAACATTTAGTAAAGAATATTTTATTCCTCCTGTGGATTGATGTTGAGGGAAAGCCTGTGCTTGGGATTTTTCCTTTATGTCATGTGCAGACTTATAACTGAGTTTCAAAAGCAATTAATATTTATGAGATTGTGCTGAGAATAATACAGCTGCTGTGAGACAGTGAAAAATCTGCCATTCACACTCTGCTATATACTGGTATAAATACATATTTAAGTTTGAATGAATTAAATTATATTTAATCCTTTTCTCTTTGAGCTTGTAAACAGATACCAGTGCATATCAGCAGTAGTGTACATTGTTCGCAAGTGACATGTGCAGTCAGCATAATTTTAGACACATTTCATTTCTTGCATTGTGCTTACCTGAAGTTATCACTGATTCAGAATTTTAAACTTTTTCCTCATTGTTGTGCTAGCTACTGAAATCAGTAGTGATTGTCTATTGACTTTCTAATGCAGCATAATTAAAAATCACATTTGGCAGAGCTCTTTAATTGGCATTGATTTTAATCCTTTATCAGTAAATAGCTTCAGGTGGCTTCTGTAGAATGAAGTATAATCAAACGACTGTGTCTGTATAGTTGGTGGCAAATACAACCAGGCTAAAAGTACTTGTCTTCCCTTCCCACTTTCCCCAGCAGCATGATGGAAGATACAAGCAGCTGTTTGTTGGTAACACAGTGCTGTAACTGTCTTGGGGAAAATGAGCAGTTTGCTCTGACTATGGACAAAATCTTAATGTGTTGTTATTACTGTAGATCAAGAGCTGAGCTGTAAACATTGAAATATTGCATTAATATTTGCTGTTCGTGGATTAGCTGAATTGGCAGTGTGTTTAAGTAGGGATTTGGACTTTCTTATTATTTACTTAATTATATTTTTAATTTACTGTGGCTCAGTACTCAGCATGATTCTTAATTGTCTGAGGGAGACTGTTAATTTTACAAATTAGGTGGAATAAGTGTGTGTAATACTGCAGTCTTGACTTTGTAGGAAGAAGGTTGACTTTTATGCTAAGCTTTATAGTATTCCCATTACTACTACACTAGTATGGTTTTAATTAAATTTTTAGAAGTTCATTTGCCAGTAGTTACTAGGCAATCTTCATTTTTGCAATTATTTCTCTTTGTTTATAATTTGGGTAGAAAATATTTAAGATTCTTGCCTAGTGCTGAAAAAGTAGGGGGAAAAACAGTTAATGCTAGTGGCTTAATGTGCACAAAATCATGTTCTGAAAGAGGCCTCTAAAATCTAAGGTTATCTGCCATGCGCTACTCCAAGTACCCTCGTTGAAAGTGTGCACAGATTTGAGCAGTTGAAGTAGGCTGACACTTTGATGCTGCTTACAGAATAGTAATGCACTTTCACTGTAAATTATTTCTTAAAGATGGCAGAAAATGAAAAAATCACTAAAAAAATGATTAATCTCCTTTACAGTATATCTTTGTAAATTAAAAATGTTGCATGACAGCAGAACTACAAAAAATGTAAAGGTGAATCAGAGAATTCAACTGTCTTACTATATAGTAAAACATTTGAAGACCTGCCCTTCATTTTTGCATTGAAATTTAATTTAATGATGATGGACACCCTGTGACTTGGTGTTCTGCACAGGAGTGGTACAGATGTGATTAAAGTCTGTTTCTTAAAATTACAGATTTGCCGAATAATTTACATAGATGACCGCCTATAATTCCTTTGTACTTGAAGCTCCTGCTCAAGCAGGGTTAATGTCTAAATCACATCAAGTTGATGAGTGTCTTGTTCAACTGAATGTTCAGTATTTCCCAGCATGGAGATGCCACAGCCTGGGTACCTGTTCCAGGTTATTCTTTTTTTCCTGTTCTTCAACCATAATTTTACCAGATGTCTTTCTAACTAAATCCAGCTAGAACTACATTGTGGTGGTGAAGTTATTACCACCTAAAAGCTGGTTTTAGAAACTCTGCATTTCATAAATTATTTGCTGTACAATATCTGGCTAATTTTACTCACTATTGTGTGCTAAAACTGAACTAGAAACTACAGGAGATTAAGACAAGTCTGATTCCAGCTATGGTGGTGAGTGCAAGATATTGAAATCTTTCAGGTCAGTCTGTTGAGTGAAAAGTCAATTCATAAAATCCTCTTATTTCATGAAAAAGCAACAGTTTAAAACTACTCAAAAGAGATCAGATACCCTACAGTTTTTAACTCTGAACCTCAGTGACATGTCATTCAAAGTGGTGTAAACTTCCCAGTCTAAAAAAGCAACATTTGAATCCTTCTATTCAATTACCTTCTTTTTCCTTCATGCCACATGACGATGTGCACAACTTGTTGGTTGTATCATAAAATGATCAGAAAAAAATGCCTGCAATGTCAAGATAAAAAGTCCTTTTGTCCCATGTCCTACTTCATGCATCAGAGACTAAAAGAAGGACTACAAGAACATGGCAGATATCTGCTCTTAGCCTTCATCTGTCTTGAACTTTTGGTCTTTCTGAGCTGGATCTTTCAGAACATTTATAGTTAGCTAAATTCAGGGAATCTAATTTTGCCACTTCTGTCCAGCTTCTCTTGATGACATGATTTGATGTCCATGACCTTATGAAGCAGTGAGTTCAACAGTACAACCGTCCATTGCAGAAAGAGCAACCTCCTTTTGTTGATTTGTTCTGTGTTCTTTCTTTTTATGAATATAATTCTTAAACATCTTCATTTCATGCACCCTAGTTGTTTCATTGAGCAGAATAAGACAGTGAAAAAATATCTTTACAAAACTACTCTGTGCCAGTCATGTTTTTGTAATCTTCCATTATTCAATTGCATCTTTCATGGACCAAAGAGACTTAACCTTATTCATGTGTCCCTCATGCAGAAGTCACTCTGTTCATTCCATCATCATCTTGTTCTTCTGTGAACCTTTTCTGGTTTTATCTTCTAGTTGCAGGCAGTGAAGTCTAGCGTACATGGATGTATATAAATAAGAAAGTCTAAACATTTTTTGATTTAAGTAATATTGATTTAGTTTGGGCTGTTGTTGTGGGTAATAGCATATCTAGTACAGAGCTTGGGGCACACTAATCCATGACCATCTCTGAAAACTGTATTGTACGTACTTGAATGTTTGCAAAAGTGTCTCTCAAATTTTATCTCCTCTTTTACATTTTAGTCAGTGGCTTACAGTATGTTTTACATTTCTGTGATGTAGGTCATAACTTTATATTGCCTAGCCTCAGTGTTTCTGTCATCACTAAACATATCTGACAAGTTAAGATTTCTCTTATCCAAGCAAATGCTGTCAGCTCAGCTTCAGCAAGGCTCTCAAGCACATGGCTTCAAACAAAGATGTTTCAGTCAGACCAGAGAAGTCCTAACAACTGAAGGCTCTGCATAAAGACCTACCCAATTTTATCCATTAGAAAGTTATCATTGAAAGCTCCCTAAGGGGATCTTATATAGAAAAATCAATCCAGTTTACTTGTTACAATTAAATATACGCTGTCAATTTTATACTCTTAGGGTAAAATCTGAAATGGTTATGATGTAGTCAATGTTGTAGTCAAATTAAAACCTTTCTCAAAAGAGATCCTGTCAACTGGAAATCTATGCATTTCTGAAATGATTTCCAAGCAATTTCTGGTTCTGTACCTCTCTCTTGATCTCACCATCAATGTATTTTTCTCTCCGTTCTGACACAAAAACCTATACAACCAAGAGAGAAATGTTCTTTAAAGCCCAACTGTACAGAAAGAAATGTAAAGTTAGGTTTGGACTTAAGAACTGTACTAAAGAGGGTTATATACCTTAGGAGAGAGGCAGGCGCTCAAAGCCAGCTTTAGACAAAGTGCTGTCCTTGGAGTATTAGTAGAATGTATTTCTATTCTGTCACTACTTTTAGAGCCTCTGAAATAGTGTCAGAATTTAGTTCATCTTAGAAATGAATCTTATAGTAAATAAAAAACAAAAGCCAGGCCACAGCCTTCATCAAATTAGCTGCTTTTTAAGGTTAAGGTATTTCCAGAAATAAACTTATCTTGTATATAGAGGCTATTCCTGTCTCCTTAGTGGTCCTTTGTAAGAACTTCAATCTAAAGGTTAACACTTTACTAAGATGTGAATCCTATTTCCAAAGGAGTTCATTTTAAAAATTTTTCTAGCCTTTGGGAACCAGGACATCAGACTCTGATTGGGTTGATCTCTTCTGCCTTTGTAAACATGAGTTGGTAATATTTACAATAAATTATTTGAAAATTTACAATGTACAATATTTACTTGGGTTTTTTTTTCTGACAACTAGTTCCCAATAGTTAACTGTGGTCTGTGTAAAATTATTTCTCTGAATGAACATCAAGAGAACAAATTATCAGTTTTCAATATGTTGAACAAGTTGTTGTACTGATTGTACTTCAGTATAAATTGAGCTAGTGTCAAAGCAAACTTAGTCATACTTCTTTTTCCTCTGTATTTTAATATGCTTTTCGTGTAAATTTGATTGGAGCTGTTAACTGCATTTACAAAAAAAAAAAATACTTGTGCTTATTCTGGCTTGTACTTATGAATTGTTCACATTAAAAAAAAAAAAAGCAGAATAAAATAGGCTAGACCTTTAAATGATGAGAAGCAAAACTTGAAATAGTGAGATGAGTCATAGAGCTGAAATAGAGAGCACAGAGGAAAGCCATTAATTTCTGTTAGTTTCAGTAAGCAGTACTGGAGAACTGAGAAGGAAAAAACATGTATATCATTTTTCTTACCAGAGAAATAAAATGGCTTGGAAATAAGGATTTTTAGTTTACATAATTTGCAAAATTCATATATTTAAATGTGCAGTGATTTGCCATTGTAATTTTATCCACCACCCATCGGATGCTGGTGGGGGAGTAGCAAGTATACAGCTGGGTGGTTGATCAAGTTTTCTCACTGTCCTCTGCTTTTCCAGACAGACACAGCAGTACTCCATCGTGCTTACATAGTGTGAGAAAAGGTTGTAAAAGGGTGAGACTGGGGAAGAGGTGAGGTGGACAGTCAATAGATTTACCAAGACAATCACATGTAACTAGACTTTGTATCTTTCTGTAAAAGAACCAACACTGTACGGGGAGAGTAAAAGGTGAAATGGCTTCACAAATGCAACATTATACAATCTAGATATTCTTTTTTGTGTGTGCTTTATTTCTTGCAGTGTGATATCATGTGAAAATTTTGTCACAGACCATTGACACAGAGCCTCTCTACTGTGATCTTTAATGAAGGTGCTTGCCATGTAAATAATTTTATCTTATTTCAGGCTAATAGTTTTAACTACTACACTTTGATTGTGTTTCAGAACAGTCAAGCATCAAATATTGGAACTGACATCTGAATTAAAGAGTGCTCAAAAAATCTCTTCCTTCTTTATCTATTGAAACAAACTAAAATGGAAGACTGACTAAAGGAGGTGAGTCTTTTCTTCTTGCTCTTTAATCGTTCTGCTTGATCTGTCTCTGCATCACTTCTGTTCATTTTTTTCTAGATTTTTTTTGTAAAAGGCAGGAAGCCAAATTATTGCAAATTCTGAACCTACTTTAATGGCAGAGAAGGTAGCCTGATATGTTGTTGGTTTACCTAAAAAATGATATGAATGATAAACTATCTTTGTACTTAGCTAGGTCCACAGGCTGCAGACAGTGTAAATATCTGATATCTTTGAATGGTGTGGGGAGCAGTTTTCATGAGTGATATGAATAGAAAAATGTTGCATATAAATTGTAGAAGTTGAGTGAAGCCCTATAGGGATACTTATGCCATAGCGGTGGGGCATGTATAGAGAATATGAGGGGAAAGGATTGATTTCGCCAGGAGGATTACAACGAAAGAAAGAGAACAAAGCCAAAAACAGAGTATAGAAGGCAGCATGGGATGTGACTGCAGCATATTGGATGCAAAATTGAAATGCCCTGGAGAAGCTCTAGTAGAGAAAAAAGTACCTTTTCCACAGTTTCCACAGATTTTTTATTTTATTTTTTTTTAACATTGAGAGCTGTAAAAAACCAGAACCTTATAGACCTGGTAGACATATTGAAGATAAACTGACCTCTTGCACCTCCAGCCTCTTGAACAAAAATTGAATAGCAGTGAAATATCTACGTATTGTTAACTATGTGGGTAGTTCAGAAAGCTAATCATATTGAGACAAATTCAAATCTATATCAGTTCTATATCCTGTTTCTTTCTTACCCCATGACAGACTGAAACATACATCTGCTAGTAACAGGTAGTGGTTTTACAGTTAGAGTGTTATCTGATTGTCCAGCAGTAAGAATTTCTTTGTGTTTTAGTAAACTTATTTTAAGAGGGAGAAAATTTTTATGCTGTTGAAACATTTCCATGGCCATAAAACTGTATCCATGATGATTTATTATACATTACATATATATAGGATTCTGTAAGTTACATATGCAAGCATGCATATAGGTACTTATGCATTACAAGTATATAGTTTGAAGGTATGTATACATTAGAAGAAGGATTTGAAGAATAGCCAGTATAGGACTTGGAACTAGCAAGTTATTTTCTGGCAACGTAAATTGATACAGTTTGGTCTCAATTTGACGTTCTGCAAAAGTCTTAAAATGTCATTGAAATGATGATATGTGATTTTGTCAAGTAAAAGCTGGATTTTTAGCTTAGGAATTTGTGGGTTTGCAGTAATATATTTACTCATCACTTACATATTTTTATATCAATTGCTATCGTTTTCCATATTAAAAAAAAAAAAATCTATCCACTCAGTTCTCTGTGGTTTGGGTAAAATTACTATCTCCAGCATTCTCAGTGTTCAGTTTCTTACAGCTGTGCACAAATTTGGGCATGTCTTTTCCAAGGCCCAAGGAAGTTAAGAATGATACAGTAAGAATATTATTAAGCCTGTGCACAAATTGGAAGATGCCAAAATACATTTTGTCAATTCACATACATCATAACAGATGCTTTCCAACAGCAGTCTCATACTATTTTTGTCTATAGTTTTACTTATGTTCATCTGAGTGTTGGTAGCATCTTTCAGTTTCTAATGATTAAGAAGTAAACTTGGAAATTCATTATTAAACTTGATCCTTCTGATGGTGTTTTATAGAGTCCACTTATTCACTTGATCTGCACAGTTTGGCATAGAGTATTTAAGATTTTGGATTGGCTATTTGCAGATATCTGCAGATATATATATATACAAGAAACAGAACAGAACAAAAAGCAAAACCAGAGCAGGATGATGAGAAAATTACAACCAGCACTTTAAGATCTTCCTCCTCCACCACTTCTTTCTTCCTAGGCTCAGCTCACAGATCCTGATATCTCTACCTCCTTCCCCATCAAATGACTTAGGGAGACAGGGAATGGGGAATGTGGTCAGTCTCTCACAGATGATCTCTGCGGCTTCTTTCTGTTACGGCTTCTGCTAATGCAGGGTCCCTCACACAGGACCCAGCCTCCTCTGGCCATAGTCACTACCCCTAGTGTGGGATCTTTTACGAACTGTGAACAAATCTCTACTTCACCAGTCCTCTCCCCAGGAGGCAGGGGAGTCTCTGCTCCAGCACACCCCCTCCTCTTTTCCCTCACTGACCTTGGGGTCTGCATGATCGCATCTGTCTCCAGACTCCTTGCACCACCACCAGCTGGAAAAGAAGGAAAAAAAGCAAGAAGGAACAGGAAGAACCCTCTTCTTCTGGATTCTTCTTCTTAAATAGTGATCATGCAGACACCTAATTGGCTCAGCCCAAGAAATGAATCAGACTCAGAACTGGAGAAAGTTTTGAACAACTTCTTAGAGGAGTCATTTTTACAGCCCCTTCCCCCTTACCAGCAACAGCTCTACACAAAAACATGACATTCCATCCCTCTCCTTAACAAATCACTTTTTAAGAGATAACAGAATCCACCCCTTATCTCTTCCCCACAGCTAGAACCAGAGAAATGCCCATGAGTCAAGCCACAGTTCATGTTTTGCCCATTACCTCTCCCAGATCCCTCTTCCCCATCCCATTGTATTAAAAATTTCATTTCTAATGCTAAATAAGAAAACAATCATTATTAACTAGAAGCAATTAGAGGTTTTGAGTTATATTTTTTTTTATTAATGTGTTTACATGAGTTAAATATGCAATGGGGAAAAAAAAAAAGAATAAAATGAGAAAGGTCAATACCCAATAGAGCTGTATTGGTCTGAACAAAATTTTACTTCATCACGTCCAGCAGAAACAGATAATAATCCTCACAGCTAGAGGCATTTTTGTAAAATGATTTTTTGTAAAAAAAAAAAATTTAAAAAAATCAGGAATGTACCTTTGATTGTTTGCCTTTTGACTTTTGGTGTCATCCAGATATTTATTCACTGAATTCTAGAAGAAGGCATGGTCTTATTTCCTATAACATCTAGATTGATTACTTCTTTAATTATTTTTTTGGTGAAAGATGGAAATTGGCAGACAAAATTTCCTTAGAGTGCGAGAAGGCTCTGTTTGCTACAGCTGATCTTAACTTCTCTAAACATAGAGAGGAATTTTATAACCTTGAGTTCAATTAAGTTATTACATTGTATTTAAAGCATTACACCTGTAGGATTTAATTAGAGAGTAGTAAAGAAATGTAACTAACTATGCTTTTACGTAAACTATGTCAAGGTATCAAAACAAAATCTTTAATTTTTAGATCATTATTGTTTATTTAAAATAATTCTTTCCATTTATTTTAATAATTATTTAATTTGTGTTTCATTTTATCTAAATAAGAAAGGAAATAGATTGATAAACTTAAGGGAAAAGGCTCAGGAAAAGAGAAAGTAACTTCAAGGCAATGTTGCCTGCTTCCCAACCCACCTCCTGTTCCCTTGACAAGTGTTAGGTATTAGAATATAGGTAAGGAAGTGAGGCTCAGCATCTAGTCCTTTGGTATTTGTTACACCTTTTCTCCCTAATTTATATTGATCCTATGCAATACTAAGTGGTTCCTTAATTTTAAAAGGACTTTCCTTGTAAGTTTCTCTTCTTACAGTGAAAGTCATAGGCAAAGTAGACCTGCCCGTGAGTGCATGACTATTGAGTGGCAGTTCTCATGCCGAGGAATATAATGTTAGAGATAAGTAACACTTCTGTCTCAAGCTGCAGAAGAGGTCACCTCTAGCTCAGGAAAATGCCAGAATTATTCTTTATGCATCTGTTTCCACTGTTGTTTATGACAGTGGCTCAACAGGCTTTTGAATTCACCCAGCATGGCTATTTTTTTAAGTGCATACTTTTGGAAGTGGATGCCTGTAAGAAGCTTGTGTGGTGGGTAGAAAGTAATAACACCATTAACTCTGAGAAAGGGAATGTTTCTTGTATTCCCATCATTCTCTCACAGGAAAAAATCTCAAACTGAGCGCAGTGAGAAATCCTATTTACTCCCATGGTATAAAACCATATCCCTGAAATAGTTCACCTATCTTATAAACAAACTGATCCATGGAACTGGCAATTGTTTTACGTTGCTGATATAGGGAGAGATGACTTTTAGGCCTATATGACATATCATAAGTGGACATAGACACAACAATAGACATCTCACCACCTTGTGATAGCTTCGTGGAATCAGAGGCTCCACATATATCCTCACACTGGAAAGAGACTTCCTTACCCTGGAAGCACATAATTTTTTATATGATCTCTCTTTATATTTTGATATGATTATAACACCTAAAGCAATAACATAGTAAAATATCTGCTTTAGATAATCTTATTAGTTTGCCCAATGTTGCAGGGATGGAGCCTGCACTGTGCAAAATAACAAGATGTGTTTGTCCCTACTGAGTAACAAAAATCTAGGCAAGGTAAATTAGTAACATCTTTGAACTCATTGGATAAAACAAAATTATGTTCTTCTGAAAACCTTATTTTATATTAATCTGTCTCTGCCATATAGTTATTATTTTAAACTGTTTCTGCAACCTGTTTTATTTCTATTCTATAATTTCTACTTACCTTTTGGTTTGGTGCCCTTTCCTGCCAGCTCTTTTAGCTTCTTTCTTCATGAGGCAGGCACAATTTTTAAAGCTGGCTAATGATTTGGGGAAGGGTCAGGATAGCACTAGGTTACGGGAGGGACAAGGTAAGTAATTCTGGTACTCGGGACATGAATGCTCAGAACCTTTCTGAAGTTACTGAAGCATGAATATATCTGAGCAAATTGATGAAATTTATGTAGGCTAGAAATTGCCTCCGAGTAATCATCTTACTGTTTTTATTTTAAAAGTGAGAAGAATTATTTCAGTGTTACAAAATCAACAAAATGAAAGAATTTCCACCTAGATTTTATGAGCTGGCTAGGAAGTTCTTTAAACAACTATAATTCATATCATAGAAATTGTGGAAACAGGGACAATTTCAATAAGTGGAAGACAATGTAAAAATCATCAAAAGTAAAGTCTGGAAATAGTAAAAAAAATGATTGATAGACACTGAGGAGGGTGAGTTGCTTAACTCTTTCGAGTTTATATGTCAAGTATCATTCTGTATGTATTACATAATTATACATGTAGACAAATATTATGGTTAATAATTAGACAGTACAAGAATAAAGCATATGATCTCATAAATCAAAATTCTGTAGAGGTTTTTGAGGGTGTGGTACATTACCAGCTGTACAAGGATTCTGCAGGTGGCAGGTTAATGCACTATTGAGACTTACAAATATGAGATCACCTTTCTATGCCAAACATGGTCACTCCAGGCTATACTTCATTAAGATAATCACATTTTTAAAAGCTGTTGAAAACTGAAGAGACTTCATGAGAAATCATAAGATTGGCTCAAATAAGGCTAAAAATTATGTCCAATTTGGTTCAGTGCTTGGGGGTGGTGAAGGATGCTGTAAGTAGAGGTGCAGTTGGAAAATTTGTTTTCACACGTGGAAGGCAACAAACCACTGAGCTTCTGAAACTCCTAATCAATGACAAAAAAGATCCAGCACAATTTAAACCTAGAAATGAAAGCAAAGTGCATATTGTTAAACAGAAGTAAATACACATTGGAACAATTTACCAAGCAGTGTTGTGTATTCCTGTAACTTAAAAGATTTCATTTGAAATTAAGGAGAGGATTGCTGAAGCAATTTAGGGAATTAGATGCTCAAACATCCTTGAAATGTACTCATTAAATTCACTAAGATCTCTGGGGTTCCCATAGAAAAGCAGCAAAGTTAAAAGCAATATGCTGCTTTTGATTCACAAATGGGACTTTAGGGCCTACCCATGGCTTGGATGGACAAACTCTGTTGAGTGGAAAACTGGCTTGATGGCCGGGCCTAGAGAGTGGTGGTGAATAGAGTTAAATCCAGTTGGGAGCCAGTCACCAGTGGTGTTCCCCCTCAGTGTCCGAGCCTGTTAATTTCTTTATCAATGATCTGGATGAGGGATTTGAGTGCACCCTCGGTAAGTTCATAGATAACATGAAGCTGGGCAGGTACATAGATCTGCTTGAGGGCAGGAAGGCTCTCCAGAGGGCTCTTCAGAGTACCAGGTCCCACACTTGGGCCATAACAACTCCATGCAATGCTATAGGTTTGGGGATTTAGGACTGGAAATCCACCCAGCAGAAAAGGATCTGGGGTGTTAAGCAACAGCCAGTTGAATGAGCTAGCAGTGTTCCCAGGTGTCCCAGCGTTTAACAGTCCTTTCAGTGAAAATATAATCTCCAATCTAGTCCTGCCCCCCCACCCCCCATCATTTGTTACTTGGGAGAAGAGACGGACTCTCACCTCACTACAAATTTCAGGTAGTTGTAGAGTGATCATCTGACCAGTTTGATCTTAAATGAGTATATCTGATAGGCGAAATGGAGTTTTGTGAGGCTCTAGAAATCCAGATTCTGCCTGATAGACACTTGGTATAGAGCAGTGACCTAGAATTGAGATTTCAGAGTTTGTCTTGATTTTTTTTTCAAGAATGCACAAATTAACAACATGAGTAGTCTCCTTGTGGTTATTAACAATTAAATTATAAATTTTGTATCACACAGAATCACTGAGTCTTAAGGATTATTCTTTGCCAGATACAGGACTCTACACTTGCCCTATTTGCTTTAGTGAAATCAAGATAAACCGCATCCACTGCACTACCATCATCTATCTACCTGGTTACATCTTCATAAAAGTTTTCCCTTCCCTTTGGTAAAATCATATTGACTGCTCTTAATGGCCCCAGGGATGGAGGTAAGGCTGACCAGTCTATAGTTACCTGGCTCCTCCTTCTTGCCCTTTTTGAAGATAGGAGTGACATTTGCTTTCCTCTAGTCCTCAGACACCTCTCCTGTTCTCTACAACTTACTGAAGATGGTGGAAAGTGGTTTAGCAATGACTTCTGCCAGCTCCCTCAGCACCTGCAGGTGCATCCCATTGGGTCCCATGGATTTATGCAAATCCAGATTCCTCAAGTGATGCTTAACCCAGTCCTCACCAACCAAACAAAACTTCTCCTTTAACTTGGTTTCCTCTGGAGTCTGGGGCTCCTGAGGACAGTCTCCAGCAGCATAGACAGAGGCAAAGGAATTCAGTAACTCAGTCTTCTCTGTATCCTCTGTCACCAGGGAACCTGCCTCCTTCAGTAGTGAGTCTACGTTGCCTGTAGTGTTAGTTTTGTCTGCAGTGTATTTGAAGAAGCCCTTCTTGCTGTCTTTGACCTCCCTTGCAAGGTACAACTCCAATGAGGCTTTAGCTTTCCTAGTTGTCTCCCTATATCCTCTCATGACAACCTTGTATTCATCCTGTTCAACTTTTTTTTTTAACTTACTTTTTGTTATATAAGAAAGTGTGCTTGTATCAGCAAGTGTTAGGAACTCTAAGTGGTTTAGTTTGAGTAGAAGTGAATCGAAAGGAGTTTGTAGGAAGATGAATGTCAGTCTCTTCTCCCAAGTAACAAGCAATAGGACAGGACGAAATGGTGTCAAGTTGCACCAGGAAAGGTTTAGGTTGAATATTAAGAAAAAACTTTTTGCTAAAAGGATTGTCAAACTTTGGAACAGACTGCCCAAGGAGGTGATGGAGTCACCAATCACTGGAGGTAATTAAAAGATGTGCAAATATGGTATTTAGAGACATGAATTATTGGTGGACATGGCAATTCAGGGGTAATGGTTGGACTCAATGATCTTAAAGGTCTTCTCCGACCTAAACGATTCTGTGATTCTAAAGTATAAAGAGAATAAGTTCTTATGTTGTGTTTGATATAGCTCTTTTGGAAATCTGTTTATTTTGGACATCAGCGTGACTACAAGATTATAATATTAGGAACCTGGGGCTGTATCAGTATAGAAAAGCTATTTTTCATCTTTATTAAGTCATATATTTTGTCAACTTTATTTACAGAATCAAAATTATACTGATTGCTTCATTATCATATGGATCTTACACGTGGTCTATGAAGTCCAGGAAAGGGATGAAGCAATATATATTTCAGAAAAATTATTGATGATGACTGCTGTGTGTTTTTGTGCAGCTTATAATATTTCAGACTGAAAAGCAGCTGTCTTATCATTCCTCTTGTGATGTCCATTGCTGGAAAAAGAATTAAGTGTAAGCAAATTTCAAAATAGATTCCATTTTTAAGATCAAGACATTCCAGACAGGTGCTTGAGTTGAAGATGTCTAATGTCCAATCAATGGGTTGTTTCATGTTAGAGACTGAGAAAACAAAAGTGCAGATGTTAGCAATTTTACAATTTTGGTTTCTGTAAAGGCAAAAGTATTAATGTAATGTGAGCCAAAAAATAACATATATCTTTGTTAACTTTAATAGCTTTAATGCAGCTATTCAAATGGTATACTCTAATTTGCTCCTGTGCATCAGAGAAGTGTTGTGTTTTCTTGTAAAGCTGTTGTGATTTTAGCTTCATAGCACTACTTGAAAATGCTCACTGTTCTGGAGGGTCCACGGCTTCCTAGTGGATAGACCTTGTTAAAAAATAGGTTTTGAACACAATGAAAATTGAGCTGTGCTGCTTTATGATAAACCAAACAAGTTAATTTCTTGATTTGCCCAAACGAGTCTGAGAAATGTTTCCACAGAATAAGTCATGTTATAGTTACATCCCATTTATTTACATTACATTATATATGTGTGCTTGTGCATGTGTGCATATCCAGTTTCCTAAGCATTTTGTAACAAAAAAGAAAAGCAATTCTTTCTTTATTTGATTTGAAAACTCAGAAAGTGTGTTCAAGGAGATGAGGCAACCTAGCTGTCCCAGGAGGTACAAAGTGGACTGATTAGATCAAAACATATTTTCTTTTATATGTGATGTGGAATCTGTCCAAAAGCAAAATAATACTGGGCAGGACTGAAGGCAGTCTGTATGACATCAAGAAAGAAATAACACCAGTGGGCTGAAGTATCACTTTAACTAACTATAGAACTCCTTAGTTTTAAGATCAAGAACAATCCAATATGAGAGAGATATATCTAAGCAACTTTGTAGGAGATGCAGCTATTTTAATTTGTCAGAAATAAGCGAGCTATCATACTAAAACCAGCACTTTCATGCAGATGTTGTTGAACTATTGTAAGATCATTCATTCCTTTGTCAGTGGAAATTTGTAACAAGGATGAACTTTGTCCTGCAGCAAGATTTCTGATCTGGCTTTGATTCTTTGATACTTGGTGACACTAGTCAGATTTCTTGAATTATCACGACAAGATTAAGTGTCTTAGAGCAATAAGCAAATAAGCACCTGACCTGTTATACCTGACAAAACCAGGTATAACACAGCATAGTTTTAGAAGTTATCTTATTTGACAGAGCATCTGCTTTAGGACTGGACAGATTAATACCTTGAGACTGTTTCAGTAATGAATTGATCTCTTGTTGAGATATCAATAGCCTGAGTATCTGGGAAAACAGAAAATAATTATTTTATCCTGATACCCTTCTACTACAAGATTTTATTCACCCTGCAGTGCCTGACTAGTGTAGCCTTCAACATCATGGTGTTTTTTTTTTACTTTCAATTATTAATCTTTACTGCATCTGATATTAGATTTTGAGCTTGTAGCATGTCTTTCCTGAGAAAATGGTTAGCTATCAGGGAACAGAGAAAAAAATCAATAATAACAATAATTCCTAGCTCTGAAGTTCTAAATCAAACATTCCTTATGTTAAGTAGCTCTCATATGTACAGCTATGTATGGCTATTTTACAGTGGTTATATTTATTTTCCTGGTGTTTTTCTCATATTAAAACAAACTGATCATAGTTAACTAAAAGGAAATATTTTTCTTCCTCCTTCTAAAACATTAGATGGATTATTTCTGGAAATGCATACCTGGCATAAATGATCTGGTTTCAGCTTAGATTAGGTATTTGATTTGTAATTAAAATCCAAATGGTAAAACAAATTGAGAATGACAAAGGCTGTTTATTCAGTCAGTAGAGCTCTACTTTCCTGTATTATAGCTGTTCTGTCTCCAATACAATTCCATTTGATTTACTAATTATATGCAAAATATTGTTATGTTATGGCTCATAACAATTTTGATTCTTCATTGGAGATCTTCATTAAATTGATTGGAAAAGACTGGTGGAATAATTTGTAGTGTTATTGTTACTGATAGATTGTGCTATTACACAGACTATCAGTTTATTTCATGTATTTTGAGAGACAAAATCCTATTTATTTTCTGTGAGGAAATCTTGAATAAATGTAATGCTCTGCTTTTTACAGAGATGTGTCTTTTTTTTACTTTACAAAATTAAATGTTTTCCATTGAAGAGCTGGACTCTGCAAAAGGAGGAAAAAAAATTACTTGCAAATATTACTAGTTTTGGTTATACTTCTACATGCATAATATTAGCTTATAGTCTTATTCATAGCTACAGAGGTATTAAAATAAGGGAAAATATATGAGGCATAAATGCTATGTTTTCTTCTTTCAGGGAAACAGAATGCAAATGTGTGCAAACTTTTCAAATTTGAATTATTTATATATCAAACATTATTCTTTCAAACCCTGATTAAACTTAAATGAATTTTCTTAATCTCTTCCACAGTTTGCCCTGCAGTTTTAGTATTCCTCCTGACGCCCCAAAAATCTGTGAAAGCTGAACTTTCATATTGCTGTCTGAAAAAATATTATTTAGATCCCAAAATCTTTCTTTTTGTAATAATAATAAATAAATCTACCTCTTTATAGCCAGGAAAAGAGGGCATTATCTCTGTGCAGAACCAATTTATCTGTTAATTATACTTTTCTGTTCTGGTCATTATGATATTATCAGGACACACAGTAACCACTTAGTTTCTTCCTTATTCCTCTAGTGTGAGGGGTGATCTGAGGGTCCTGAGGGTAAAGGAATCTCCAAGTAGATATGAAATGTTTATATCAATTTTAGAGGGCAGGTAGATGTCTCAGGAAGGCAGTTTTGTTGTCAGCGACAGAACCAATGCTTGAGTGGTCAGCGTCACTTTGCTGTCACGAAAGATGGGAGTCTGCAGTGTTTGCAACACCTCTGGCAGATGGACTTGTATTTGCACTGGGTACTCTCTGGGAAACAGGGAAAGTTTGGTGAGATACTAACAGCCTTTGGTTGCTCCTACTGATGCTATTAAATCCAGGTGTTTGACAAATAAACCTAACAGTGTTTCTGCTATCACTGATTTCTGTTGACTTGCTTGTCTCCTGTGCTATTACTGTGGGCTCACAGTTGAGGAAGTATTTTATTTCATAAAGACAAAGAGTTCTACAGTGAGTGAGATTCTCTGGGAAACAAATCTATGGCTAAGCCCCATTAATTCTCACCTGCCATCATCATTCAACCCACAAATAGCTTGTGTCAATGCTAATACTGTAATTTTTGTTTTCAACTTTGATAGCTGAACTTCTGCTGGGGGAATAATGTAAAGGCTGGCAGAGGTGTATAGTCACTAGGAAGATTTTTAGCTCAAAATATTTTCCTTGGTCAGCCAGTGATCATCTATTTATGTAAGCATGAATAAGTGTTTATTTGGGCTAGAAAAAATCAGCAGTGTGATTGATGAATGTTATTGCGTGGCATAGCATAGTGTTATTTATCTCGCAATTTAAATTATCTACAACTACCCAGAGATTGTAGTTGATGAGAATATAATAATAACACCTATAAATACACCTTTTTCTTCAATGCACATAACATTTAGCTTTTCTTATAAATTATTTTTTGTTAAAACATGATGGTACTGTCTATTGCACCAATTCTGAAATGGTCATTTAATATCAGTCACAAGTTCATTTTGCTGTGTTATGGATGCTCAGTAATAAGTTTCATATTTTACTTTTCATTCTCCATTCTCATTGTGAAATAGATCCCACAAGTGCCATTAGTCAGAGTTCTGTGGATGAGTCACCCAAGGTGTCCAGTCAGAAGCTTCTGGTTTAGTCTAAGATAATTGTCTAGGATCTGTCTTTTGGCAATGGAAATAGCACCAACAAAAGAATGCTTTTGACCAGATCTGTAAATGCTAAGATTACCACACTCACCCCCTCCACGTCCAGGTGAACCCCTCTCTCTACAGATCTAAAGGAACCACTGGCAAAGAGCTGAGACTAGGTCGCTGATTTTTAAAAATAAGAATCCCACTGGAAGTCTTTTAAATAACTTCTAGTTAAGTCCAGAACTTATTTCTGGTTGTGTGTGACTTTCTAATATGAGTTCCAATAGATAAGCTGCCCAATACATAAACGGTTCCAATATATTACAAGCTGTCCAGGGAGGGTGTGGAGTCTCTTTCTCTGGAGGTTTCCAAAACCCGTCTGAACTTGTTTCTCAGTGACCTGATCTAGGTGGACCTACTTGAGCAGGCAGGTTGAACTAGATGATCTTTATAGGTCTCTTGCAAACTCTACCATTTTATGATTATGTTATAATCTTGTCATCACTGTATTTTGAATGAAAAAAGAAATACAATAGCACAAAAAACCCACCTGAAAATGGTCGTGCTTTGTATGAGAAAACTGTCTTTTGTTCTTCTTGTTTGTTCTCAAAACACAAGGTAAGAAAAACAATTAGACCTTCAGCAGCTGTATTTTACACCCTGGATGTTCTTCAGAATATAAATTTTATTAAGAATGTATTCATTTTCTTCAACAGCCAGTCATATTTCTTCAAACCTTTTTTAGTCCATGTGAACTACTAGAAGGCTTTTACTGTAGTATCATGTGTACATTTGTGAGCACTGGTTTGTGATGCTAATGCCAACATCTAGAAAGCACTCTTTGATTCTATTTTGTCCTTTTTGTGGTTTAAGCAACAGAGTTTTCCCCAATGAGGTACCTCCTCAGTGTTCTTTATCTGCTTTTGAGAACTAGAAACTGTTTGGTAGTCATTTTATTTAAGTACTTTCCTCTTGGCCTGAAAGTCTCTAAAATATTTACCTGTTTCAATGTTCTTTCTCCTTTCTGTCTTTCTGCCATTTCAAGACTTAAGGAATATGAACTAAATGCTAGCAGTCAACCAGCCCTTTCTGTTTGCAGGAGAGCCTCCTTCAACTGTTTGTGTCTAGCAGCAAATGCTTTTTTGTACTCTTTTTTCTACTTTTCACTTCATCCTCCAGTAGAGATGATTCTTCCTTTAGAAAAGGATTGTCTGGGCTATCAAATTTATCCTGTAGCCAGACCTGACATAAAGAAATTTGCCTGGCCTGAATTATAGGGACAGGACAAATGGGTTTGCAGAAGAACAAAGCATTTTCCATCACTTCAGCCTGTTACATAACAGAATTCAGGATTGCCTTTTTATGCAAGAAAACAGATTTTAAATGGAAAAGTACATTTCTTGTTTAGCAAGATAAAGTCTATTTATAATAGAGGAATAGCTGGACTTCAGAGGATCAAAAAAGACTCCTAGTATTTTTTAAATATCCCTCTTCATAAAATACAACATACAGAACTTGTACAGAAGCACAAGTCCAGTAGTTTTCAGAAGTACCATAAACTGGTTTTTAAACCAGAATATGAATAGGCCTAAGTACCTACAACACAGGATATGCTTTTCTGGTTGTGTGTAATGGTTCTTCTGTTAATTATTAGAATTAAATAAATCATAATTTCATCTTTTACATTACCAACATGTAACCTCAGATTGAAAAACTATGCAATTTTTAACAACATTTATGTAACCAACTATGAGTTTGAGGAACACTTTAATTTCCAGTAGGAAATTTTACTAACAAATACATGATGTATGGTTTGTCCTGAAAATTGTGTACTGTGACAGAATGTATTATTCAAATTATAGCTGAAGTGAGACCTAAATGCTTCAAAAGCCTTGGTATGGATCTACAGAGTGCTGGGGTAGAGGCTGTGGTCAGGCCTGAAGTTTGTTCTGCTTCTACTTAGCAAATTACTTTTATTGGGGATTTTGATGCTACAAAGACTTAAACATGCGAATGTTCATGCAAAGTGTTATATACTATTGTCACTATCAAATTTCCATAGAGTTAGGATTTCATTAACAATATTATTATACTGGTATTTTTTTTCTTTTTATTGGTGTTTTTCTGTTTCTATTACAGAGCAAAACCTATTTAATAACATGCTAAAGCTGCCATGTATCATTACTCAGTATAGAACTTGTGATTGGGGCCTAACACCAGGACACCTCAGCACTTTGTGTCCACACCTGTTAACTACTATCATTCTTAACCAGCCATCCCAGAATAATTATTTGTGCATAGGTAAAGGCATCTTACTTTTTCATTTCTCACTTCTCCTTTACTTTGTCTGTATCTGTTTTCTAAGAATTCAAGCACAGGTTATTTTTGTAAGTTCCTAACTGGCAGAAAGACAAGGAAGAAGGATTTAGAGATATTATATAATGTATGTGGTTATATTATGTAGAGTATCCTATTTAGGTTGCCATGCCTAATCCTTTCTCTCCTTCCTATTTTTCATATAATCTCAGTTTAGATACCAAATGTCACACTTCTGCAATGTGCAACCAGGCAATATGCCTTCTACTATATTTAGGCCTTTCACAAGTCCTAAGTTAAATGCATGTGTTTCTTTTAAAAAAAAACAAAAAAAAAACCCCACCCAAAACCGGAAAACTACAGTGAATAAACTGAATGAGGAGTAAGAGTCTTTTCATACTGACACTGATCCTTTTCATACTGACTTTGTCAGATTAGGGATTACATGTATGAACTTTATTGTTTCATGCAACTAAAAAAAAGGTAAAGCCTTCTAACAACTGTATATGTAAGTTCTAACTAGTTTGCTGTTTTTCTGTCAGTGCTCTTCAAAAGTCACCAAATACTTTAAAGGCTACTTTATATTGACTGTTTTAATTTTTGAGTGAAGTTTTGCAGAATTTGTATCAAGAATACATTTTTGATATGCTGCATGTTCTGAGACAATACTTCATTCAAAGTATCAGCTGTAATTCCTGGCGTTTTACCACTGGCTGCTGAATTCTATTTTGCATCTTAAATCAGTTTCGCTACAGTGGTTGTACGTAAAGGGACTATGAATATTCAGTGTCACTGAATGTTGCAGAGCAAGAATGTTTGTGCATGTGTCATGCAAGTTAATAAGCAATAAAGGTATAGAAGCAGACTGTCTTGTTTTATATGGATATAATCAAGAGTGCTTTTTGAAAGCACAGCTACTTTCTTTCCACTCCACAGTAGAACTTATGTTGTAATTAATCAATTATGAAAGTATTAGATAATAATCTCTAAGATAGGTAATTATTAATTAATATTGTTAGTTTGCAGCGTCAAATTACTATCCATAGCAAAACATAAGCTGGAACACAGAGTCAGTGAAAATCAAGTTGAGAGTGATACCATGCTGCCATAGACTGAGAACTAAGGAAGCTCTGGAGAGGTAGAAAAGCTAAAAAGGAAACAAACATCTTGCCTCGTTAACAATGTGGTTTACAATTTTTTGTCCTCAGGAGGCACTCGACTTCATTTTTGTGAGAAGATCCCTGTTTAACAAGTTTGATAGATGAATCAGACTAACTCATGGACTAACACATGTTTGGAGCCAGTATGTCAAGATGAAATAAGTAACATTAATGTAAATGTTCATTTTAGTACAATTTAGATGGCAGATTCAATTGAATACTTATTCCCTCATAACTCATCTTTGCAAACTGAAAACAGATTGGGAAGACCATTTCCTAAAGAAATTTCAAAGTTATAGGACCCTAATATCTGGAATAATGAGAAAGCAACACCAGATCCTCATGTAAAAGGAAAATGGGAGGACCACAGCAAATATAATGTAATCTAAAAATTGATTGAGACAAGTCCTGTCAGGAGCATTTATTAAAACACTCAGTTTCCATGGTTTAGTACTTTAATTGCCACTGAATAAAGCAAATTTGTTCTTAAGTAGCAATCTGCTCTCTTAAGCATTATTAAAGCCCTGTGGTGACATTCTGCTAAGGCATGAATGTCATTCCATGTCAGTACTTTTTTTTTTTCCACTTGGATGGCTTAAAATCAAAGAGTAAGTGAAGGCCATGATAAATTTAGCCCATCTTTGATATTTCTCAGGAGGAAAGTAAGTGTGCGTCAGAAAGAAGAAACAAAGGCACTAAATGTGTAAGCATCTTAGAATATTAACATTTTCACATTGTTTCCTAAAAAGGATCCTTGTGACAGTAGGATACATGAATCCTACAGTGAAATTCTACAATTTTTTTTTTCTGACTGAGAGCTAGAAAAATAAGGCACAATATGAAATTTGTAGCATTTGCTAAAATTAAATATAAATTTACTATAATTAAATTTTTTCTCATCCAAGAGTCATCTGAAGTTAGTGTAATTGTAGAGGTCGTCTGGAATAACTTCAGGTCTTATCACAGAATCACAGAATCTTAAGGGTTGGAAGGGACCTTGAAAGATCATCCAGTCCAACCCCCCTGCCAGAGCAGGACCACCTAGAGTAGGTCACACAGGAACTCATTCAGATGGGTTTTGAATGTCTCCAGAGAACGAGACTCCACAAACCATCTGGGCAGCCTGTTCCAGTGCTCCATCACCCTTACAGTTAAGAAATTTTTCCTTGTGTTCCTTTGGAACCTCCTATGTTCCAGCTTGTGGCTATTGCCCTTTGTCCTATCATAAGACATGTTTGAGAAGAGTCTAGTTCAATCCTCCTGACACTCACCCTTTACATATTTGTAAACATTAATGATTTGTAATAAGTCTCCTCCAAGCTAAAGAACCCCAGCTCCCTCAGCCTTTCATAATAAGGGAGATGCTCCACTCCCTTCGTCTTGGTGGCCCTGCACTGAGATCTCTCCAACAGCTCCATGTCCTTCTTGAACTGAGGGGTCCAGATGTGGTTTCAGGAGGGCAGAGTAGAGAGGGAGGAGAAGGTCTCTTGACCTACTGCCCAAATCCCTTCTAATATATCCCTTCTAATATATCTAATAAAATAGATCTGTAACTTCTGTCACATAAAAATTATATAGTTGCTAGATTATCACTGATAGCTAGCAAAAAAAACTTTGTAAAGATTTTCAATAAATAGTTGTTAAGCTTTATAAGAGATCATCTTGTTTCTTCATTTATTACACTGTCTTGTCCTCTTACTAAATCCATATTTTTTAAGAGCAGTAATATACTGAAATATACAGTAATATATAGTATTCAGTAATATACTGAAAGGAAGTTGTAGCAAGCTGGGAGTCAGTCTCTTTATACAAGTAATAAGTGACAGAACAAGAGGAAATGGCCTCAAGTTTCATTAGGAGAGGTTTAGTTTGGAGATTAAGAATAACTTCTTCATGTAAAGGGTTGATACACACTAGCAGAGATTGTCCAGGTAGGTGGTGGAATCACCATCCCTGGAGATATTTAAAAGCCATGTAGATGAGGTGCTGAGGGACACAGTTTAGTGGTGGGGTTGGCAGTATTAGGTTAGACTCTCTGATCTGAAATGTCTTTTCCAACCTAAAGATACCTTAATACCTTAATATATATACCTTAATGAAGGTATATATACCTTAATTTCTTCTGTGCTTTATCATACTTGGATCAGAAGTGACTGAACTCATAGTTAGCAATGGCATTATTTTCCAGGTTGTATTTTGTCATTCTTAGACTATCTTGTTTATTTTCTTCAGGCTAACATTTTTGGCAGCATGAGGAGACCGGGGTAATGCTGTAGGAATTCTGCATACTGAATATTGAGTATTTGTACAAAATAGCTTCTTCACTTTCTGTCCATTTTGGTGCTGTTATATTGTCACTGTTTCCTTTGATTTAAACATTCACTAATTTCAGATGTATCACCACTCTTGCACAAATACCACAGATGCTTTGACTACTCATTTGGTTTAAGTCTCAGGAGTTGGGCTTCGACTAGGAAGTTGATGTAGCGTAGGTCCAATGAAGATATGGAAAGGCAGGGAGTCAGAAGAATTTAGATCTGCTGAGCACTCTATAACCAGCTGCTTCTGCTACAAACGTGTAAGAAAGCCCCCTATATGCAAGCAGTCATTTGCTCCTCTTTTCCCTTGTTTACGGCTTTAGATGCAGAATTTTGGAACAGTTAGTTCTAGAGGGAGCCAAGTGAATGGTCATTCTCACTTCTATAAAGATTTTTTTTCAACACATTTAATTGTGTATCAATATTGAAGGCTGTGAAAATTTCAGAAACAATTTTTTCAGAATCCTTCAACTGCAGTCTTTTTCTATAAGACTGGCTGGCCTAGAAAAAGGGCAGTAAAAGCTGCTCGGTACCTATCCATTGGAGTCTGAGTTAGAGGTTCCTTGTGATCTTATAATTTATGAAAAGGGCCATCTGGACTTTACAGGTTTATTCTCATCTTCTTTCATGCTCCTTTTTCTTTAAAATAATAGAATTTAAACATTGCGTTGCACAAAAAAAAAAAAAAAGCCACCAAAAACCATCAGACAGCAGTTATCATTGCCCTCCTTGTCCATGCACTTGTACTTGACACTAATGACATAAAGTTAAACTGCAGAGAGAAACATTTTGAGAAATAATCACAAAAACCTTTAAATACTATGAGTGGTTTTGTGCTTATTCTTGACATTCTTAACCAGTATAGCTGTCAGAAATGGTAGAGAAATGGTAGAGGAAAAACTAAAGAAGACAAAAAAGTCTTAGTTAAAGTGTTTTGGTTTAAAAAACTTTGATTTCCCTTTGGTTTGGAATGAAAGACAAATGTTATGTCAGAAATTACAAATAGTGTGAAAATTTTAAAATGCTCTGATAGCTAATTTTTTACTGTTTCTGCTTCTGCTTTTTACCTACATACTGCTTACTACCCCTAAAAAATAAAAAGTAGAGGCCCTTGTGTCGTAAAAGAAATAGAGGTAAATTTGGGATGAATGGTGTGTTGATCATTACTACAGAGCCTCCCAGATGGTACTTATAGCTATAACATGAGGAGTCCTGCTGATATGTATCCTACCTTCCCATCTTCCTTCCTATCTGAAAATCAGTACTGTATTAGCAGATCTACACTGATCTCATTTTGTGGTGGCTACCTCTGCCTGCTTTCGTACACACCTGTGGTATGTCTTTTGTGCTAGTATTTCTGACCCACTTGAAAGAAATATCATTATATGAGGCTGAATCTCAACTCTTTTGGAGACCTTAGACTGTTCTGTCAGCTGCTTTGTTGTTGTTGGTCTGAATGAGCTCTGAGCGAACCAGCTTGCTTTTCCCAGTAAGTAACGTGGAAGTGAAACACTTGGACGTTGACTGAGGGAAATTCCCTCTAAGAGCTCTCATAAGTGCTCTTCTTGGGCACTGATGTAATGTCCTGATGAAAATGAGGATTGTGCTCCCTATCTGCAATGCAGGAGTGCACAAGACAGAGAGGAAACCTGTTCAGATCCAAAGTCTCCTCAGACCGAGAACTTTCTGGACAGCACTTGTGCTATCCCAGCATAATAAGTAACTGCTTGTGTCTGTAACACAGCATATTGTACTGGAAATATATGAGGTGTGGCAAGAAAACATATGTTTTGATAGTATCTTTCTTTCTGCTGCTTGTGAGGGAGTTTTGAGGGTGTTTCGTTGGGTTTTTTTTCCATTCATACCAGGTCTTGCTGTTAAACTCTAGATCAGGGAGAAAAGTTGACTTTTGTTAAATTTGTTGCAGCATTTTTTCCTGAAGAATCTTTGCAAGATTTTTCTGTCCCCTATTGCCATGCAAATATCCCTTGAGCCAATTTTTAACTTGGGCCAGGGTACATTTTTACTAATAAGCAGTGCAGGTTGTATGACAGAGGTCCTGTCTGTAGTTTTAATAAAGAACTCATCTCTTTTTGTTTCCCATGGTTCTCATTATGAAACTGACCTGCATTTCTTTCCAGCAAAGTCTCTGAATGTGAAGCTGTACACTGATTTCCCTTAGTTTAGAAAAATACTGGTATCATAAGAGTATGATCTGGTGATGGCCGGCACATCATCCTTCCCGTGTCCTTAATATCTTTTATATCTTCTTTTCACCTGTTATGTTATCTAAGATACCAATTTGCAGGTTGAGTGTGTCAGTCTAGTATTTTCAGTCACATTTCCTTGAACATGTGCCACATAGCAGTGTGTATGTTTCACTTTGAAACATATCTTTTGTATCTGTACTCTTTATGCTAACTCTGTTTTTTCTATTTTTATCTCTTTATGATAACACTTATAAGAAATAAATGAAAACTACCTTATGTCGGTACGTTTAAGAATTTTTAAGGCAATTGAAGATATTGACAGCTACAACAATACACAGATTAATCAATACAGTAAAGAGACACTACTGGATTCCACAAAAAAACCCATAAATTTTTCATATAGTAAGATCTCTCAAGTTACATACTGTAAGTTAGAATTAGGAGACCTGCATATTCACTGGAAACGTCTTCTGTGTTATTAGAACTAAGCTTTTACCAAAAATTTACATCCTATAGTGCATGTGTCTGTTACATATTGTGATCTATGGGAACTTCGAACTAAAATGTTTTTACTGTACATCATGCAGTAAGTTTCTTAAGAGTCAGATTTATCCTATACTTCTGGTGAATTGTATCTTATCACAGAGGGTGATGTTGATGTGGAAGGGAGCAAATTATGTGTTACCTGTCTTAGTGACATTTTTGTACTGAACAGGGATATCTGTGCAGTTATACTTAAGTATATTTGTAGCAAGGTCGTAAAAGAACATACTACAAAAGTTATTGAAGACAAGCCATTCTGTTGCATTCTGCATTTTTTTCCTTCAGTAGCTAATTTTTTATTATTATTATTATTATTCTCTTCAAGTGGTGCATCATAATCCTCCCACAATGTTTATCTTTTGTCATTTTGAAATCCAGAATTTAGTGTCCCACTCAGGGTCTGGTGTTTGGAGGCGGAAAACTTTCTTAATTTTTCACCCATGTAACAGTTCTCAATCTGCAAGTCACTTCCAGAAGGCTTGTAACAATATATATGCTCATGAGTGTTATATATTTATGTTATGGATGGAAATGTACAAATTTATTTCTGAAGTTATTCTAATGCGCCAAAATTTAATTTATACACAGAATATGTTTTGCATATCAGACCAAAAATATTGCTACTGTGAAGCTTGAAATCTTTCCTAGGAACTCTTTTCTAAAAATAAACATTTAATAGACTAGTTTGTCTTATGTAAAGAACTCGAAATGTTACATTGTTCACACTGTACTGCAGTTTTCAGTGTGGTACACCCAAAGCTCAAACCAGTAGTCTTGGCTTATTTTCTTCATATTAGGTACCATGAGGAAGCTTCTGGGTATAATGTTTTAGCAGTATCTTCGTAGTAGAAGGAAAAATATTGATGAATAGATGAGCAAAGATTTTATTACAGAATTGTGATGAAGCAAGACTGCTCAAATTGTGTCTTCTGCATAGCCTCTGGGCTTTTCCACTGGCATTGGAACATTAAAACTGAAAAGTGACAGAATCAAATCTTAGCAAAATAAATTGAGAAAAAATGTGTTGTGTTAGTGGTTTTCTGTCCTTGATAATTCACTGTCTGAATGAAGTCAATCAACCAATCTTGTTTTCCCAAATTTTTTAAACCTATAATCCTTGAATGTTCACAGTCAACAGGCAACTTGAAAGAACACTAAGAAAAATAAGCTTCTTTTTAGCAGGCTATTTACTGTATGAAAGATTGTACTCCCCTGTGAAAAATTTGAAGCATTGAGAACCACTGAAAACCACAGATCTAAAAATGAGGAGATAAACCAGAAAATTAAAAATATGCCAATTAGTTGGAGTATTTTCATCACTGTATGATTATGAATTTTCCTTTAATGTCTTGCTTCTAATAGAACAACATACGGAATCATTGTTCATGTTCTAGGAAGTTCTGCTGCCTCATGGCAAAATTTCTGTCTAATATTTGGACCTTTGCCAAGTTGCTTCTGCTTGGAAGTGATCATGAGAGTCAACTATCTCTTGAATGAACTTCTGTTTATTAACAAAGGGGATATGGAGAGTTTATTTTTCTAAACGCACGAACAAACAGTAGGTCATTTCCTTGCCTGAAAAGCTATCACTGCCTTTACAGTCTGTCTTGTGTACTGTGAGTTTATTTTTTAACCTCTGTACAATGACAAATATTCATACTTCTTGTCTAGATTCCTACTGGCTAACCCTTGGCTTTTGGTTGCTGGTGAATTCTGAAAATAAGGTCTCATAATATAAGGTGATTTATAATGAAATAGTTAAATAAATTTTGGGCATCATACTGACCCAGATGTTTCATTGCAACAAAAAGTTGACTTCACTGTGATACAGCCTGAGAGGAATAGGGTGGGTACCGTTGGGAAGTCTTTAAGCAGAGTCTGATGCTCAACAGTTCATTTTGATGGACCTGTGGCTTGACATTGGTAAGAATATAATGACAACCATATATTATCAGGTAAAAAGTCCATTTAGCTGCATATGTCCTGTCATGTCTTCGACTATGAGGAACAGCAGCTACCGTGGGAAAAAATATAGAACTAGGGTAAAGAGATGCTGCTCTCTACAGCCTCTAAGAGTTTAAGGATTAGGAACTTGGTTAGTCCAAATTTTCATGTTTGTGATGACTAGCCTATGACAAATCTTTCTTCTGAAGATGTGCCTAGTTACCTATTGAAACAGTATGTGCTTTTAGTATCTTCAGTTTTGTACTTATTATCAGCTGCTTTAATCCAATGCGTCATATTATTTAGAAAAGACAGTAGTCACTCATTGTCTGTTGATCCTTTTTATGCTATTACAGATTTGACAAGCCTCCATTACATCCCAGCTGCAAGCAGTTTAGCAATGTAGCAACTATATCATCACCATCCCCCAAAAAACACCTCAGCCCCCCAGGAACCTAGTAGATGGTACCTCAACAATCAGCATCTGTTGGCTTCACACCTGTAGCTCCATACCAGGGTGGTATCCCTTTAGCCTTAAGGTAGGAGACCTATCATATAATCATAAACNATCTCCCTTCCCCATCTCTCCTTTCTTCCCAGGCTCAGTTTACTGCTCCTGATATCTCTACTGCCTCCCACCTCAAAGTCTCGGGGGNCTTTAAAGATCATCTAGTCTAACATGGGTGGGGACATCCTTCACTGTATCAAAGCCTTGCCCAACTTGACCTTGATCACTTCAAGGGACAGGGCATCTACAACATCTCTGGACAGCCATTTCTGTGGTCTCACCACTCTCCGCATGAAAAATTTCTTCCTTTTGTCAAATCTTGATAAATATATAAATATTCCCCTTCAGTAGCAAATCTCTATAAAACATAACCTAAGACAAAACAGGAAAAAAATCCCCACAATTTGAACTAGGTGTTGTGGTTTAGTCACAGCTGGCAACTAAGCCCCACACAGTCTCACTCACCTCCCCTTATGGAAGACTGAAGAGAATCAGAAGAGTAAATGTCAGAAAGCACATAGATTGCAAAAACTGCAAGCACAAGCAAAGCAAAACAGGGGATTCATACATTGCATCCCACCAGCGGCAGGTGTTCAGTCATCTCCAGAAATTCAGGGTTCCATCATGTGTAATGGTTACTTGAGATGACAAAACAGCATCACTCTGAATATCCTCCCACTTCCTTCTTCTTCCCTCACCTCTATATGCTGATCATGATGCCATATCATATGGAATATCCCTTGGATTAGTTGGGGTTAGTTGTCCTGGCTGTGTCCTCTCCCAACTTATTGTGCCTCCTCACAGCCTGCTTGCTGAGGGGGTAAGGTGAGAGGCAAAAAAGACTTTGACTCTGTGCAAGCGCTGCTCAGCAATAAACAAAGCATCCCTGTGTTATCAACACTGCTTTCATTGCAAATTAAAAATATAGCTTCATACTAGCTACTGTGAAGAAAATTAACTCTATCCCATCCAAAACCAAGCACATTGGGAAACATACAGATGTTGTAAAGCATCCCTTGTGAAATATTAAATTTGCTCAAAGGAAATTCTTTAGCAATAGAATGTTGAGTCTCTGTTCTGTGCCATTGTAAGACAATACTGGGTAGATATCTGACTTTAATAAAACCCTGTATTAGTACTGAGCTATTGCAATTTGTCTTTAATTCCTAGAGAAATTGTGTGTGGGTATGAGCCTGCAGTCTGATTTAATTGAAATTTCTTTCTTCTTTTACTGTAATTTGTAAGGGGCAAAATATATTATTAAATTTAAATCGAATTATTAAATATATTTAGTTTCTGGAGTTCAAGCACAGTTAGCAGTTTCATCTGTGATGCATCAGAAAAAAAAAAAGCAAGAGATATATCTTTGGGTTAAAATCAGAGCAATCATAAAGGCAGTCACAGCTGTGGGTAAACTAAAGTTCCATGTCCCACCCATTTCCCTCATTCTCCCTAACTTTTTAAGAGACTCAAGTTAGCTTATTAAATAATTACCCTCTTGGGAAAAAAAAAAAAAAAAAAAAAGAACCACAAAAGGAAAAGTACTTGAAAAGGTTTTGAAAGTATTTAAGTAGTTTATTTTTCCCCTTTGGAGAAAGCTCCAAGTCTTCCATTTACTCGTTTAATCTGTCATTCCATTGCACCCAAGGGCAAAGTGTCATTTCTGTGTGCTTCAGTAATTTTGTACAGCACACAAAGAAAAAACAAATATCAAGTGACTGAAGCCAAAGTGGATTTATGCAGGAAGCCATGTTTCCTTTTCTACACATACATTTTAAATAGAGATTTTCTTGGTTGTAAAGTATACTTTTGCTCTGGATTTTATGAAAGTGTTCATAATAATAGTTGATAGAAAGCATAGGTTAAAAAGCATTCTCAGAATATGCTGGTTTTTTATAAACTTACAGACAGTGGTTTGGTAAATATCTGAATGCAGTGAATGAACAGCTAAAGGATCTTCCATTTCAGTTTTATGAACTACAGTCTTAGTATTATCTGTGGTCAGTTTTCAGTGTTGTTTTAGAGCCTTATACTGACCAGCATAATGATGCAGAATATAAAAAAGATCTTAGAATTCACACTTATGAATCACCGAATTTAAATTTAACCAGATAGTACAATATTTTGGTTATTTTAGAGGCTTAAAATAGAGCTTTAAATCAGACCTGAACAAAGCTTATTAACCAACGTCACATTTCTGATAAGAAAGATGCTATGCTATTTGACTAGAAGCTACAAAACATTTTTTAATGAAATGACAGAATTTTCCATGATAAATATTTAAGTACGATAACATACCATCAAAACTAGGTCTTGGGAGATTTATGATACTAAAATTATAGAGTTTGTTGATTGAACTGACATTTCATGATATTAAAACAATGAAAGTTTGTTTAGGTGAAGGAAATTGCAGTAATTAAAAAGAACTAATCATATATAGCTTACCAGGTAAAACACATAAACACACTTTGTGAGAATGTCTGGTATCATTTAGAAAAAGAACTATTAAGTAGCCACAAATTGCCTTTTTCTGGCTTAAACAGATAACAACCATTTCTCAATCTATTGTCACATTATGATGTACAAAGCAACTCTCTGGTATGTTCTGTGTGTCTCGGTTTGAAATTAGGAGAGATATTATACATTATTTTTTATACTTCTTAACTAGTATACATAAATGAGTTTATCCTTACAAAGAATCACTATATTTATGATCTGGAGAAAAACAAATTATGGAGATGCATTTTTAAGAGATGTCAACTAAGTTGATTTAAGACTGGTTTTGTCTTACTGTGAAGAACTAGAGCAGTTTTACTATTTAGAATTGACTTTAGTTTCTGTTTTTTGGAGTCTGGACTACTACCTTTTTTATTATCAACTGGTATCTCATGTTTAAAAAAAAATAAATTGCGTAGTTATGACCAAATTTTCTGTATATTAGCTGAATATCAGTCCAAAAATTTATGTAAAGATAAAGAGCAAACACAATTCAAGCAAACTCAATCAATTGTAGCATTGTACAGCAAAGATTTCAACATCTTGCTGCCTAGGAGCTTTCCTCTAGTTACTTTTGATGGGGAAGACGTCTGATGATGATAACTATTCTTAAGTGAACTTTGCAGCTCTCAGCACTATGGTACCATTGTAGGTTTATTTGTACCTAATGTAATAGCATCTTTGGGATACACCATGATGCCACTGTAGAAAGGCTTCCTCACCTGTTTTTCCAGCTATAACCTTTTTATGCTTTTCTGAACTACCAGCTTATTTTTACTACAGTAGTCTTTCCACATTTTTATTCTCAAATAAACTTTTCTATTCTTAAGGCTGATCGATTTTCATTCCATTGCACTGTATTTTTAAATGTTCTGGATAGAGTTATCAGCCTAGAAGCAGCTTTCACTTCACTTTTCATTTTACAATAATTGCCATTTACTTTTCACTTTACAGTATTCTGCCTAGAAGAAATTCACTGGAATAGGGTTTTTAAGTACTAAAATGCCCTGTTCGGGCCCTTTCTGTTGCAGAAAATATTGTCAATAAGGTAGTAATTCTGCTGCATATCAAGTATGAGCTATTGAGACGTTACTATTCATCTGTTCTGGTGAGGAAAGAAATAAAAATGTTTTCAAGTTATATTTTGAAGTGGGCAATCCAGAAAGCAGAGACATTCAGACTGGTTGTTTTGAAAGGAAAGGTCTCTGAGAATGTGATGGCATGATATGACAGAATGAAGAATAGGACAGAGTGTTATTGAAAGGAACTGAAAAACCTTCTTGTGTAAATATATCTATACATGGAGGAGGGAGGGGATCAGCATCAGTCATCTAATTTGGATTAAAAGATACATCTCTCTTGGAGATGACCAGCCTCTGGTTGCATTGTAAGGAAAAAGACTATAGCTGAGCTACAATTATTCCTCAGAAATACATCCTTTTGAGAATTAAATCTTCACAGTTCCTGGCTGTTCTTCTGTAGTTTTATTTTCCAGTATATTGTTTACGGATCTTGCAGCAAGTGGTAGCTCAAATTTTAATTGTGACCATTTGTTATATTTTTTATTTTGTATATTTTTGAAGTCCTAGTTCTGTAGCTTATTTTAGATGAGTCTACAAATAGAAAAATAAATTAAGCAACTGTTTTTTCACAATGTTTCTAAAGAGATCATTACACACTTTTAAATTTTTTTATATGATACTAACATACTTTAGAAGTGCTATCTGATTTCTTCACCAGCACACAGGATTTGACAACCCAGCAAAAGACAAAGATGCTCTATTATTCACTAGAAATCAAAATGGAAGCATAAAACAGGCACAATGTGAACATTTGAAGAATTTCTATTACTTTTTTTTTAAAACCTTAAAAACTATTTTAATGCTTTGAAGATGTGCATCCTTTACATATATCTGGTAGAAAACAGGATTTGACATCAAATTTTAGAATCTTAGAACAGAATCATAGAATTGTTTAGATTGGAAAAAGCCTTTAAGAGCAAATCCAACCATTAATCCAGCACTGCCACATCCACCACTAAACCATGTCCCTGAGCATCACGTCTACACATCCTTTAAATACTTCCAGGGATGGAGACTCCACAACTTCCCTGAGCAGCCTGTTTCAATGCTTAACAACCCGTTCAGTGAAAAAATATTTCCTAATAGCCAATCTAAACCTCCTCTGGCATAACTTAAGGCCATTTCCTCTGTTCTATAACTTTTTATTTGGGAGAAGAGATCAATACTCACCCAATTGCTTATAAGTTTAGTAGTTTGTAGTGATAATGGTACACATGAGATGATTTGGCTATCTTGCACTCAACATAAATAGCTAAACATATAAAAGAAATTTCTGAATACTCCATTTTGGAGTTGACAATCCCTAACAAGAAGAAAGAAGAAACATAAATTAATGTTGATTCAAGCAAAAGATGCAATGGCTCATCTTAAAATATGGTTGATGGGCTACAGTCACTGAGAGATAGAAAAGGATGAAAAACTGTGCAGGCTGCAGGATGCTGTTTTGCAGAGAAGAAGCAGAAGTGTCAGTGTCAAAAGGCACACCCACACATAAAATGTCTCTACATTCTGCACTTCAAAATGTCTAAACTGCAAATTTATGGAATTAGATATTAATTTTGATTAAGTGAAACTGCTATAATGACTGTTCACCGGATTGCTAATGGGACGACTTGATACAGGGTTGTGATTTGTATTGTTAAAAATTCATTTTGTGCCTGTGTGTATGTTGATCCCTAGGGTTCAGGTCTGTGAAGCCTTGCAAGTTTGCACATTCCCTGCTTTTCAACCATAGTTTGATGTGTGAATTCACAGCAAATTTAGTGGGAAAGAGGAAATATAACCAGTTGATAAGCTTGGCTCTTTCTGTCAGCTCCTTGCAGCACCCCAGGCAAGCTTAGTAGCCTATCACATGGTGCAGGAATGCTTTCACCTGCAAAGGCAAAACCAGTGTTGGCTTAAAGGCTTGTGACAGCAAGTGAGCAGAGAGCCTTGCTCTCAGAGTCTTGGGAGTAGGCTCCTCTTTCCACACCAGCACAGCAATTTAACAGAGCAGTTTTGTGACTGGCAGTGAAAACTTGATGGCATACTTGCCCCTTGCTAATAAAGCAGATTGGACGGGATATGTGAAGGAGTTTATTTTAAATAACTAAATAAAAATTTCAGAAAAATTACACATATTAACAGCTCAAATAACTGTCCTCTTTAGAGTGTTTTCATGTGTATCTAGTTTAAATGCACCATGTCTCTGTGAAATGAAATGACGTTGAATACTGCTTTTGAGATACAACATCACTGATATTTGGCCTGGCCACTGAGATTGGGTGAGCCTCTTCTCTGCCCAGAAGTGGACATAGGACTCCAGATGAGGCCTCAGCAGGGCAGAGTAGAAGGAGAGGAGAGGTCACTTGACGTGCTGGCTACAGTCTTCTTGATACATCCCAGAATGTCATTGGCCTTGGCCACGAGGGCATATTGCTGGCTCATGTTTAGTTTATTGTCAACCAGGGCTCCCAGGTCTCTCTCTGCGGAGCTGCTCTCCAGCAGGTCAGCCCAAAGCCTGTACTGGTGCATGAGGTTGTTCCTCCCTAAGTGCAAGACTCTGCACTTGTCCTTTTTGAACCTCATGAGTTTGTTCTTTGCCCAACTCTCAAGCTGGTCAATATCCTGCTGAATGGCAGCACAGCCTTTAGTCATCAAGAGTAAAAGACAGTCCTTTATTTTTTAGTTATATGATTAAGGATCAACAAATAGTGTCTAGTAGTTTTACATGGAAAACATTATTTTCATTTTCCTCCTCTCCTTTTCATTATTATTTGGATCAAATCATATGTGCTGGCTTTGGTACAAATATGTTTAAGAGATTTTAATTAATTTAGAGAAGACATTGCCAGGTGAGTCTAAAAAATTTTGGAAATGGAAGTCACATTGAACTCATATTCTGATATCTTTTCTCTGATTTTTAAATGTATAATTTGTCATAGAATCACAGAATCGTTATGTTTAAATGAAACATGAGACAGTGGACTATCTTCATATGTGTAAATAAGAATATATCAAGTATCTTATCAGAAAAGAAACAGGAAGGATTATTTCAAATGTTTACTTGTTTACTGCTATTTTTTCCAAATGCCACAAAAACCTCCCATTAGGAGTTACTGTATCTCTTTTCAAGTTTTTAAATGGAATATTGCTACACCTGCAAAACATATATTGCACTGATTCAGGTCAGTAATGATCAAATTATAAAATGTTAATGTAATGAGGCCAGGTGGTTGTTCCAAATTGCTCCCAGACAATATTTTCTGATTTTAATTTGGGAATGCCACAGGGATTCATCCTACTCTTGTATTATTTCTGATCTATCACAGTGTTTGCTGGTGGGTGGCTGTCATTTGTTGACATGACATATTTGTTTCATATGGGTATGCTGATGTTATGCAATTGCTTGGCAGTTACATTGTCAAAGAAGTGATAAAAATATTCCTTATGACCCCTTATTTATAATAGTTTTTTTCTGCTGCATTATTCCTTATTGTGTAATCATTTTGTGGAATGAAGTCACATTTTGAGGGATAGAATACGTGTACGTTTTTGCCTATATCACTTTATTCAAATACTAAAGTAATTTAGATTTGAAGTTAGCGTTGATCAACACCCAGTTTTTACAGGTAGTGCTAAATATGCTTGCACTTGTAATGGGAGTGGCTGTAAAATCTTCAACATTGCAATGGTAATAAATGTTTAACATGTAATGTTGACCTTATATACACAAAGACAACAAAAAAAAGATGTGATAGAAAGCTTATTGGTGGAATTCACTTCAGGAATGGTACAGAACCCCATGAACCAGTACAGGCTGGGGATTGATCTGCTGGAGAGACCTGGGAGTTCTGGTTGACAACAAATTAAACATGAGCCAGCAATGGCCAAGAAGGCCAATGGCATCCTGGGATGCATCAAGAAGAGTGTGGCCAGCAGATCAAGGGAGGTTCTCCTCCACCTTTGCTCTGCCCTGGTGAGGCCTCATCTGGAGTTCTGTGTCCAGTTCTGGGCTGAAGAGGGACAGGGAACTTCTGGAGAGAGTCCAGCACAGGGCCACCAGGATGATCAGGGGACTGGAACATCTTTCATACAAGGAACGGCTGTGGGAACTGGGGCTGTTTAGTCTAGAGAAGAGGAGACTGAGGGGAGATCTTATTAACATTTACAAATATCTAAATGGTGGATGTCAGGAGGTTGGTATATCTCTTTTTTTCTATTGTGTCTAGTTACAGGACAAGGGGTAATGAAAAAAAAAAAATGGAATACAAAAATTTCCATTTAAAGATAAGGAAAAACTGTTTCACTATGAGGCTGCCCAGGGACGATGTGGAGTCTCCTTCTCTAGAGGTCTTCAAAACCTGCCTTGGCACGTCCCTGTGTGACCTGATCTAGTGGACCTGCTTCTGCAGGGGGTTGGACTAGAAGATCTCTAAACATCCTTATCAACCCCTACCATTCTGTGATTCTGTGAGAGATCAGCTTTACACAGAGCTATAACTGGATCTGGTAAAAATACCTGGTCAAAAGCTGTTCTTGGAGTAGTGCAATGAATATGTACTGCAGTGAATGGGTTTTCCCACACCACTCAGTTACTGTATTTTAGAACCCTAAACACAGAGATAACTTCCATCTCTATACTTGTTCAGAAATCTTACATAGCAGAAATATGAAATTCAAATCAAGTAGTGCAACTCTGAATACTTGAAACAGTTCAAACAGGTTGAAACATCTGTTTTGTCTGGAATACAAATGCAAACAAGTTATTGAGCATTACCTATTTGCACATGGGCCAGATGTCTGAACCTACATGGATGATACATATTTTCTAGATATATAACTGTAGTTTGTATATACAGTATGCATATCTTTCCAAAGGATGACTTAGACTTTGACTTATGACAACATCTAGTTTATTGTCTTTTGGTAATGACTTCATGTTGCTATCCAAGAGCCATCAATATGCTGTCTTCATTTTTTGTGCTTCAGTAATTTCAGGTGCAATGTGATGTTTGTTCAGCTGTGCTTGCCAATCTCTAAAATACATTAATGTACTGAGAAGGTAAAATGACTTACATAGAAAAGAATAATTACAATAATGATTGGTTGTTATTCTTGTTTATTCAGAGCAGTATTCTAATTAGCAGCTCAGGAAATAGCTACTTCCTACATAGCTGTCATCTATATTAATTCCTGAGGTAGAACACAGTTGATTTAATACTGAATTCTCCACTTCCCATAGAAAATAGTGATGATTCCTATACATAAAACTGTACGCCGATGTATTGCTACTCCCGCTGCCACTAGGAACTGGCAGCTACTAGAACAGCCTTAAAATTGCTGTAGAAGAAGGAGCAGGCTGGAATTCCCCTGTGCAGTGAGTTAATAATATGTCCATTTACCTTTTCTACTCCTGTTTCTTAGCCTCAGCTTTAGTTCTGGAACCAGCACCAATGGTCTGCAAAATCTGTGTCAAAATGGATGCTTTTTGGATGAGGACAAGTAATGGTGTTAATTTGCCTGTGTGGAATAAGGATGCTGTTAAAGTGGGGCAGTAGAGAATTGCAGTGTTACATATAGGGAGAAGTCTTATTTTGAAAACTAGAGAGGTAAAACGGCACAGGAAAGGAGAGGCTGGCCACTTGTGGTTTAAGCCCAGTCAGCAACAAATTACACACAGCTGTTCACTTAGCTCACCCCACACCCCTACACCTTCTGTAGTACACAGAGGCTCCAGTGAGATGGGAGAATAGATAACTAAGGTCCATGTGCATTGAGACGAGGGCAAAAAGGGCTCGATTGCTAGTTATGATTCTGGGCAAGACAGACTCAACTACTCAACTTAGGGAAGAAAACAAGAACAGTTTAATCTACTACCAACTAGAAACAGAACAGAGAGAAAGCAAAAATAGCAGGATGATGAGAACTAACAACCAGCACTTTAAGATTGCCTTACCCCCACACTTCCCTTCTTCCTGGGCTCAGCTCCCTGCTCCCAATATCTCTACCTCCTTCCCCCTCAGTGTCTTGGTGGGTCAGGGAATGGGGAACATGGTCAGTCCCTCACAAATGGTCTCTCCTGCTTCTTTCTTCTCAGAGAAGGAGAAATCCTCACATTCTTCCCTTGCTCCAATATGGGGTCCTTAACGAACCTCTCCAGCATGAGTCCTTCCCAAGGGCTGCTGCTCCTCACAACCTCCTCCAGCGTGAGTCTCCTTCACGGCAGCACAAGTCGAGGCACATTCTGCTCCAATGCCACCTACCCACAGAGTCACAGTCCTTCTGGGCACAGTCACTCCTGGCTTGGGTTTCTTCCTGAGCTGATGGCCAGATCTCAGCTCCACCATTGCCCCCCACGGCTTTCAGGAGCACAGTTGCTGTCTCACTACAGGATGCGGGGGAGTCTCTGCTCCAGCACGCCTCCTCTTCTCTTCCCACACTGACTACAGAGTCCGTATGGTCACTTCTCTCTCTACTCCAACTCCTTCCACCACCTCATAGAAGGAACAACCCTGCTCTTCCAGCTTTCTCTAAAAAGTGATTGTGGAAACACCCAATTGGCTCAGCCCCAAAGTTAGGTCTGACTTAGAGATGGGGAATGTTTCAAGCAACTTTTTAAAGGATCCGCTGTTACACCCCCTTCCCCATTATCAGAAACAGCTCTACAGCACACCACTGAACTGGAAATGTACTGAAAACTGAGGTGCTGAGCAAGTATTCACTTGCCAAGTGAGAAAGAGAATGGATGAGTCTTTCACACTTAAAAGCTAAAACATGTTTCAGTACGACTATATAAACTACGTTTAGCCATGACTATATTTACCCCTTGTATCTAGCAACAGGACAAGGGGTAATGGGATGAAGCTGGAACGCAAAAAGTTCCATTTAAGAAAAAACTACTTCACTGTGAGGGTGACGGAGCCCTGGCCCAGGCTGCCCAGGAAGGGTATGGAGGTCTTCAAGACCCGCCTGGACATGTTACTATGTGACCTGATCTAGACTGACCTGCTTCTGCAGAGGGGTTGGACTAGATGATATCTAAAGGACCCTTCCAACCCTACCATTCTATGATTCTATGACTGATGAGTCAATATTGGAAGACATGGTATTGGAAGTCAACATGGTAAAATAATACATCTTAACCAGTCCTTAATGTTTCTGATTGTCCTCTCATAATTTTCAAAACATATTTCATTCTTCCCGTTCTTTTGGGAATCCATGGAAAATATTTTTTTTTCATCTGCATAAAAAGAAATAGGAATGTTTCATCTCTACTTTTATCTGACATTAAATATTAAGCTTTTACAAGTCTTCCAAGTTTCTCAGGTCTTTTTTAGTCCATGTGAACTAGAAACTTCTTTTTTGGTGATCTGAATATAAGCAAATTTTGGTAAATGAAGACACACAGGTTTCACCACATCTTTCTTCTTCTTGTATTATCTATTTTTATATTAATTGTTTTGACTTGTTTGGTCTTTCGGAAGAATTTTTGTGGAACATTTAACAAGAGGGAAAGTGACAGCATTGCGAGGATTTCAGCTGAACTACTATTTCATGCTTCTAGATCCTCTCCTTCAGGAAAAATTAGAACCTGTAGGATAAAATTCATGAGAAAGCAATTGAAATTAAACAAGTCTAGGAAGCTAATTATTGAGAGGAAACGCTTCATTAAAAATGGTTACTTGGGAAACAAGGAAAATGAAGAGGAGATACTATAACCATTACTTAACCAGGAGACTACTACAAAAAGGAAGGGAATTGCGGAGACATGATGGGAGAGCTTACATGACTGGAATGTGGTCACGGATGGCTACGTCATTTTTAGGAAAGGTAGGCCAGAAAGGTGAGATGGTTGAGTTGCTCTTTATGTGAAAGAGCAACCAAAATGTACTGAATTCTGTCCATGTGAGAGTGAGGGGCAAGTTGAGAGTTTGTGGGTTAGAATTAAGGGTCAGGCTAGTGTGTGTGACACTTGTAGGTGTCTATTACAGGCCATCTGATCAGAATGGGGAAGTTGATGAGGCCTTCTACAGGCAGCTGGGACCAGCCTCAAAATCACAGACCCTTGTTCTCATGGGGGATTTCCACTACCCAGACATCTACTGGAAGCCTACACGATAGTCACTTACATTCCATAAGGTTCTTTCAGTGCATTGATGATAACTTCTAGATGCAAATGGTGGATGTGCCAACTAGGAGAACAGCACTGCTGGATCGTGTACTCACAGACAAGCAGGGCCTGGTTGAAGTGGTGAAGGTTGAGGGCAGCCTTGGCTGCAGTCACCACGAGATTGTGGAGTTCAGGATCTTGTTCAGTAGGAACAGAATACCAAGCAGGATCACAACCCTGGACTTCAGCAGGGCCAACTTTAGGCTTGTCACGCAATTTCTATGGGACATCCCATGGCACAGGATATTACAGGATAAAGGCACCCAAGATAGTTGGTCTCTATTCAATGATTGCTTTTTCGAGGCTCAGGATCAGAGCATCCCAGTGGGTAGGAAATCAATAAAGGGAGCCAGAAGACCTGCGTGGTTAAATAGCAAACTGTTGGGCAAATTCAGTGGAAGAAGAGAGTATATAGATTATGGAAGGAAGAAATGGCTACTTGAGATGAATATAAGACTGTATTCAGAGGATGTAGGGAGGCAACTAGGAAAGCTAAAGCCTCATTGGAGTTGCACCTTGCAAGGGAGGTCAAGGACAGCAAGAAGGGCTTCTTCAAATACATTGTAGATAAAACTAACACTAGAGGCAACTTAAGCCCACTTCTGAATGAGGCGAGTGCCCTGGTGACAGAGGATACAGAGAAGGCAGAATTACTGAATGCCTTCTTTGCCTCTAGCTGTACTGCTGGAGACTGTCCTCAGGAACCCCAAACTCCAGAGGAAATCAAATTAAAGGAGAAGTTTTGTTTGGTTGGTGAGGACTGGTTTAAGCATCACTTGAGGAATCTGGATGTGCATAAACCCGTGGACCCCAATGGGACGCACCTGCAGGTGCTGAGAGAGCTGGCAAAAGTCATTGCTAAACCACTTTCCATCATCTTCAGTGAGGCGTGGAGAACAGGAGAGGTGCCTGAGGACTGGAGAAGAGCAAATGTCACTCCAGACTTCAACAAGGTCAAGAAGGAGGAGCAGGTAACTACAGACCTCTCAGCCTCACCTCCATCCCTGGAAAGGTGATGGAACAACTTCTCCTGGGTAAAGTCTCCAGGCACTTAGAGGACAAGAGGGTCATTAGGAGCAGTCAACATGGTTTTACCAAAGCAAAGTAATGTTTGACCAACTTGCTAGCCTTTTATGAAGATGTAAGTAGGTGGTAGTGCAGATGTGGTTTATCTTGATTTCAGTAAAGCATTTGTAACTGTCTCCCACAGCATCCTCACAGCAAAATTGAGACAGTGTGGGCTGGATGATCAGGTAGTGAGGTAGATTGTGAACTGATTAAAGGGAAGAAGGCAGAGAGTTGTGATCAATGGGGCAGGGTCTAGTTGGAGGCCTGTGTCTAGTGGAGTCCCTCAGGAGTCAGTGCTGAGACCAGTACCATTCCAAATATTCATTAATGACATGGGAATAGAGAGCACTGTCAGCAAGTTTGCTGATGATACTAAACTGAGGGGAGTGGCTGACACACCAGAAGGCTGTGCTGCCATTTAATAAGAAGAGTTGAAGAGAGAGAAATGTAATGAAACCCAACAAAGGCAAGTGTAGAATCTTGCATTCGGGAAAGAATAACCCCATGTAGCAGTACAGGCTGTGGAATGAAATCTTGGAGAGTAGTGTAGAGGAAAGGGACCCAGGGGTCTTGGTGGACAGGAGGATGACCATGAGCCAGCAATGTGCCCTCGTGGCCAAGATGGCCAATGGTATCCTGGGATGTATTAAAAGGGCTGTGGGTAGTAGGTCGAGAGAGGTTGTCTTCCCCCTCTGCCCTTGTGAGACCACATCTGGAATATTATGTCCAGTTCTGGGCCCCTCAGTTCAAGAAGGACAGGGAGCTGCTGGAGGGAGTTCAATGCAGGACCATGAAGATGATGAAGTGGAGCATCTCCCTTATGATGAAAGGCTGAGGGAGCTGGGGTTCTTTAGCTTGGAGGAGACTGAGGGGTGGCCACATTAATGTTTACAACTATGTAAAGGGTGTGTGTCAGGAGGATAGAACCAGGCTCTTCTCAAAGACGTCTTATGATAGGACAAGGGACAATGGGTATAAGCTGGAACATAAGAGGTTCCAAAGAAATACAAGGAAGAATTTCTTCACTGTGAGGGTGATGGAGCACTGGAACAGACTGCCTAGATGGGTTGTTGAGTCTCCTTCTCTGGGGACATTGAAAACCCACCTGGAAGTTTCTGTGAGATCTACTCTAGGTGGTCCTGCTCTGACAGGGGGGCTGGACTAGATGATCTTTTGAGGTCTCTTCTAACCCTTGAGATTATGTAGTTTCTGTTTTATAAGACATATGACAAAAGCCAACGTGCTTGCTTTTCAGAAAGGAAGTTTAAAAGTACATAGATACATTCAGTTTTGGTACAAGGGCTGATAAAATGACCATCTACAGTTTATCACAGATTGGGGTTTTTTTCCTATGATCATGAGGGGCAAAGCAGAATCCAAATGACAGCATGTAAGAACTGGGTGTGGGATAAACAGTTCTCTGAGAAAGAGGTTTGTTTTAAAGTCATATTTTTGCTAAGCAGGAAGGCCCAGTGAGGCCCTGTAAATCAAGTTTTTAAGAACACTTTAAAATTCTTTTAAAAATAATTAATTAAAAATTGAAAAACAGAGTTTATGGAATTGTTTGGAAGTCCTTATGTTTTTTTAGCAAGTTTTTCACTTCAGCAATATGCCAATCCTAAATCTCTAGTTAGCTGAGAGGGTGATTTGCATTTGACATATGCAAATGAGCTGTCAGTTTGAAGCAAAAGAGTGGTGCAGGTCATGTTTCCAGTGTTCATTTAGATTTGACATCTCATTTATGCCGAGGAGAGACTGTTAGAAAATATTAAAACACAAATAATGCTGGCACAGCAGGGTTTTTTAAAGGAGATTATATTTACTTTCTTTCCACAAAGTTAAGAAATAAGTGAACTTAATATTAGAAAATCCTGTGATAATTATAGAAAGATGCTACACTATATCTGACATTCTCCAGGCATTGGTTTTGTCCCCAGGGAGAAAGCGATAAGACCTACTGAGTGCTAACAGTCATGAAATTGCTTCCAGTAAGAATAACCATGTTCTAATTTAGATAAAATTTCTTTGTACACTCAGATATTAAATATTCAATTATATTGTTTTTGTGTATTTTTAGCAGTAGATCTAAGCAATACAAATCACTCTGAACATCCTACATTAAGAAACTGTAACATTTAGGGTAGCTTACTTTTAGTGTCCATGATTTTATAGAAACTTGTATTTGAACTTGTAGTATATGAAAGTCTTTACTGACACAAAAGAATCTCATCCCTATCTGGAAAAATTGTTAACTTTCAATATATTCAGTCTGTGCCAATACTTAAAGAGGAAACAAAAAAAATCTAATGTTTCGACCATCCTTTTGGGAGACCAAAGGACACTCTGAAAGTCTCTGTATGGTTTCCTCTATTGAATCTGAATGGTGCATTACTGTTTCATGATAGCTGACATTCTGTACTTCCTGTAAGAAGGCAATAAAGGACAAAGACAAGTATTTGCACAATTTTGTACCTTTTTGGAAGCCCTTGTAATCTGAAGGACAAGTACAAAATTAATTTCCCATGTACAATTTTGAATCCTATGAAGTCTACATGGGATGCTTGAAAGCAAGTCACAGAGAGTGATACAGGACTAAATGATGTTAGTAGAAAGACTCCGATCCCTCGAACTCACCTGTTAGATCTGGTACTTAATTTCTTGCATCACGATAATTATGCATGCATACTAAAGCAAATAACAGTATTTAAACAAAAAATAATCCCTACAAGTACAGCTGCTTGCAACAATTGCACTGTTATACATTCTGAATATGCAGAGTTTTTTTAAATACTAGAAATGTTAACAAAAAAAAAAGGTAGAGGCATATTCAGTGTCTTTGAGATGGAAAAAAAAAGTCCATTCTTTTACTACCAAAAAAATAAGAAAATAAAAATCCATCTTCCAACTTAATTTTGCCCACTCAAAGCAGAAATAAATGTCACCACTGGTAACTAAAAGCATAACACAAGATTTTTTCAAGCTTTAGATTCAACTTAAGATAATCACAGTGGACATATCATAGTTTAAATGTGTAATAAACTCAGCAATGTCAATTGCAGATGTTCAAAAACATGTGTCAAACTCCAGAAATCCTTGACGTATGTTTCTTTCTATTCATCTGCTTGTTCTTAAGTATTTAGAACTCCCTTGTATCTTGTTTTCATACAGCTGAGGACTGGAAACTTACTTCATTTTTAATGCAAAGAGTAAGTTTGTCACGTTCTTTGTTACATGCCATAAAATATAACTGTACTGCTAATGCACACTGGAGTTTTTTTCTGGGTGTGATGAGGTGATACGGCTTGGAGAAGCTATATATGTCTAGTAAATGAAGTGAGTTTCTGTAGTACAGATAATTTATAGTTTATGCAAAGATGTCTTGGAGCTCATGGCTTTATTCATGAAAGGAAATGACAAATGCAATAGCAGTAAATATAGGATGATGTTTCTCTTAAAAAGGTAAACTAATTGCTTCCCCTTTATAGAGGGAAATACTTTTTTAAGCTCTTCAGAAAAAAAAAGTCCTTCATAAAATTGATAGACTACATAAATTTTACTTTTAACTTAAAAAAAAATCTAATAAATTCGGTTCAAGAATTTTTACATGTCCATGTTCTCTCATGAAAAAAAACAAGTCAGAGCAGAAATCCAAGTAAATCAATATATCTTCCATTTGTCCAGCAGAAAACATAAAAACGTGTTATTGAGGAATGGGCAGAGGAGTAATTCACCACTGAAAATTAATAAAAAATATTAACAATTATAAATTGCTTAGGGAGAAGTTCCTTCACTCCAGACCACATCTATGTCGACAGCAGATACGATTTTTTTAGATAGACGGGTGCATATATAGTACATTTCTGCAGGCAGAATTGAAGGACTTGATATGTCATCAAACAGCATGAGCCTTTAATATCACAGAATGAAAATAGTTAATGATTAAAAAGAAAATTGAAAAAATTAGACTCCTAACTTAAAATGAGGAGAAGGATCCAAAAACAGAGCTTCTATCTCTTTCAGTTACAAAGATTATTCCATTTCTTGCAGTTTCTTCCGTCTCTTTGAAGACACTTGTCCAGTGTTAAAATGCCTCTACTTCTCTGGCAAGAAAAGCAAACAAATAATTGCACTGCTGATGGATTTTACAACCATTGGATCCAGTTTTCTTCTTCTGTTTACTTTATATCAAAGTTGTTCTTGTCAGTCCTGCAAGCTGCTTCTGACTTAACTGACTGCAAGTAAGAGAACAGGCCATCATGTCTGATGATACTCTTAATGCACACAAAGTTGACAGAAAATAAGCCCTCGAGAATTCCACTCAAGAGCTGACATGATTGATCACTTTGATGTGTATTAGCTTTCCTTAAATTACCCTCTGTAAATGACAACTCTAAGTCCAATTTAGTACTCTCAGTGCTTTTGCTTCTTTTAAACTAAACATCCCTGTTGAGTCTTGAAGAACATGCTCTTAAATACATTTATTACTGATTAAAGAACAAGCACAATACTGACATAAAATTCACTAGTAATAAATTTAGTTCCACATAAAAATTTCAAACCATTTCAGTAGCAAAAGACTTAGAGTCATATCATACAATGAAATATTATGCTGATATAAAATATGTAGTTTGGATGTCTGAAGAAACTGCAGAAGACTTGACAATTATCATGTTTCCATATTCTAGTGGAAACAGATTTAAGCATTATCTGTCATTATTCTAAGACTATGAAAAGTCCACCTGTATTTTCAGGTTTAACTTTACCCTTAAAATAGCAATAAAAGTAGCTTTGTAGTGGCCCATGTGACAGTGTCTCAAGTCTTTGTTTTGCAAGTAGAAAAAAATTGAGTATTCTAGTCTCACTTTATTTCCTGACAGTCAAGTGTGTTTATTTTATTTCTGGTTATTATCATTAATGGTTGAGCTTTGCAACACAAATAGTGTCTCATTTAGGCAATACAAGCCTGCTTTTTATTTTTATCTGATGAGATACCTTCTAAGAGACAGGAGAAGCTTCTATTGCTTTGGGAAAGATGATGTATTTCCTTCAAGCATTTTTGAGTATTTAATAACTTATAGAAAAGTATGTACAGTAAAATCATAATCTGATTTACTTTTAAACAGAAGAAATGTACTTTGAGTCTCCTTTCTTGGAAATATTTCATAGATGGGAATGGGAAAATCCAAGCATCCTGATTTAGGGGGAAGAATTAATCTATGTGCCACTGATTCTGACTTGGGCCTTCAGATTTCCATCATTTAATAGTCTCAGTTGATCACATTTGTTTCATGTACAGCATTAAGATAAACACAACATACAGGGCACATGATTTTATCTGAAACAGAACAACTGCAGAAGAGACACAGATGTACCCTATTAATATCCCTGTTATCATGTACAGGTACATTTGATAAGAACCCCAGAAACAATAAATTTCCATCTTTCCTCCTAATTGCTGATAATATTTCTGTTTCCTTTACATTACACATGGTTTGTATTTCTAACTTTGACTGACTTTGACAGTGTTAGTGACAGTGTTCATCTTCACAAATAAAATATTGGACAGCTTCTTAAGGTCACTTTAAGTGGAGCAGGGAACAGAGTTCAGATTTATATCAGGTTGGCATCAAGACTCATTTGCTTTGCCAGCCTTTCAACAGGATTGTGGAAAATAATTTTTATATTGCTAAACGTTTGCACTTTGAAGTGAATTTGGATGGTGTGATGATGTTCACTGTTACGTTTTAGGCTAAAAAAAATTATTCCTCTGAAAAAAGTTTTGGATTCATCTAAATTTGTTTACTTAGAGCCTGATACAGAATATTTTGTCCATTTCTTATACGCAGGATATCTGTTGATGTAAGCTGCAAGTGTTAAAATTTGAGTTAATAAGCTTGTCTTTCAGCTCATTCTGAAAAATGTAACCTATGTTATCTAAGGACATGAGTTGTCTCAAGCTATTTCTAGGCATGCATAAAAACCATTTCCTTACAGATACAGTTTGAATCCTGTGCATTTCAACAGGTTTTGAGTGCCATTTCCATCTAGCAGAGATTTGGTATCTCTATGCAATGAGGTTTTGGTGAATTTCTGTTCCAGTTCACTGTCCAAGGAGCTATGTTAGCTCTTCAGTGCAGCTGCATCTCTTAGCATTTGCTGAATTTATGACCTAGCACAATGAGCTCCTTGAGAGCTTGTGTCCCTGGAGGCATTATTAAACAGACTGTACATTTGCAAGGTGTGGCAAAGTGATTATTACTATACTTAAATCTGAAATGAGGTGGAGAATTAGAAGAGAAAAGAAATCTGTTTTCACCTTCTTTAAAGCTTTCATATTTTTTTTCGCCCTAACTCTTGATTCTTGGGTCTGACTAACACTTCAATAACTCAGCCTTGGCCACTCTCTTCTGTTAAAAAATAGCACCAAAAAAAAAAAAGTGATGAAATTCAAAGTTTGATACCATTGATAATAGACATTTGTTACACCACAGTTAGGCAGATTTATCTCAATCTCTTATCATTCCCTTTTTGTATTACATTAGGATCTAATCCATCTTTTGAACTACCTTTGGCTATTTCAGGTGCCCAGCTGCCCCATTTAATCATTGGGAACAAGCACTGTTTTTGCATATTAGATAACAAATTTAGGTAGGTTTAATTTGTTGTAGAGTTCAACAGTCTCTACTAGAATGAAACCCAAGGAAGTGACTTTTACACAAGAAAAATATGAAGAGAGGCAGACCTCAAATACCTTGAGACCCAGGCCATGGCTCATTACAACATAATTCCCCTGTACTTGACTTTGGTGAAGCTGCACTTTGAATACCATTTCCAGTTTTGGGCCCCTCACTGCAAGAAGGACACTGAGGTACTGAAGAGAATACAGAGGTGGGCTACTAAGCTAGTGAAGGATTTGGAGCATGTCTCCTATGAGGAAGTTTGCTGAGGGATCTTGTGCTGTTGAGCCTGGAGAAAAGAAGGCTCATGGGAGACCTTATTGCTCTCTATAACTGTCTGAAAGGAAGTTTTAGTGATTTGGGAGTTGGTCTGTTCTCCCGAGTACCAAGCAATAGAACAAGAGGAAATGGCCTCAAGTTGCACCAGAAGAGGCTGCATATTGGGAGGAATTTCTTTACTGAAAGGATTGTCAGACATTGGAATGGGCTGCCCACGGAGGTGGTGGAGTCACCATCCCTGGACGTGTTTAAGAAAAGGTTGGATATTGCACTTAGAGAAATGGCCTAGAGGTTGATAGGGTTAGGACAAAGGCTGGACTCGACGATCTCAAAAGTCTTTCCCAGCTGAAACAATTCTATGATTCTATAATTCTTCCCCTTTCACAAGAGCCCTTCACCACTGCAGATAGAAAGCTGCAAAATGAGAGGAATAAAATTGGCAGCATACAGTGAGGAGAGTCATCAAGATGATTAGGAGGATGGATGATGGGGGAACTGAGAGCTGGGAATATATTGCTGTCTTCAACTCTACCAGTTGACAAATTCCATTTTAATATTAAGGAAAATATAGTCAGGGTGAGTAGATCTCAAAGAGAGGCTATGGCATTAACATCCTTGGAGAGACTGAACTTGATTAAACATGGCTCTGAGCAACCTGGTCTTGAAGTTAGCTTTAACTTTGAAGTTGGCCTTAGTGCGACCAAAGGGTTCTACTATATGACTTTCAGAGGTGCCTACCAGCCTAGATTAATTTATGTCTCTGTCTCTCAAAGCTGCCTGAATTCACAGAACATAGCTACACAGCAGCCAAAAAACAGCTGCTGCAGTACAGCACATCCCTGCCTTGTCTATCCTGGGCCACTATCTCATGCTGGGCTGTCAAATTCTTTTGCTAACTGTAGATGGGAAGAGGGGACAACACTTGAACCACAACACTCTTCTAGGTTTCCTGTAATATGATAAGCTCTGTGATACAGGCACTATTATTTGGCTCCAAGTGCAACAGAGAACTTAAGAGTTAATGCCTTTGATTTCATGAGAGGAACTGGCATCTTTCTGTTTCAAAGTACTTTGACAATTTCTTTTAAAACACTTGACAAAAATAGCTCAGTCTGGAAACAAGCAGGTGTTTAGGCACTTTTTAATGCATATATTAATAAAAAATGAGTCATTTGTGTTAATCTGTGTTAGGCTATTACAGATCTGGTTTGCACTGCATTACAGAGATACTAACCATGAATATTCAACATGAGGAATGCTTCATTGTGTTCAAATATGACATGGTAACATACTTACGTCAATATAGGTAAGGGCTTCAAAAAACTGGGGAAAAGTGAATATGTTTCCAGTGTTCAAGCCTGGATGTCTGGTGTCAAACAATTAATTGCACTGAGTAGCAGGACTTTAAGTTCTGAACTGCCACAGACTGAATATAAAGAGCTAAAGAATTTTGGGAAAAAAAACACAGGAAAAAAATAAAGGTGTAGGTTAAACATCTTGTTTAAACAGTCATATGATGTTCTGATTTCTTTAATGCCACCAAATTTTGCAACAGATGTGATGTTCTCTATGATGTATTACTGTCCACTTGCCAATCCAGCTGGCATTGTGTTTGCTTTACGTTTGCTGGAGAAAAGGGAGATAAGGATGGGATGGCTAACATGAAAGCCTCACTTTTACTTATTTTACTATTTAGAGAATGAGAAGGTTGCACTTCATAGGCTAGATAAATTTTGTTTCATATTATTCAGTCATAACCCAGAATTACGTCAGTAGCGTGTTTTCCGAGATGCTTTGTTGCATTTTTTGTAAATAGGCTGCAGAAAATACATAGAGACATTAAGATAAACAACACTTCTTTCTCCCTCAGCACACCTGTCAGCAGAAGAATGATTTAAGGCCTTTTCCCAGAAAAGCAGGGCATGTATGCTTGACACATCACAGAGTGCCTCTGTTTTCTAAAACAGCACAGTCTTTGATTTCCAGTCCAAATACCTTGCACTGTCAAACAGGCAGATTTGGATTTGAGCTCTGTTGTAAATATTTTGTCTGATCCAAACAGAATGCTGAAACTGACAGGGATAGATATACATGCATGCACTTATATACATATAAAATTGAACTGGCTGCAGTTTTTAGTCTTTTGCAACTATGACAAAATAGAATATTATTCTTTTTAGTCCTATGATGATAATCAACAATATTTTTTAAAGTTTTGAAGTGTTTGTGTAGGTTTCTTATGATCAGAGAATAAAAACATCTCCTAGACTTTGTACCAGAAAACAAACTTTCGTGGATCACAGAATCAAGGAGTGAAAATTAGAGTAAGAATTATGTATCCCATGTGATACAGTGCACAGGAAATTTAAGGCAAAATAGAAGAGGTGCATGTGTGAAAGTTGTCAGTATCTTGGGCTGTTATCCGTTTATGCATCTTTTACTTTAAGTTTTTCTTTCATAGTTTTTTTTATTGGTTTCACAGAAAAGAGATAAGCCTGAAAAATGTAATGTGTAGTACAGTATACCATCTTTTCTGTTAAAGCATATAATTATAAAGAAAAGTTTGCTTTTTTGTATTCATTTTCCAGATTTTATTTTAATTATAATTTGTGTGTAAAATAATGAGTTGAGAAGGTGATTTTACAAGTCACCAGTCTGAATAACAAAATCAGTAAAGTTGAAACTGAATCATTAACATTGCCTTATGTTTACAGCTCTTTGTATGAAAGGAATATATTCTAATGATTACCTGATTCTGGCAGTATACCATCTTTACACCACTTTTTGCAAGTGGAGCTCAAAATTGGACAAAACCAAATTCAAAAGATACAGATTCCTCATCTTTCATTGCTTAAAATATTGGAGACTGTTTTTTTGTTTCAGGAATGAACCAAACGGATGTTGGGACTCGGGTTTAGGGAACTGAGCATTTACTGCAATTTTAGATGCTATATATCTTTCCTGGCTTGAAGCCATTGCTTTGATAGACACAGCTCAGGTACCACTCCTAGTTTTTACCTGCCAGACCCACAGAAAGGTCTCAGAAATTGCAAATACATAGGGCATCCAAAATGGCACAAGCTGCTTATGTTTTGGTATCCAAATCCCACCTCTTAATGTACGACTTGGAGGGTGCTGTTGCTAAGGCACCAAACTGAGTTTTCAGCACAGGATTTTTGCTTAACTACAGGCAAGATCTTCCCATATATTGGTGATTTTGCTTCAGTTCCATGAAAGGACTTTCCTTATTCCTACTGTTCATCTGTCTCGACTGGAACAACTAGAAGGTTCCTGTGGAAAGATCTTGGGCTAGCATGCATCACAGTTTGACTGTGATTTCAAATGAGTGTCTCTTGTGCCTAAGTAGTACAAATAGTAGCAAATGAATGAAAAGCTGATAAACCATTTGGGAAAGGAGCTTTTTGTTCTGATATTTGTAGCCTAAGCTCTTGGGATTTAAATTGCCCTAAACTATAGTCATGTGTGCTACTTAATATTAATTGTGTTAGGAACAGTAAATCAGTTACTTCTGTATGGAAAATGTTTTCATATTGTTGAGCACTATGTGAGCAGTCTTGTACTTAATTAAGACATGAATTTCTAGTAAAGGGAAGTTTTAGTTAAATGAAGTAAATGTTCTGTGATCTTAGTGATTCTGAGTATTTTGACCTTTACTATCTTCACTTGTATATATATGTATGACACTATTTGTGTCAGCTCAACAGTGATAGTTCCATTTTGGATTAAAAGGGATATATATTTTTATCAGCCTTGCAAAGTTGTCAAGACAGTTTACCAGCCTGTGTGTAAAATATGTTTCCTCCATTCTACTATCGTGATTGAAGAAAATACTGGTTTTTGTCAGTGTCTCGGCCTACATTTTTGTAACACAAGCCTTAAAAATGGTCACTTTACTTGTAAGTGTTTGGAGGAAATACGTGCAGAAGTAAAATATGGTAAGATCTTCAGATGAAAATGCTGTATTTGTCCTCTTAATTCTTGTTAGCACTCTAACTAGTGAGATCTTGGGTCTGAGCTGTGACCTTGAGGTTAAGAAGCATAGTAATTATCAGACTTTGAAAAAGTGACCGTTACATTTTTTAGGTTACATTAAGTAGTATTTAATTATTATAAAACATAAATTTAACTTTGTTAATGTATTATATTCCATTTAAATTAAAATATATCTAAATAAGGTTTCAAATTTGAGAACAGTTTTTTAACACTAATGTAGATGTTCTCATAACCTTTGAAAAACGTTTATTGCATATTTTATTAAAATCCAGAAATCCAGCAGAATACTTAACACATTTCCTTGATTCCAGTTTTTTCTTAGCAAAGTAGTGTTTGCTTGTTTACTAAGTAGGTACCAGTGTTGAATTCCTGTCCAGAACTAGCTGACCAGTTAAAACAATTGGTGTTGGAAATTGTCTCCGTGATAGGGAAAGACAGCCATGGTTGTCCTCAGGCAGCATTTGAATGAAAGGGAAGAGATCTGACATGAAACAAGAGCATAGTTAGGGAACCATGTGATGTGGGAGAGACTAGAGGTACTGCAGATCAGATGTGTGCTCAATATAGACTGAAGGCATTTAAGGCTTTGGGGCAGATACCAAACAGAATTCAGCCCACAGAAAGNAGCAGAACTGCAGTTGCTACACTAGTTGCAGCACTGCCCCGGCCCAGCTGCTGCCCTTATATCCCGAGCGTGATGTCACATGGGATTGAACAGCCTGGCCACGCCCCCCAGCGGCAGCTGGGGAGAGTTAATTCTATCCTGGCCAAACCCAGGACAGTGGATTAAAACAACCGTATTCCCACCTCCAAAAGGGGTACATATTCCATTCCTGTACTACGTAAGAGGGCAGTACAGAACGTGCAAATAATAACACGCTACCGCTTCCTGAGGAGCCTATGTTCCTGTAAGTCTTTCTAGTACAAATCCTGAATGATTGGTTTGCACTTGCCTTGTGTTTGATCTTGTCTTGCTCTGTAAGTGCTGACTGGCATGCCCTATTCGTTACAGCACACTGCATGCCTGGCCTGGCTCATGTGCCAATAGTTCACAAAGCTGATGTGAGAGAATCCCTGGGATTTTTACCAAAGACCATAACAACTTAGCAATTTAATTATAGAAACAACTTTCCTTCTCTAATCTTTAAGAGTGGCGAGGAAAAAAATAATCTCTTTAAAAAAGGGGAAAACATCCAATTGTAGTCCTTTCTCTAGCAAGGGTATCATTTACTAAGTAATCTGTATTCAGAAATATATCAGTTGTATATTTCCCTGCCACAGAAGGCTGACATATTAATTTTAAACTGCAGGAGGAAGTGGTTTGTTTTTTGGATAGGTTGCTAAGAAGTTTTTTGTTGGAGTTTGTAAGAAACGAGCCTTCTCTTTAAACCTCCAAGAGTTAGCCACATAATATAGTTAGCCCTTCCCATTGCACCCCAGAGTCACCATGCAACCAACTTCAGCTGTAGTTTGTGCTAGAAGACCTTCTCTCTGAAAACCTTAATTCTGGTAGACTTAATACTAAAAAACAGACATCCCTGAACAGGTTGGGCTTCGTAATTGCATCATTAAAGAGAAATGCAGCTGCTTTTCATTTAATGGTCACTATGGTGCCTGTATTAGAAATCAAGAGAGTTAGGACTTGAGGCTTTGTGCCATATGGTTCTCAGCTCAATGCGAGGCTCCTTACATAGGAGGCTGCACACAGATTGTGCAAAAGAAGGGGGAGAGTGAGGACGCTATAGGTAAGCAGGACCTGTTGCAGCATCTCTCAGTCAAGCATGCAGTGACTGCAATCTGAATGCTGTAATTGTGGCTGCCACCCCATGACCAAGAGAAAAGCATCTGCCTCGTCCAACTTTCCACAGAGCTGACAGACAAAATTAACTAGTCCTTTGATAATTACAGAGTGAAAACATCAGATCCCTAGACATAGCCATTAACATCTTTTATAGTGTCAAGTAAGTCAGTGGTGTGATGGCAATGTGACAAGCTGTGAAAATGTCTCGAGCCCACAGTAAAGTAGGATGATACGTGGGAGTGCTGGAATGGAGGTTAATGCATGAATCGTGGATCGTAGTGTTCATTAGAGTATTTCATTCTCAACAATATAGGGTAAGTATCCTTGGATGATAAGAGGTTCCTGAGCTGCCCAGATTACCATAAACTGTCAATATCCCACAGCAGCCACAGATACAGTTTTCATTTTTCTGGGGCAGGCAAATTTGCATTTCTAATTCAGAGGAATATCATTACTCTTATCCCAAAGACTGAGAAGTGTTAAAACAAAATAAACAAGGAAAGCCTTTAGCCCTTTTGCAGTAAGTGTTATTTTTACATTTCAAAATTGATTTAATTAAATGGATGAAATTCAGCTCCAGAAGCCCAGCTAAGCAGCAGAAAGTGGGGTTATCCTACATTTCATCATATTTTTCTCTTTTTTTCAGCTAAAAGTTGTCAAAAGTGTAATTTTGTTATGACAGTGGCTTTTTCAAATCAAATGTCTGCAGCCTTTTCTGTCTGCCTAGGCAAAACCAGCATACTGGAAAGCTGCAAATGAAATGATATAAGACATTATTCAGCAGAAGGAGGCAAGCTTAACTATAGCATATGAATGGGATATTGATATCTTACTTGGCATCATGAGTGGGACTAGGAAAGGTGGGATATTTGAGAGTCCACTAAATCTTATCATGAGAGGAGCTGGAAGCAGCTGGTTCACATACCTGAAGACAGCGGAGAAGCCTGATGCAGATTTGTTAATGAATAGAAGCATACACCTTTCTCATGTCATTATCTATATTGGTACAAATTATGAATGTAATGATTTGGGCCTTCTCACCAGACTGAGGGCTTTTCTCATGCACCCAATAAATATTGTGACTTTTCAAGGATTGCTCTTAAATTTTCAAGGTGGATGAATGATCAGCCTGATTTCCAGTAAGACAGCAGCAGAGAACTTAGGAATTTGATTACGTTATTACTTCTAATAGTAACGGAGTATGGAAAAGGCTTTTGTTTTTTTTTCTAGTGCCCACTGATCTTTCTCTTTTTTTCTTTCTTTTCTATTCACAATGTCATTCTGGTTTGAAGAAAAGAGTTCTCTAAAGAAGCCTGTGTAGGCATTTTGCTGTTCACATTCCTTACTGTTCTTCATCTCTTCCATAAAGTGATACATTTCAGATTCCAGATCTATCACGCTATACTAGATATTTAAAATCGAAGATGGACTATTGCTTTCTTACTCTTCAGTATCTTCTTCAAAGGTGTATTTTCAGTGATATCCAAATAAACCAATTTGTTTGTACATGCCATTCATATTTTCCTAAGGCATATTTAGGCCAAAACCCACAGAAATAACAAGTTTTCTTTTTTAGCCTCAGCAGATCTTGGCTGAAGCCAAAGTCTTGTTATATATTCATTGTTTCCATTACTGAGAGTCCATAGAGTGCAAAGACCAGGTCAGCCAGAGTTTGCTGTGCAGCGTTCTTCACCTATCTCACCCCAAACTAGTTTTTTGTAGAATACAGACTTAGACCCATTTAGGTACAAATATGTGGAATGTTTTGTGAAGATCCTGCTTGTTCCTCTGGAGCTCCTGAAGTAATTATCATATTGATATAAATCAGTCTTGATGAAGGTGTTTGAAAACTGCACAGTTGGAAATCACAACTAATCCAGTCTCACATACTTAGCCCCTTTTGTCTCTTTTGTCTCTTTTGATCATGTGAACTTATGTAGTACTACTGTTGAAGAGCAATTTGGATTTTTTTCTGACTTTTGGGAGCTTGGGAAAAGTGAAAGTGAGTTTTTATTAAAATATATGCACAAAGGCATGTAACAAGTTAGAGCTGAAAAACACCTTCAGTGCTTGAGAGCTTTACTTTCACTCTGTCAGCTGGTCTAATGAAAAGATAGCACCTCTGTTGGCACAAACTTACTTTTAAATATCTACCATGTTTCTTCTTTGTTTCTCTCAGAGAGTTTTTGGTTGAGTATGGGTTTTTTTCATGTTAGATCCCAGTTATTGAACATGAGATCCTACCTGGAGTCCTGCATCCAGCTCCAGGGCCTCCAGCACAAGATAAACATGGGACTGTTGAATCAAGTGCAGAGGAGGGTCATGAAGATGATCAGAGGGCTGGGACAACTCTCCTGTGAAGACAGGTTGAAAGAGTTGAGATTTTTCAGCCTGGAGAAGAGAACAATCTGCGGAGATCTTATCACACAGTCTTTCAAGATATAAAGGGGACTTAGAAGAAGGATGCAGAAAGATTTCTTTCCAAGGCCTGTAGTGGCAATGGTTTTATACAGAAAGAGAAGATTTAGATTGGTTATAAAGAAGAGGAGTTTTTTTTATTATGATGTTGGTGAGACCCTGGAACAGGTTGGCAGAGAAACTGTGGATGCTTCATCATTAGAAGTGTTCAAGGTCAGGTTGGATGGTGCTTTGAGCAATCTGATCTAGTGAAAGATGTCACTGCCTATAGTGGGGGAAAGTGAAGGCTGGACTAGATGATCTTCCAACCCAAACTGTACTGTGATTCTCCGACTAAGGTAGCATTCATCGTAGAGACAATAGACAAAGAATTACTTTAAATTTTATATGTTATAACCTGGGGTTTTGGAAGATCCAAGCTACAGGAGACTGGGAAAGAAACCAGATTATTGCCTGAGAGCTGCTGTTGGCCTCTGTATTTTTTTTTCTTCCAACAGTAACATAATATATAGTCAGACTAGCCTTTGATGTGCAAGTATAACAGACACTATGCATTTTGGAATAACATTTTCTCCAAGTCTTCTTCTGTACAGTCATGGATGGGTGACCCCCATCAGCAGTAGGCCAAGAATCATAGAAGTTTTAATCAAACAATTTTCTCTTTTGTAGCACAAAATAGACCTGATTGTGAAAAAAAAAATAAATCTTGTTTACCTCTAATAAGTGATCTTTTGTTTGACCAAGGTATTCAACCAGTGCATTTTTCCAAACAGTAGGCATCTGGTTGGTGTTGCCTAGACCTCAGGGAGTTTTCTCCTTCAAATAAAGCAAATTGTTAGGATATTTTCTAAATATGTCTAAAATAAGCATCAATAACTTTCAAATGGCATTAGGTAATTAATGTCACCTTCATTTTGCCACAGGTACTTCAGCCTTGCATGCATTGTTCTTGAGTTATAAGTTAATAGTGAATACGGCTGAAATTTATTCATAAAACTACTCAGAGTAAAAATTAACTGGGGATAAAGTAATAACACTTATCATAACATCAGAAATATTTAAAACATCAAGACTTTGCTCATACTGCATTTTAATGTTTATCTCAGCATCACTGTAAGAAAGGCTAAGTATCTCAAAACAGGGTTACTAGTGGTAAAATCAAAGCCAAGAAACTAACGAATAAATTAATATTTTTATTGCGTACAAACAAAAAAACCACCCCAAATATACACCTATTCTGCTGAGTGTGAGAGAGAAATGTTACTTTGACTTTCATTCTATTTAAATAAAGAATAGAAAAACAAAACCAAATCCCATTAGTGCCAAATTATTTGATGTTTGAAAAAAAAGCTCTAAGGAAGTAGATGCCTAACATCAGGAGCATGCTCTTGCCTTAGGTACATCAGTCTTTCCTTAAATTCTTGTAATCCTACTAGAAAATTAGTTTTACTCTCAGAGATTATGTTCTTGTTACGCTGTGTATACACTGCTGTGTATAGCAGCAACTAATTCAATGGTTTAATACTCTATTCTATCCATAAGTTTCAATATCTGTTGCTTTTAGTCATTCTACACAGACTTCACTAGTGAGAGTAAACGTAATGACCTTTTGATGGAAAGGACTACATTAGTTGTGGTTTTCAACTTACTTTGAAAGACAAGGTGTAATATTGGTGTCATGCTCAAGTGTATGCTTAAGAGGTTTTTTAACACTTTTTGATGTTGTTAACCTACATGCTTCTGTTCTTGATCCATTTTTTCTCTGACACTGAAGTTATGATGTGACCTAATGTGATAACATCATAATATAACACAGAGTGGTGAATGTAGATATTGTTAACTGTGCACTGTAAACTTGTCTATTTTCCCTCAAATTAATTTCAATTTTCAGAATCCCTTATTGAGTATCTCAACTTATTTCTGTCCAAGTGAAATTACCTTTTTAATGAAGTAATTAAAGCAGTCAGTTGAGTCACCATGAATGTCCTTGAGCCCAACTCAAACTGTTGTTTTGACAAGAGGAAAAGATTTACCTTTTTTTTTAAAAACCTTTTATGTGTCATAGCTTATTACCTTCACTCTTTTTATTTCTGTATTGAGTATTCACGCCCAGGCTCTGGCAAATGAAGCACAGTCTTGGTGTTGCTGTGCTGGGGATCATATTGAACTGTGTTTTGGAGACCTTGCAGCAAAGGAAGATTAACTGACAAAACTGTGTGTGACATATATTTGTCATAAAATTAATTGCCGTAGTTGCTTCTTTATACTTACTCTGGTTTATAATTTCTGCATATGCTTATTGCAGCCATCATCATGTAGGGCAACTGATTGTCTGCTATACAATGAGAGTAAAGTGTAAAAGTGGTGTAAAGCCACCTTGGCTTCTCCCTAATTTGGCTGTACCAATGTTTTTGTCTATTGACTTGCACCATCATGTTTAGTGGTACTTTGTACTACTGAACTGCAGAAGTTTCACAGCCTTGTAATTACAGGCTCTTTCTTGAAAGGTTTTTGTGCAGTGATACTAGCAGGATATAATTACAACTCCAATGTGTAAAGTAGTGGAAACAAATCCCTAAGAATATTCTATACTAGGATAAGTTGATGCCAAATTATGCTCAGAGTTGACAACTTTCCCCTGTCTGGGATCAGTTTTCAGTGATATAAACTGCTTTGGTTTAAATAGAAATAGAAGGGACAGTTTCTCCACTGAATGACTCAACTGTGATCTGCACTTCCAGTAATTCACAGAGGCTGGTAGGGAAGGGAATATAAACCAATAGAGCATTCAGTGCAGTATTCCTGTTTTAGAAGAGGACATATGATATTTACTTTAATTACCTACAGTATATTGAATGAAATACTAATCTGTTCTGAAACTAAAACCAAATTGGGAAATTGCTCCAATCAATGTGTAGGAGATTTGTTAAATAGAAAACAAAGAGATAGGGTTAAATTTTATTTCATCATCATTTCAGTATGTGTTGAGGTAAGAAAATAAAGTGTATGCTGATGTAGCATGCAGATTTTATTCATTAGAAAGATTTTTCCATCTAGATGAAGTATCAGATGTTCAATTTTAAATAATAAAAACTGAACAACTTGAAGAAAGACAACCAAGAATATGCACCCTTAGGGAAGTCAGAACACTTCGAAAGCAGTTTTATGCCATGAGAGTTACATTACAGTACACAAGATATGTTCTGAACTTACTGCTCAGTTTGTCAGAAAAAAAAAAAAATGTTCAATGCAACTTGGTCTTGCATGTCAGATCCCTGAGTAGGATGTTGACACTTCTTTTTGTAAATGTCTCCAGGGAGAGCATATTTAGAACTTCATAACTGCCCCTCAGCAACTGCAGGCTAGACAGTTGCTAATAAATTCAATTTTAAAAAATCAGAACAATGTATTCTAGGATAATTTGAGATCTTGCTATTTATATTTAGTTTAAGTTATGTATAAAGAAATAATAATTCATTGAGTTTTTACAGCCTCCCAAATTAATGGGAGTTACTCAAATGAGTCATCTTCATTTCAACATGCTTTAGATAAGGATCAAAGAGATTTAGACACATACCAGTAAATTCAGTCACTAAATCATCAAAGTTTGTAGGCAATACAAAAGAATTTCAGAAAAGGAAGGCAACTCTGAAAATGTTTTGTTTACTCAAAGATAGTAATATTGCTAACATCTGCATTTACAAGATTTTACTATTCAAATATTCCACCTGAGTTACCCATGTTGATAAACCCCAAATTGACTTTGTTCTTTCTTTCAACTTCTGAATAGAAATCATGCACTTTATATTTTTGGCAGTAAAAGGAGATAAATGTCAGTAATTATATGGGATGTCTTTAATATAATACTGGTGGTACTTGTGTGTAGCTCTGTACATACATGCACATCCTTATATCAAAACTTGTAGCAGATTTTTCTTATCTATTCAGTGATAACTAAAATGACTTTCAGTTTTATTTGTGAACTTGGCATCTGATTATATTAAACTTGTTAATCTGTTGAATTGCTGATGCTTCTTAATACATCTATAAATATTTTTATGTAAAACTTTCACTGGATAATTCCTGCCATGCTCCTGTGACAGTAAAATTAGTGATTTAAATCACTAATGTGGTGTGAATCTTGGGATCATTGTGCAGTGCATAAGATGCATTAACAGCAACTGTCCCAAATCAGCACTGAGCATTCCTTAGTATGGGAATTGAACAACAACAACAAAATAAACATATAAATATGGATTTGTAGTGTTTACAGGGATGGTAGCATCACTGAGAAATACGTGACTGCAACAAAATAATTAAAAAACAAAACGTGGTAGCTTGCTTTCAATTTGTACCTCACTGTAAGCTCATTGCAGCAGTCAAATTATTGTCCTAAATATTCATTTTTTACCTATCATCCCTTCTCTAGTCTTTGTCATTACTTTTCATTCATCCATCCTCTTCTGTCCTATGAACTGGGAAATGGGATATAAAGAACAAAAGGATATGATTCTTCACTTCTTATAAATTACTGAGGGAGCATTAACGGAAGAAAACTTTCTTCAAATTTGAAAAAAAAAGCTTTATAGGACTAACTGCATCCTACAGGTTTTAGTTTTCGTGTGATATATCATTATATGGGATTCACATTTAAACATTTGCCATCTCTAAAGATTGTGCTCAATTCAGGAAGTGTCCTGTATTACTTTCCATTTAGAAAAGAAAATATTAAATTAGTTATAAGATTATGCTTATTAATGCCATTACACACTTTGAATTCCTCTCTGAATGTCTTCTGGAAAACCTTTTCCAATGTTTATAGGAGATACAGATAAAGAATGTGTTCTAGAGTGAAGACATAATTTGAGTTTTTTCTCTCTGAAGAGCTCTCATGTTTGACAGATCTCCAATTTTGGTTCTGTTTTGCCTCAAGTTAGCAGCAACTTAACCACCAAGCGTTTTTGTTCACTGAATGTAGGCGTAAGAGACCTACATTTGGGTCCGAGACATTTGAGTTAGCTGACTCAAGAATATTGGCAGCATTGGAAAAGACCAATTGAGCTACTGCATCCTTCCTGTGCTGCCCGTGCCAAGGTATGTGTTGTATTGCCCGCTCTACATGGCTCTTAGTGCTTTGATAAGCTGAGCATCTGGTTTTTTTTTCCCCTTCATAGTGAACTCTAGAACTTTATTGTCTTTCTGTCCACAGACCAATTAATCAGACAAATGCACTAGGGAACCCACTATGCTCATGTGATGTATTCTACATCCCCACTGGGAAAATTTCACCTGGCCTTCAGCCAGCAGCTCAGGAGAACCTGAGGTGAAAGAATCACTAGAGTCAGTGGATAGGATTTCTGTGGAGGGTAAAGGAGCCAGGCAGATAATACTTATGTCCAAATTACTCCATTAAAATAAAATAACCTCTGAAAGAATGAGAGACTTCATGTAGATCTGCTCCCTGATGTATGTTTACTGAAGTATTTTTTGACAGCTACAGTATTTTGTTCTGAGGACTTCATTATTAAAACCACTGAAATGTATTGGAAGGCCACCCAATTGTTGTGAATCTGTTCAGCAATGAAGAGATACAAAAACTAGTTTTGACTTGTTTGCAGAGGAATTTCACTGTGCAGAATTGCCAACAACACTCAATTTATCAGCCTGTCAACCTCTGAAGCAAGAGAAAAAGCGTATTAAAGCAGAATGTATTGTCATTTTCAGATGAGATACCATCAGCAACTTAGGCCAGTGCAGCAATTCCATTTGAAAAGTATGTAGCAGAAACGACTTCTATCCATTACTGTATTATACTTTTAAAGTGATTTTAAAATTATCTCTACCCAGTGCTTTTGATGGGCCCAGTGGTCTAATTTCCCCAAGGCTTCCTTTCAACTATACAGCTTGAGATACGATTACTGTTTACTGTGATTAAAAGTCATGAAAGCGTTGATTGTCTATTTCAAATTCCTTTACCAAGCCAATTTAAATCACTAACTTCTCCACTGAAATCACAACTAGTTTTTTTTCTTTAGCCTGCTTTTCAATTCTTCCTGCTTCTTGAAGTAATATTCCATTCTTTTCATTATTTTTAAGACCATTTCAATTTCAGTTAATAAGCAATGTGAAATTTAATTGCCAGATTTGCTTCTTAAAAGCTTTAAAAAAAAAAAACCAACCTAGAATGCTTGCGAGGGAACAAGAACCAAGATTTTAGAATAATAAAACAAATAAATAATTTTCCTTAGAGACTCTTATGTGAGAGCATGTGTCATTATTCCATTTGTAAAAGGTTAACAAATTGAGACACAGACTTCACAGAGGATGAATTCAGGGTCACATAGTAACCTGACAGCTCAGCCTAGGGTGAAATGCCGCCTGCTTTCTCTGGAATAATCTGGCAGATAATGCCTGAATATTTCCTCTCTGTCCTTCAGAGCATTTCCAGTCAAGGAAGGTCAATGGAGTGACAGGAATTTTGATTGCATACGGCTAGCAAAGGTATGCATAATCTTATCTCTTCTTTTTTTTCCTCACATTCTTTTCTTGGGAGCAGAACATGGAAAATGAAGGTGAAACCAGCTGTTGTAACCTGCTGGATTGATCTTTCTGTCTTTGTACCGTAATGTTGAACTTGATTCAGATCTTGTCTTCAAAGGAAGAATTGCATTGTTTTTAAGCCCATTTCATTAACTTAATAAGCAATCTGTATACAGATACCTACTTCTGCTCTCCACTTCCTTTTACTTTAGTATTAACATGTTTTCTTTAATCAGAAGGAAAGAAAGACACCTAATGGTCAAAAGGAAATTAACAGAACACAGCAATCACTAGAACACAAATGTCAAAACAAATGGCACGACTATTTGCTATCAAAATCTCAAGCTGTGCTTCAGCTGTTTGCCATGTACTGTATATATTGCTTCTGCTGCTTGCAATATACTGTCAAAGTATATAATACAAATACAAAATGTGTTTATACATGTTGTTCTGTACCGCACTGCAATTCTAATTATAAATGAAACATCAAAAAGCACATTCTCATTCTTGTTTGTATCCACTTTCTTTCAAATTATTTCAGCTGTCATATTTGCATTACAAGATCTAATGAAAGGTTGCTTTTTCTCTTCTTGCTCCAAAATATACAAATAATGGATTTTTTTTAAAATATGAATATCCATAAAGTGTGATTTGAAATAGTATTATTCAAAGGAATCAGTAACCTGTTAAAATCTAGGTCTAACTGCATGTAATCCCTTTCACTAACTGAAGTTGTCACTTCGGAAGAACGTTTAGTAACTAAATAGGCTTTGCCATCTGTCTTGAGCTCAAAGGCTTTCACAATTTTAAGGATAGCAAACAAATGCACGGGGTATGTCTAAGGAACAAGAAATGAAGTAGGGCTGGAGTTTCAGTATTCCCAAAATTGATGGAAAGAATTTGGAAGTGCCACATAAACTGCAGGAGCCAAACCAAGAGAAAAATTACAACCTTCAGTTAAACAGTGGAAGAAGTTAGTACCTAATGCCTGTGGAAATAGTACCTTCAAACCCCTTATTCCAGAAGGAAGTGTGTTGCAGCCATCTGGACACCAAGGATATGCATGTACAGCCCTTCCTACATGGCCCTATGATCTGCTAAATGTAGTTTGTAACCTTTTCAGTGCTCTCTTAAAGGATTCCCAGAACTCATAAGATAATGTAATACCTAAAGCCATTTAATCTTTTGGATAATATGTTTACTCTTTAGGCCATTTGGGCCTACTCTGATGTTTTATCGTTTGGCTCTTGATTGTAGACCTTACTTAATACTCACTGTAAGAGACTTCCACCAATTTTCCATTTTCTGAAAAAATTTTGTTATTTTCTAGTAGCTCCAAGTAGAGGAATCCTTGGTAGAGATACGAGTGTTTTATAGGAATATTTCTTACTACAGGATGCAGAGAAACCCGGAACATATTAGCAAAATTTAAGAAACACTATATAGATTGATTTGATATTTCTTACAAAGTTTGTCACTTGACAAGAAGGAAAGTGTGAGTGACGAGTTACACGAGAACAGCACCAGTGTATGTCTTAGTCCTCTTGAAAGTGCTCTATTTTTAAAGAAAAAGAAGCATAATTTTGTTGATAGGCAGGAATATCCATGTCCATTCTTCTAAAACAGGAGCTCTCTGGGCTGCATGTTGCTGGCAGTTATTGGACTGTCCAGTATTATGGCAAAACATTTTTGTCCATAATAATGTTACACATTTGCTGGCCAAATACTGTCTATATGGAGATCATATTACACATTTTCATATTCTGTATTAGCAAAACAGATGGAAAACTAAACTGAAAATATTCTTCAGTATTCATCTTTGAAAGATGTTTCATTTATGCATCCCTTTTACAATCACAATAAATCCCATTCTGAAGGCTCTCCTAGCACTACATATGAAACTCTTGATTAGAATTACTTACCTAAAAATTAACATATTTCCAAATTGAAGTGTTGATTTTACTCTTTTTTTCTCTCTCTTTTTTTTTTTAACTGTTCCAACTAATTGCTAGTGATATTTATGCTGGTGAAATCCATCACTTGATGTTACTTTCCCACACATAGGACTTATTCATCCATCCATCAAAAGCTTTGCGTAGGTGATAATGATACATACAATAACATTAAGCTGCAGTAGCTCACCTTCAGCAGTGCTCATTCCATAGACTGTGACAAGTTCCTGGTTTACAAGTAGTCATCACAGGCACTGAATATAGTTTCCTGAAACTGTGCAGAACATTTTCTGGGCAGGGGGTCTTTACGAGGAAACACCACTTGGATAGCTGAAACTGCTACATAAATTAGAAGTTATGCTGTTTCTCAGCTTTCTCATGCCACTCTTACTGCCTGGTCTGATAGCCTGTGCTCAATGCTGCTTATGCATAGCACTACCAAAAACATCCTAGTCACAGCCAAAGAAGCAGAAGGCATGCAGAATCCATCCTTCACATTGCTCCATGAGGGTATAGGGTCTTCCAATTGTGGCATTAATGAAACCAGTATTCCTTGTGTTGAGTTTTGGGCACTTCATTTTCAAAATGACATCAAGAAGTTAGATGAAAGTTTTAGGTTTCTTTTCTTGCTCTGCAAGAGATTTGCTAGTTGATGTTAGCCAAATCTCCCAGTCTGTCAAAGTTTCTTTCAAGGCACTGCTGTTTTGAAGTTAATCTCATTTGTGTTTGTGAGAAATAATGCTGTCCATAGACTTATCAGCATAGGCAGTAATGTATTGCAAAACTTAAAGGATGCATATATGTTGCTTGGACTGTGAAGGGGATAAGAATGAATATCAAGGAATGGCTCCTGGTTTTTTGAGGGGGGCTGCCTTTTTTCCTCTTGTTTTGGAGCCTGAGGAACTATAATATATAATTAATTTTAAGAAAAAAAAAAA
>WBNH01002063.1:90568-157267 GCA_013401255.1 Urocolius indicus | reverse complement strand
CCGTGAAGCGACGCAGGGAGCAGGCTGGGGTGGGCGCGGCGGCGCGGCCGGAGCCCGCAGCGTGGTGCCGGCTGCGTGCGTCCTTGCGCGAGCCGCGGCGGGTCCGCGAGGCCTTCCGGTGGGAGGTGTTTGTTGTGCAGCCGTTGCCTGACAACGGCGCCGCGCTCCTGACAGGGTCTGAGCTGGCGCTGCCCGGACGGAGCCCCCGCCGCCGCTTGGGGCTGGGGGCAGCGCCGCGGCCCTTGCCGGAGCGAGGTGGGGAGTGGTCGATGCTTCCCAGGCTGCCCGGGAAACAACTGTGAGTGATGGGACAGAGGTGAGGGCGGCCCGCAGGCCGGGCCGAGGCAGGGGCGCTTCTGCGAGCCGTCGCGGTTGGAGAAGTACATCTGATCTCTTGGCACCGAAGGTTTTCCGGAGTTAACGTCTGAAGTTCCGCAGTAATGGGTCAGGGTAGATGTTCTGGACAAGGAGATGAGCCCTTACGGCGAGGGGAAGTAATTCGTGAAACTTGCCGGCTGGCTGTCTGGGGGGTTAACTGCCGCTACAGTTGTGGACAATACTGTTTTGTTCAGAGTTTTGTTAATCGAGAGCCTCCAGACTCTGTTGTGTTTTTTTTGTTTTTTTTTTTTTTTGTGATTTTTCACATAAGACTTTGAAAAAACCCGAAGGTTAAAGGTGCAGGAAGGCTGTCTCTGACAGCAAGAATTCATTCTAAATGCCGTTCATAGGGATAAGAAGGAGCCACCGCTGGCTGTTGTGAGACTTAAGGAAGTTTGGGTGAAACTTCGAAAAAGATATTTCTTATTGATACAATAATGTGACCATATGAGCTGTAAGTGCAGTTACTGTACATGACATATAGCTGCTTTGTTAAAGCACCTCCTGCCTTGCTGCAGTTCCCATGGATGGGAATTGCCATGTTGCTAGTTTTCATGTCTTACTTTAATACTATGGTGGCACAGAAGAGATGAAATCTGTCTGTTTTCAGATGCTGATTTTAAATTCTGTGCACCATTTTCCTGCACAAAGACAAGAAGGGAAAGAGTAAAACAAGAGCAGTAAACACTGCTTTAGATGATGATACATAGGTAGGGATAGTACATATGATACAGTAAATATACATCTAGATGTTTTGAATATATTAAGTACAGAGACCTGCACTAGTAACTCTGGGTATAGATCCAGTAACCATCTCATGTTCAGCCACGACTTATTTTCTTGACTATTTCTATGCAATATTTTTTTTTAACAGGACATTTTCAGACAGTAGTTGAGTATAAAGCAGCAGTGTGTTTAATGGAATTTTACTTTGAGTAACACAATATTTTGGGAATGTGAATACATCCAAGATTTAAAGATGCGAAAGGAAGAGCTGATAGATCCATGCTAGTAAACATTTAAAAAACCCCCCAGTATTTACAAAACACTCTGTTTTTAAAAAAATCATGAAAAAGACATTGTTTGCACTGATAATTTTGGGTAAATGTGTTTTATCTTTGGATTTTCATGTTTGCAGCATGTTCTGACTTTCCCTTGCTCTATGAATGTGCCCATGGAACACTCTCTCCAAGCTTAGTTTTGAATCTGCCGCTTACTAGTAACTGCAAAGGTCTAGAAATATACAAAATACATTCAGACACGTTGCAAACCTCAAAATAGGTTATTGTGGTTTGAAGTGGTTTTGTAGTAGCAGGCACAGTTGTATGCAGTTGGTTTGAAGTTAAGAGTTGGCTATGAATTTAGTGCTGTCGCCTCAGAGAGAGTTCACTGCGTAGCTGTGGTCTACAGTAGCACTCTTTACAGACAGAAATATGTTTTTTTTTTTTGTTGCGGTTAGTCATGATCTCGTCAGTTGATACAGTAGATGATAAAATTGATTAATCTTCAGTAAAATATTTGCTTACTTGCTGGTCGATTTTTTTCTGCACTTAGCACCGTATGCGTTGTTCAAATTGTCAGTCTTCTGCCAAGACTGTGTAAGAATTCTTGGTATTTTTTTCTATCAGTTTGTATATAATACAGTCTTAGTTCATAAAGTTCATACTTAGTTCATAAAGTTTGTGCTCGTGTGTGTTTTGAGAAGACCACCTCGAGCAGAAAAATGTAGGACACAAAAGGTCTAGCTATTTTCTAAGAGGCATTTGGCCACTTTTCCTGGCTATTTAGCTGTATTTAAGGTGTGCTGAATCAACAGAGCCACAGTGAGCTGTAGCATTAGTCATCTTAGAGTTCTCCAACGCCTGCAGTTGTGAGCTTTCTTTGCACCAATTGAATTGCCTGCGTAGTTGAACTGTAACTATTTTGTCTTTGTTTTTTAATTTATTTTAGTGCTCTTCTGAGTAACATGATCAGAATGCAGGATGCTAGAAGATTCATTGTGTTCCTCATGCTAGATAGGAAGTATACTGCAAATATTCCTTTCTGTGTACCACCTCTTGGGATAGGTTTGGTGCCATTCCAATACAGTGATTTGGAAACAGTTCTGGAGTTTATAAAGGAGTTGGTAAAAAATGAAATACAAATGTTACAGTCAATGAGCGTTTGGAAGCTGTTCTCAGAGTGCCTCCTTCTATGTGCAGTAGTTCTCCTCTTGATGCCTGTGCAGCACTGGATGGGTAGTGAGACCAACTTTTAAATTCTCGAGTTTGATAAGTTGTTTTCACCCATTCAGTGTTATTCTTATGTAACCTAATAGGCTAAATATAAATAAAATTTATCAGTGCCTGGAAACTTATCCTCTTTTAGATTTCTTTTATCCTTTATCAGTGTGCAAAACTAATGAGATTAAAGATTTAGGACAAATCAGATGGGGAAATTTATTTTTGGAATTGATTGTCCTATATTGCCAGTAGGAGTTGTAAATAGGTTGCCCTAGTTCTGCCTCCTTTGTAACAATATTATCATTTTATATTATTAATTTGAACAAGGGCATTAATGTAAGAGGAAAAAAAATAAGGGAATACATTTTAAGGGATACAACAAGAAGATGTAATTCCTTCAGTTAGCGTGCTTGAATTTATCTGATGGAATTTTGGCTTCTGTTCTCTTCATCTTACTTCTAGTAAGTGTTTATATTAGTCTCTCTGGACACATTATTTTATGCTTATCTGTGTAATATCCTATCCTGTTGGTCTTTGAGGAATTGTTTTGTTGTTGTCGTGGTGGGTTTTTGTTTGTTTGTCTTTAAAAAAAAAATCTTTTATACTCTTCCTGGAAAGGTCTTCTAATATACTTTTACCAATTGGCCTATTGTTTACTTCATACAATCGGCAGGCTGTAGGAAAATAGTGAATAAGCCTTAATGAAACTGCTCTACAGTCTGAGTTTAGATACTGACTGTGACGGGATTGCTTAGGAACCTGCATAAGGAATCCTATCGCTTACATTTTGTGGGTGGTATCAGAGAGATTTGAGGGTCATATTTTTTTTTCTCAGTTTCGTGCTTCATTTTTCACTTTTTGTACTTTTTTTTTTGTCTAACTGTTCCTTCATCTTTATTTTTTTTTCACTGTCTAATTTTGATTTTGTAATTCAGTAACAATAAGATTGTGCTAGGGTGTAGTGAATGGACAGTGGCAGGCTTGCAGTTTAGGGAAAACAACCCCAAAGCACTTTAACCAAGTTAGGGAAAAAAAAAAAGATTGGAGAAATAGTCTTATAATCTAGAATCTCTGAATTTTCTCTCAGGTGAAACATCAAGTCATCTTCTCCATGGATGGGTTTCCCAGCAAAACATCTTAAGGCTTGTAGTTTTGAGGGAGAAACTTGTATAATATTTAACTACTGTCTTAAGTAACTAATTGAGCTTTAAATTTGTGAGGTTCTGATGTAGAGGTAATGAATGTTCTATGTTTTTTCTGTAACCCTAGAAATGATAGTGGATGATTTAGACAAATTTATTGATGATCAGAAGGCCAAGTTGGCACAAGATAAAGCAGATCTTCAGAGTGATCCACCTGACATGGAAATGAGGGTAAGAGTATGAAATAGTTTCCTTGAAGTTAAAAGATTCTGTTGCAAGGGCTTTGATTTAAGCTTCCTTTTACTGTGCTCTTAAACCTGTATTTGTTGTTAACGTGTATATTAAAGCTTTATCTTTTCAAAGTAATTTCTAACTTAAATACTTCCTAACTGTATTTATGTAGATTTTTGTAAAACCTGTTTGCCACCAGACATACACGGTCATATTTGTATTTTACAAGTGGGAAAACTCTTGTAAATGGTTAACATTGTTCCTTCCCTAGGGAAGTTGACTGGCAGGGATCTGCTCTCTGCCCACTGGAGAGCATGGGTTTTGAGATGGGGATGGAAGGTATAAATATCCTCAAAATTTCTGTTTTGGAAACTAGGAAATAGAAAAGGCAAATTAATTCAATCAATTAAACAAGTTATCTTCTTATCACTATTCTCCCATTAGAAATTTTAGTACCTGATTCTAAAGCTATAAAGATGTTACAATTTGCGAATCGGCATTAGGTTGTTTAACAGTGCCACTACCTGGCAAAAACCTATATCTAAAGAATTTGATCTAGCTAAATGTTATGGTACCTAAATAAAGTCCTCTGTGTAGAGGTGGAGTTTTGATTTGTCTGTTGTTTGCCTTAAAAAGCTCCAAACAGCTTGAGCTTTTAACAGTAATTATAATATTGAGTTTTCATTCTCTTTTTTGTTTCATCAGAAGGTTTCATCTTTCCCCTTCTGTGGTTAAAGTATAAATATTTTTAACCTAGTTATAATAATTCTGTCCAGAAAGTTTTATTAATTCATTCCAGAAAGTTAATTCTTAGGGAGCTGCAAGGAGCTGGATTTCCTTTAGTTTTACCTGCTCTGCAAGGTTAAAAAGAAGGAGAATGTTTCCGCCTATAGTTTGATAAAATCCAAAGTTGTGTGGTGAAAGCATCATTACAGGGAGCAAGCATGTTAAACTTGCCCTGTAATTCTGTCATAGTTTCAAGCAGAGTGCAGTATATCAAATCAGCCTCCATAAAAAAAACTCAGAGAAGGCGTGTAGATTAGGACACAATTGTGGATTATGACATACGGTTTATGACAAATCACAACATATATTGCCAACATATTTCACATCAGAAAATCTATTGAATATATTGAAATACATTGAATTAGCAATTCCTGTATTGGAGAGGAGACCTACTTTTTTGGCAACATCAGTGAAATGTGTAACTTGCTTAATGAATTAATCCAGCATCACTTTCAATGTCTTTGTCCTCCAGTGCTAATAATGCTGTTAATTATGTTGTTCTTGTGATATTTAATTTATCCTTATGATGCAGCAAAGCATTTTGTTTTGTTTTCAGAAAAAAAGATCAGAGAACCTTTCTGAGACCAGCAAAAGGTTAATGTCCATGGCTAAAGAAAATATACCTCCAAATACTCAACAGAACTGTCCCTTAGGTATGGTATATTTTTCATGTGTTTTGATATGGTTTAATTAGCATTTCATGACCTTTGAGAATTTTTGGAAGGGAATTATTGCTTTATATTTTTAATTATAAGATGATAATTGTAATTCACAAGCATAGCAATTCTTCAGTCTTTAAAAGGAATCTGTTGGCATTTCTTTTAAAATGGAAAATGTGCTTGTAAAGGTAGCTCCATTAAAAAACCCTAAACAACCTCAAAAATCCCCATTAAAATACTGCTAGCCAGTCCTTGAAAAATGGTCTGTCTTTTACTGTTGTATTTGTGTGGAGCAAAAGCTTTGGAAGTCCATCTTTCATCAGGACTTTACTGCAAAAGGATACGTTCCTTGTACTTTATGCCAGGGAAGTTACGATGCCTTTTCTTTAAGCTTCTAAACTTCAGAGTTGTAGTCCAACTTGTCTAAAATGCATACAGTTACACTGTTTAAACTATTTTAAATGTATAGGCATAGAGTGCCAAACTGATTGTTTTCCTTTTGTAATTTTGTTTTAATGTAGTAGTTTATTATCACAGATTCACAGAATGGTAGGGGTTGAAAGAGACCTCTAGAGGTCATGTAGTCCAGCCTCCCTACAAAAGCAGGTTCACCTAGAACAGGTCACACAGGAAAATGTCCAGGCGGGTCTTGAAGACCTCCACACCCTCCCTGGGCAGCCTGTGCCAGGGCTTCCTCAACCTTACAATAAACTAGTTTTTGCTTATGCTTAGGTGGAATCTTCGTGCATTATGGCTTTTGTCCGTTGCCACTTGTCCTGTCACTTGAGACAAGAGAAAAAAATTCCACCTCATCCTCTTGATGTATACCTTTTAAATAATCGTGTTAATGAGATGACCCCTCAGTCTTCTCTAGGCTGAATAGTCCCACATCCTGCAGCTTTTCCTCTTAAGAAAGATGCCCCCTGATCATTTATTATGGAAGGAAAGAGCTAGCACTTGGTTTTGGTTGAAATCTTAACCAAGTGAAATGGTTAGATTTATTTTTCTGTGATTATCAGTTTAATCACCTTTTCCTTTAAAAATATGTATAGTGCTTTTTTCTTCTCTGTGTTTTTTGTGGTTTGATTTCTGTTTGAAAAATGTGATAGTGTTCCTTTCTCCACTTTATTGTTTCTGTAATGTGTCATCCATATTTACTTGTTCTGCCACTTCCTTTCTGTTTTCTTCAGCTAAACTTGTGTAGTTCAAGTTTTTCGTGATAGTTTTCGAGCTTTTCTGTGTTCTGCTTCTGTCTTATGTAGACTCTTGGTTTTGTACCTCAATAATTTTCATTCTGTGCTTACTGTAATTCTGGTGTAATTCTGCAGCCTCTAGTGGGAGTAAAAGCTGTTCTGTTGTTTTCAAGAACATATGTCAAAGAATATTTGATGTTGTTTGCTTATTTAAAATACAGATTAGATTGATATTAAGTACTCTTGCTGTGCTTGGTGTTGTGTTCCCTCTATAATTTTAACAGAATTTGTGATGAGAAAAATTTGTTTCTTAAATTAAGAAACAAAGCTTGTGAATACGTGGGCCTGAACTGATCTTAGCCACATAAATAAACACGTGAGCATACATTCTGATTTAGCTGAAGCTATATCAAGCTGAGCCAGCTAAGTGTATTTTTACGAAGTTTATTTCAACCTTTTATCTGTTTCGGTAATAAAGTGGTTCCCAAGTTAGTGATTTTCAGCATTTATATGTCATTTGTACTGTACTGTATATTTTTACCGTACAGTGATTTGCAGCATTTATATGTCATTTTTACCTGTACATGTTTAATGCCCTAAGCATTTAAAATACTGGAGTCAAACAAAGTGCCTTGCAATAAAATTGGGACTGGTGTAAGAGTAAATCTTGAATATCTCTTTGCCTTCCTTCTCCTTACTACACATTTTACATAGACCACAAGATATAGAAATGTCTTCAGAGAAATGACAGGAACAAAGTACTTTAAACTGTATTTTGGGAACAACAAGCAACTTGCATAGCATAATATTTGAAGAGTGCAGCTGTTATGATCCTTGCAGTTATCTTGGAAGAGTGCTAAATGTGTGTTTTGGGTCTACTGCAATTAAAAACACAAGAGGTAGAAAAAGTGACTGTTACCATGTGATCAGATTCCTTGTATGTATGTCAAAGCCAACATATATTTCATATGTGATGTGCTAAATAAATGACTTGTTGCTTCCTATGTGCTAAGTGTGTATTCTATTGTGTGGTAAGTACAGCTTAGAATATCAAAGTAATTTAGAAAGTGACATGTCAAAGGAAACATAGACAAAAGAGACATATACGATATTTAGGTTATTTTATACTGTTTGTCAGACTATACAAATAAATCAAGTTTATGTTAGTTTTTTTTTTTTTTTTTCTAGTGGGGAGAAAAAGCTCAAGGACTAGAGGAAAACTAACATCCAAAATCCAATCCTTTTTTTCCATACTTTCCACCCATCTGCAGAGAAGGTCACTTTTATTTCAGCTGTTTTGTAATTACTAGTTGCATTGTTCTTTCCTTTTTTTAAAATTGTTGATATCTGATAAAAATCCAGATGGATCTTTTGCAGAATGTGCAAATTTATATCGATACTAAACAGCAGAATAATAATATTTAATGGTGTTAAACTTCCAGGTGACTGTGGCTTGAGCTTACCTCTTGGAGATGAATATGAACGAAAGAAACATAAACTCAAAGAGGAACTTCAACAAGATTATAGGCGATACCTTTCTCAGGTAAAGCTTCTTGCCTGGCTGCCTGAGTTTATTGAGTCTTTTAAACTAACTCTGTGATTTTAATGGAATGAAAATTAATAAAATCTGCAGAGAATCTTTATAAGGAGGCATCCATTGAAGGCATCCATTCTGAGCAATGGCTGATTTCAAAGACTTTGTCATTTCCAAATGTTACTACTAGGAAGGGGTTTGTATTTTAGGTTTCTAAGATCTCATTGTCATGAGACTGCATATTACATAGTGCATTGTATTCTGAATACCTTCAGTTATTTGTCTCTACTTAGTTTTTCCTTAGGAATTTAAAATACCATCTGCTACTTCCTGAAGTACTTATGTATTTTGTAGTCTGTAATTCAGGGAAGAACATTTCTATAATTAACGTGACTCTAATTCACAGCTTTTTTTGTTTCAAATTTGGAAATAAAACCCCCTTTGTTCTGCTTAGCATGAGTGGTTAAATGTCACAGTAAATTTAAGAATGAAGTGGCATGGACAAAATGTCAGAATCTTGGGAATACTCTGTATCTTTTCTTAGTCAAACAGAAAAAAAATCAGGAACCAAATAATTTCTGTTGTCTGAAAATGCTAATTATCAGTGTCTTTTTTTTTCTTAAAATGAAAGAATGCATCAGCTTTAAGAAAAATAAATCTGTTCTATTAAGTCAGGTATTTTTTAATGACTCTTTTTGAATAGTATCTTTTCCCTGACTTTTAGGGTATTTCACAGGCAAAAAGAAAGGTAGAGTACCTGCAATATTTTTTTTCCCTTCAAATTAGTTGCTTTATTTGAAAGTTTTGTGCTCTTTGATTTATTTTTTGTTACGCTTTTTGTGTTTGTGCATGCTGTAGTGATTAGTTGCTATTAACAGCCTTGTTTGCTTTGTGCAAAATGATCGCTTATACTTATACTTTCCATTAATAACATTTTAAACAATGATTGATGTCATCTTTCCTTTGCAATTGCATTTGTTGCTAGTGCTGACTCTGCAAAAGTTTTAGTAGATGTCTGCTTCAAGCCGTATCGATTACATAGATGTCAGATTTTTCTTGTTATATATACTTCATAAAGATGGAATAAAATCATAAACTCTAAAATATAGTAATACAACATTAGAAGCACGGCTGAATGATAGAGCCCAGAGGGTGGTGATTAGTGGCACAGAATCGAGTTGGAGGCCTGTGGGCAGTGGAGTTCCACAGGGATCAGTTCTGGGGCCAGTCTGGTTCAACATCTTCATCAAAGACCTGGATGAGGGGACAGAGTGTACCGTCAGCAAGTTGGCTGATGACACCAAACTGGGAGGACTGGCTGATTTCCCCAGAAGGCTGTGCTGCCATTCAGCGAGATCTCGACCGGCTTGAGAGTTGGGCAGAGAGGAACCTCANTGATCAGGGGACTGGAGCATCTTCCTCATGAGGAAAGGCTGTGGGAACTGGGGCTGTTTAGTCTAGAGAGTAGGAGACTGAGAGGATATCTTATTAACATTTACACATATCTAAATGGTGGGTGTCAGGAGGTTGGGACATCTCTTTTTTTCTTATTATAGCTAGCAACAGGACAAGGGGTAATGGGATGAATCTGGAACACTAAAAGTTCCACTTAAATATAAGAAAAAACTATTTCACTGTGAGGGTGAGGGAGCCCTGCCACAGGTTGCCCAGAGGGGTTGTAGAGTCTCCTTCGTTGGAGGTCTTCAAGACCCGCCTGGACATGTTCCTATGCGACCTGATCTAGGTGAACCTACTTGTGCAGGACTAGATGATCTCTAAAGGTCCCTTCCAACCCTTACCGTTCTGTGATTCTAAGCAGAATCAGACTTCCCTTTCATTGTGAAATCTCATCAGTGATCATTAAGAAAGTAGCAGAGACAGCTATTCAGCAGCTAGAGGCCAGAATACAAGAATACAGGTATTCTGAACAAAAAATAATACCAGAGGCATATTTTTGCAAGTTTTGTTCTATTACTGTATTTAATTGTGTACATCGTTATACTATCCTCCATATATAATTTTCAAATGTAGTGCTGTTCAAGTAGTGTTACTCAGGTTATTCAAATCAAGCAACTTCTGAAACAACTGGGAGGTAATGGTTTTGAATAACATGCATGATACAAATTAACTATATTAACGTGCTAGAATTCCTGAACAACAATAACAGCATCAGAATTAACTGACTTCTTAACCTTTAACTAAAATAAAGCTTAGAATTGCTGCTTCTTGTTTAATCTTAACACAATATTTTAACTTTGAGAATAATCCGAACTTTAACTTAATATTTCATGATTCTCACCCAAACAATGGAACTTTTACATTATCTTGTAGTGGTTTTTTTTTTCTCAATTGATCTTCAGTTTTACAAATTTAGCTTTGCAAGGTTTTTTGTTAAAGTAGTACACATTAGCTGTATAAAACTTGTAAGGTCTGAGGAAGAGAGACAGGATAACAAACTCTAAACTAGTTTCCCTACATAGATAGTCCCAAGTTTTAGCAGCTCTCATAATGATGATAACAGATAGAATTCTTACCTGTTGACTTGCCTCTCAGCTTTTAAGCTATTTCACTGTGATAGGCATTCAGAAGATCTCGGACTGTAACGCGAGGGGTGAAGAGGGTGTGAAAGGGCTAGCACGGGTCAGAGTGAGAGGAGGTGCTTATGCCAGCAGATATAAGCATATAACATAAACAATAAAGCAGAAATTGAGCGTCATCCATACCGTGTATGCAGTGATCCATTCCTCTTCAGTGGTCAGTGAGCTGGGAGATCAGTCTGAACTGCCAGGTAGTGTTGCCAGCAACAGCAACACTTTACAACGTAGATAATAGAAGGAAATGATGCTATTGAAATACTGTATCTTAAGTCCTTCCGCTCATCAGCCCAGACAAATAGATGATTTTTTAGTTAAGGATTTATAAAACATAGGTGACTGACAGAGAATGGTGTGAGGGTGCTTGTAGTAGATGAGTGATGTAGGAAGAAGCCACTAGACCTGGAAGCTAAGGACCTGTTCCAGTATTGGTGTTTGATTTGGAAAGGCTGATGTTTTGACTTGCTGCACAGGCTGGTTCCTAAACTGCAGTCCAGGGAGCTATATGGAGGAACAACATAGCTTTCAGTGGAAAGCTCTGGTCTGAAAGTGACTGATGACCGTTAAGGAGTTGCAAGATGTGGCAGCGGGTCATGATCCTGAAAAGTTAGAAGACTGCTGTTGTAGAATACAGTGTTGAGATGTAGAGTGGTGGTTGTGCTAGTGTTAGTTTGGATTCCATTTGTTAAATGAGAGGTACACATCTGTTTTCCTCAGTTAGAAAAAGCGATTTTTCATCTTAAGTAAGGCAGTCTTAGAAAATTCTTCTTTATGCTTGTTCAGATGCTTATGCTTATGCTGCTTGCTTAGAGGATAATTGAGTAATGTTGGGTTGGGTTTGTTTTGTTGTTAGTTTTTTTTTAATTAAAAATGTATTTCTTTAATCTACAGAAATTGTTATGTAATCTTTGAAATAGTGTAACAAGGGAGAAGTGATAAACACTTCTTCAGACTCAAGCTTAAATCTTGACAAAGCCTTTTACTTTCCCCATTCCTTGACTTCAAGAACATCCTAAATTTTCAAAATGTGAAGGTTGTCTTCCATCTTTTTTTTAAATTAAATTGATCAGATAAATTTCAGAAAACAAAATCCTTATCAATTTTTGCTTGCTAAATAGTTACTATTTTAAAATATATTGATTTTTCTTTTTTTCATATAGAAAAACTATCGGAATATTGGTGAAGTAGATTCATATACTCAGGGATTATCTCTTCGAATTGCTGATCGAACTTCTGCCAAGGTAAATATCTGGAGGAACTTAAGTGGTGTATTACTTGGAAATTAACCTGGATGTTTAAACTGTTCTGGAAAAAATATTTCCACTTAAGTTTTGGGTTTTTTACACTGTTTACAAATGAACATTTTTGGAGGTAGTTGTTAGAATAATTTTCAGAAAGGTAAAGTCCTTAAATTTTGATGGTTTTCTTTTAAATTTTTTAATCCCAGATTACCTGTGCTCTTAATTTTTAGATAATTGTATTTGTAATTCTATACTGTTATGAGTTTGAGGTTTGCTACTTCTAATTCACACCTGCAGGGCACTTGTTATGTTTGGATGCTGTAGTGGTTGTTCTTGAGTTTTGTTCAGCAGTAGATATTGATCTATTGAAGAACATTGTTTTTCTACTTTTATATATGCACACTTTAAAAATTTATTATTTTTCTTCCTGCAGCCTGGGAATAATTTAAAAAGTATTTGCTTGTAGTTGTTTCTACAGTGATGTTCTCATCAGTTGCTATCAGAACTAAAGGAAGCATGCTTTGTGCTGTACACAATTTGGTTTTGATGTGCTTAACCTACGTGTTTATCCTCATGTGATTTTTATGAACACATCAATCCAGGAATGTAAATAAAAGCTGATCTGGCATTTCACATATTGCCTGCTATTAAAATAGGAATCATCCCAATTTGCAGTCTTTCTTTGATAGTACAGGTACTAATGTCTTTTGTGAAGGGAGTACACGTTCTCATTCTGTGTTTAGCCCTTGTGATCTCCCTGAGGTTTGTCAACAGTTCATCATCTTGCTTTTATATGTTGGAGAAAGGTACTAGCCATAACAGTCCTTCTGCTTTTGCTCGTGGAGGTTAGAATATGAAGATAAAACATGCATATGTGGATTCTTTTAAACCTCTGATCCGTTTCTTTGATGCACAGTGTGAATCTGCGAAAAATCTAAGTCAGTCTGACAGGTATATGCTCTCCTCCTGCCCTCACCTTGGTGGCCTTTCATTCCCGGTTCTTTTCTTGTGTTTGCTTGTAAATTGATCCAGGAAGTTGCATGAGCAGAAACATTGTAATTTAGCAAATATTTTTGCTGACTCAACCAATGGCACTGGTTGGTTGGTAGGATGGATGAAACCCTCCTGGAGAAGCAAGGCAGAAAGAGAAACTGTTGCTAGAGGAGGACTGGACTCTTGAACCTTTTGAGTGTTTTATTTGGTTTAGTTTTTTTAACCTGTGTTTCTTTGGAGTTGCATTGTTGCTCAGTGTTTGGGACTTCGTGGTCACTGGAATCTGGTGCAAAGATGATTTTGGTCTTGCTGTGATGGCTTTTTGTCTCTCTTGTGTTAGCAATAACGTTTAGCTATATGAGGAGCCAGGTTAGAACTCAAATAGGTAAAACATGCTGTTATCAAGAAGCCCCCAAAATCCCAAAAAGTGAAGTTTAAAAAAAAATGTGTGGAGGGGGAGAGGCAGCAAAAATTAAATGGCTGGGCAGGGGAAAGGACTCCTCAGTGGCAGCACGCACTCGTGTTACCCCTCTGCCCTGGTGAGGCCTTACCTGCAGTACTGTGTCCAGTTCTGGGCTCCCCAGCTCAAGAGGGACAGGGAACTGCTGGAGAGAGTCCAGCGTGGGGCCACCAAGATGATCAGGGGACTGGAGCATCTTTCTTATGAGGAAAGGCTGTGGGAACTGGGGCTGTTTAGTCTGGAGAAGACTGAGAGGGTATCTCATTAATATTTACAAATATCTAAATGGTGGGTGTCAGGAGGTTGGGACTTCCTTTTTTTTTCCGTAGTAGCTAGCAAAAGGACAAGGGGTGATGGGATGAAGCTGGAATACTAAGTTCCACTTAAATGCAAGAAGAAACTATTTTACTGTGAGGGTGACGGAGCAGTGGCACAGGCTGCCCAGAGGGATTGTGGAGTCTCCTTCCTTGGAGATCTTCAAGACCTGCCTGGACACATTCTTGTGTGACCTGATCTAGGTGAACTTGCTTGTGCAGAGGGGTTGGACTAGATGATCTCTAAAGGTCCCTTCTAACCCCTACCATTCTATGATTCTATGATAAGATCTTGTTAACTTTGTGTTAACCCTTGTGAGTGTGTGTGCTGAAACAATGGAAAATAAAGTAATTGTGTGGAAATTAAAGACTGGGAACATGTTGGATCATTGATGATTTTTATATCATAGCAGCTCAACATTCGTTGAGATCCTCTGTACAAGTGGGGTGTATCCTTTTTACCCATTTTACCTATTGCTACTGCAGAACCTAAAAGCTGCCAGAAGATGTCACACTGTGCCCTGCTAAACAGACTCTGGGTAGATTAGGGGTTAACATTTATATTTTGATTTCTTCTCTTAGGTGAAATGTGCAGTTGCACAGCATATAGAATTTTCTTCTATTTTCCCACCTGTTAAAGACAATTTTAGTTTCTAAGATCCTGAAAATACCCCTTGGGTAGCTTTTCTGGCTTTGCGTGTGTTTTATATTGTCAGAAAACCTATAGACACAAATTTTGAAAAAGAATCTCCACAACAATTTTGGGAAGCATTAGTCTTATTTGTGAAATGAAGCTGATATTTCCATGGTGACTGAGGTGTAAATTATTTTTTGTTTAAATTTGTTCATGGGAAAGTAAACAAACATAATAATAATATTTTAAAATGCCTTTTGCATTTTAATTGGAAAATACTGCAGTGAAGAAGAGTATGATGTGTGATATTGTAATATCATTATCTTTTTTTTGTCATTTATATGATGGCTGGAATGATGCGGTCTAAGAGAGGCCCTATGCGCTAAACAAAAATTCCTAATACCGGAGAGTAACGCAAATCAGGGTTTGCTTTACCTGGAGACACTTGCATTTCGTATTACATTATTAGGTTATTGATGCAAGATTCTTGCATATTTTTGGACCTGAACAAGCTGATTGTAAATGTTATCACCTTGTAAAAGCAGCTAAAATGAGGTGGATGGATCATGCTTTTCTTAGGTTTCCTTTGTGTTTCTTGTGCTTCTGCTTCTTTTTGCAGCCAGCTTATCTGCTTGTTTGAATCTGACTGTTCAAGTTATATTCTAATCTATAATTGACCCATCTTGTCTATACATCTTTTTTTATTGTCCCGTTTTAATTGTGAGTGGATGCTGTGGTTTTGGCCTAGCCAGCAACAAGCAGCTTCTTAGAGGAGCCATCTTTACAGCCCCTTCTTCATTACTAGAAATGGCCCCACACAAACCCATGACAGTGAGGCAGGTCACAACCAAACACACGCAAGAAAATCTGTAAATACATTCAGATTGAAGCTAAGAAGGTGATTTCTAATTGCCAAAGGAGTGTGGCTTTCAAACAGTTTTGGAATAGATTTAGCCGGAGGAAACTTAACTGTTTTTAAGATGGAACTTGACATAGAGTAGTCCTTCTGGAGACTAGGACTTCATGCCTAAGAAGCTGACTTCGTACAGATTTCAGATAAAGAGAATGTACTATGTTCAAGAATGAACAGAAACCTTAAAGCAATTGCAGCCCTATTTATAAATCTTAAATAAATGGGAGGGCAAACATGTGGCTCACATACATTAATTTAATACTTCAGTTCTATGGAGTTGGAAGCTACTCAAAAATGCAAAATTGTGATGCCCTTTTAAATGCCTGTTTTAGGAGAAACTACGACTTGAAAGAAACAAGGACTACAATCGATATCTCAGGGATAAAGAAGAATGGAACGAAAGGCTAAAGAAATTAGGGAACAGAAGCACAGAGGTAATACAGTTTTACTGAAGTTGATATGAAGAACACAAATGATCTTGTCAATTGTTTTATCATTGACTGTGACATACAAAGTAAGACAAAATAAGCAAAGAATATCATTCAGCTAGGACACAGTTTTGTTAATAAACCTAGCAAGTCCTGGTTATGAGTCATACAGTACAGTTCTTAATTCTTACTGCGGTTGTGTCTCTGTGGTAGATGCTTTCATTTTACTGTGTGCCTGAAGCAAGTCCTGGGGTTGTTTATTGGTGAAGTAGTGGTCAAAAACAGCTGTCTTTTTGGACAAAATATTGAGCTCCACACGTGTTCCTTTACTTTTATTTGTAGCTGCTGCTTCCTCACTCTCTGTCTGGTTCATGAGAAAGCAAGGCAAGTGCAGGCAGCTGTCCAGTGTATGGTGCTGTGTGTTTGTGGTTTAATAAAATAATGCAAAAAAAGTCTTTGCTACTTGAAGTCAGCTAGAGATGTACTTAATTCATCTCTGAATGTGAGTCCAAACCTTTGATTTTTATGGCAGTAGGCAGCTGACCACGACACAACCATTTGCTCACTCTCTGCCTGGTGGAATGAGGGAGAGAATCAGTGAGTAAAAGTGAAAAAACACATAGGCTGAGTTAAAGACAGTTTAACAGTTTAAAGCTGGAGGAATCAGGAATTTATTCATTACTTCCCATTGTCAGGCAGGTATTCATCTCCAGGAAAGCAAGGCTCCATCACAAGTAATGTCTACTTGGAAAGACAAACACCATCACTCTTAACATCCTTCTCCTGGGATCTCATTAATATTTACAAATACCTAATGTGTGGATGTCAGGAGGTTGGGGCATCCCTTTTTTTGATGGTATCTAGCAACAGGACAAGGGGCAAAGGGATGAAGCAGGAACACAAAAAGTTCCATTTAAATATAAGAAAAAAACTACTTTACTGTTAGGGTGAGGGAGCCCTGGCACAGGCTGCCCAGGAAGGGTGTGGAGTCTCCTTCCCTGGAGGTCTTCAAGACCCGCCTGGATATGTTCCTGTGTGACCTGATCTAGGTTGACCTGCTTCTGCTGGGGGGTTGGACTAGATGATCTCTAAAGGCCCCTACCATTATACGATTCTCTTCTTTCTTTCCCCAGCTTTATATGCTGAGCATGACACCACATGGTATGAGAGATCTCTTGGTTCAGTTGGGGTCAGATGTCCCAGCTCTTCTCCCTCCCAGTTTCTTGTGCACCCTGAGCCTACATGCTGGTGGAGTGATGTGAGAAGCAGAAAAGGCCTTGATGCTCTGTTGAACATTGTTCAGCAGTAACTAAAATATCCCTGCGCCATCAACGCTATTTTCAGCATAAATTTAAAACATAGCCCTATTCAAGCTAATATGAACAAAATTAACTGTCCCAGTGAAAACCAGTATGACGGTCAACAGAGGATTTTTAGGTCTAATTAGCAGTTTTGTGAGACTATTTGTTGTAGTAATCTGGAAGCAATATATTGATCTGAGAGCCTCTTTACTGCTTGTTAATTGTAAAATTTTACGTAGAATGGGTAAGTTTTCTCATAAAAATATTGTTGCCTTAGTGTAGTGATGGACTGCAGTAATTTGGAACTCTAATGCAGGTTTGAATTGGGAAGGCGTGCTTTTTTTTCTAATATGTAAATTCTCAAGTGTATACAGTAGAGTGAGAGCTAGGTCATTCTGTGAGGGACCTGTACTCAAAACAGCCGAAAGGTTATTTTCTTTCTTACAGCAGTTGGCAAGTGCAAATACCCATGTATTTATAAGTTCTGTCTGGAAGAATGTTTCTTCTTTGTCTTCAGAAAGATTGTTTTCTTATGAGAAAGATCTTTTACTCCAAGTGCATTGGAGTGTTATATAGTAGGAAACTGTTTTCATCTGTGAAGACAGCTATAAAGCATCCTTAGATGTTGGAAATCAATATGTGATTCTGTTGTCTTCTTCAAGACTTACTGTGTGTTGTGGTTTGGCCCAGCCAGCACAGCAGCACCATGACAGTCTCTCGCTCGGTGCCCCCATTCACCCCTACCCTCGTTAGGATGGTGGAGGCCCCAGCAAAATGGGAATAAAAAAATAAGCAAGGTTGTTGTGGATTAAGACAAGGGCAGGGAGGGCTCACTGCCAATTACGGTTCCGGGCAAAACAAACTCCAGNCTGCAGTTACAGGGTCTCTCTCTCAGGGCAAGGCCTCTTCTGGGCATAGGTTTGATGAGCTGCTTTGTCGTGGGTTCCTTCCCACAGTTACAGCTGTGGATATTGGGTCCCTCCTCCGGGACACAGCCTGCTCCAGCCATAGTTTTAAAGAAGAAAATCACTGCCCCTGGTCCTGGACCTGTAGTGAAACGAGTCACAGCCCCTGGTCCAGGGTCAGCTGTATCAAAATGAGTCTCTGCCGCTGATGCGGAGTCTTTAAAGACATGAGAATAAATATCAGCTTCAACAGTTCTCGCCACAGAATGCAAAGGAGTCTGTGCTCTGGTACACCTCCTCCTCTCTTTCATCACTGACCTTGGAGTCCGCATGGTTGTTTCTCTCACTGTTCCTACTCCTTGCACCACCACCAGCCAGAAGAAGAAGAGACAGAAGAAGGAAGAAGCAGAAAAAAGATGGAAGAAAGCAGCCTCCTCTTCCAGTGTCTTCTTAAAAAGACACGTGGAGGCGTCTAATTGGCTCAGCCCCAGCAGTGGGTCTGGCTCAGAACTGGGGAGCGTTGCAAACAACTTCTTACAGGCACCATCTTTACGGCCTCTTCCGCCTTACCAGAAAAGGCTGTCATGTCAAACCATGACACTGTGGTACACAATAGTGATCCTTAGGAAGTGTGGAGCAAAAATGTAGGTTATGTTTACTACAACTATAAATCTCTTAAGATTTTTGGGGGGCATTTATGTTTCCTTAGATGAGTTATCTAATAAAATCTATTTGGGGACTCAAGTTTTTCGTTTTTTTTTTTCCCCTTCTACTTTGATTGTTATCCCACTGGACATTTTTTTCTTGTGTAGAAACAATTTTGCTGTTATAAAAGAAAAAAGGGGAAAAACATGGTGAGGATTTGTTGAGATTCTTTCATCTCTGAGAGATATTTGACTTTGAGTGAGAGGCAAACGACTGGATCTCATGATTAACATATGTGACCTCAAAAGTTAGGTCTGACAGTTTAGATAATCACAGGAGAAACTTCAGTTATTAGGAACTTAAAAAAGTCACATAGTACAGTCCCTTTGTTCAGAGCAGGGTTAACTTCACAGTTAGGTCATGTTGATCAGGTGTTACCCGGTTGAGTTTTGAAAGGATGAAGAATCCACAGTTCCTCTGTGGCTCTGGGTGGCAACCTATTCCATTCTTTATCTGCTTGCTGTGAACTTCTTTCCTTCTGTATCCTGTTGGAATTTCCTTTGCTGCAACTTGTGACCCTTGGTCTGGCATCTCTGTAACCACCCATTGGATAGAGGTGGTTGCTCCTCGAACCACTCCAGTAACCACCAATTACTAGTTCCTCCTGCTCCCATAACCTTCAGTTTCCAGACTAAACAAATTCAGCTGTGTCATCCTCTGCTTCACGAGCTCAAGTGCCTTCATTATCTCAGTAGCTGTCTTCTGCACTTTCACCAGTTTGTCAGCATCTGTGGGGAGTGGGGGAAACTGGATGTACTGCACCAGGACCTGAGCAGAGAAGAGTCACTTCCCTTGACCTGTTTGTTGTTGACACTCTTGCTACTGCAGCCCAGAGTGTGGTTGACCATTGTCACTGCAAGGGTGCGCTGTTGACTTGTGCTCAGTTAGTTGCCCACCACTGATACAGGCCTTTTTCTGCAAATCCACTTTCTAGATTGCCAGTGCCTAGCCTGTACTAGTGCATGGCACATTCTGTTTGCATCTGTTGATCTTTGTGAGTTTTTTCTGTGTATTTCTCCAATTTTTGAGGCCCTTCTGAGTGGCAGTCATACCCTCTAGTATATTGCTGTCTCTCTTTCCATTTTGGTGTCATTTGCAGCTTTAATTTCTTTTTCATGACATTTTCTAAAGTATTAGTTGCTGTTACCTTTATTCCACAAGTGAAAGCTTAGTGCACAGAAATACTACAGGATTTATCCCAAACCGTGTTGTTTAGTAGAGCTATGTATTTCATGCTGGTCCAGTGTGCCATAGTGTAGTTTTTTATCCACTAAACTATCCTTTCTTGTACTGACATCTCCTGAGGAACAAAGAAACAGATTACAAAATGGTTAAAAGGTTGTGCTCATAAATAAGAAGTATTACAAATGTGCCCAAATGTGCATAAAGATATGTAGTCTCTTGATGAGGTATAGAGTTCAAAGTTTATTTTGATTCTTTGCACTTCTGAATCTGAAGGTCTGATTGGAGTTGGTAAAAGGCCTATCCAAGATGGATTCTTCTGAAAAACATTAGAAAGATAGCTTTTTTTTTTCTTTTCCCCAAGAAAAAAAAAAGTCTTAGCTTTTAAACTCTCTTTGAAGTACTTTTCTTTTTCACTTCCTGCCTTTTCCCCAGTATCTATTCAGGGATTATTTGAAGAAATATAAAACCAAATTTTTGCTCAATGTGATTTGTTTATATTCTGATCATTTTATTTTATTTCCCCTCCTCATTAAACAGAACGAGATCAACAGGAATAAAAAACTTGTTACCAGGCTTCAGCCAAAACTCCATACGGAAGTACAGGCCTGTGATACAGATGCAGAACCTCCCAAAAAGGATGCTTTCACTTCTACAGAAGGTAACGAAGAGCTGCCAAATAAGAGGTGGCTGGAGGAAGACTGTTACCAGAACTCAGACGATAAGGTTGAATTAAGAAGGCGACCATTAAATAGAAGACTCAATGAATATTTGGACATTCCCAGTCAAAGACACCGTGGATTTGCTAGCCAGTCTGTAATTCCTATTAGAAGGCATCACAGACTTGATGAGGCTCGTGAGTTTGGTAGAAGATACTATATAACGGACTATGGTCCTGAGGTAGTTGAAGAAATGGATCCCAGATTTAGATGTGACAGTGGATATGACAGAAGAACTCCACGTTTTATTTGTGCTGAAAGGTAATCTGAATTCTTTTTTCTCCTTTATTTCTACAGTGCTTATTGACAGCTATGGTTTGCTCTCACTGAAAATTAGGCAAGATTCCCATGTGAAAGCAGGATTTTTGTACTTACTTTAAAAAGGAACTTTGCAATAATTTTTAGAAAAAAAACAATTAAAATTGGACCAGTACCTAAGACTATCATACATTAGGGAACATTTTATATGCTATGGCAAATTAAGGATACTAGAGAAATAACCCCAGAAAAAGAAGTCCACAATTAATATTTATGAAGAGTAGTTTGCCAGAAAATAGATTAGTATTTAAGAGCAAACCCCTGTGCTGGGAACCCAAGATTACACGTATCTTCTTAGTTTGTAATAATTATAGCAAGTCTATTTTCAGTTCAGATGCCAAAGTTGGTTTGAGCTTCAATTTTTTATACTTGTCACTGTGTGTTAGAAATGTAAAAATATATTTTAAAAAATCCTCTTTTTTTACTGCATGTCCTGCTAAGTGGCAACTTTAAACATGTGCATCATTGAATTAAATCTTGATGGTGTTAATAGGTGCCAATCTCGGTAATAATGACAGAATTTGAATAAACGTTGAAGAAAACCCAACCCAAACAAAAGAGAGGATTTTAGGTAAATCATTCAGGATGAAAACTGGTGTTATGTATTCTTTTTCATTAAATAGTCTTTACTGTGTTAAATGATATATTAGTTTGGTTACTTTGACATAAATTATTAATCTTTCTCTTCTAGCTCATTTATTTGAAAGAAAAGAGAGAAAAAACCTCAAGGCATAACCTTCCTAATCATTTGGGGTTTGGCAGTCTGGCCACCTTCAGTTATTCCATCACAAGAGTCAGTTGCTTTCAAAAACAGATGGGTTGTGGTGCGAAATAGTACCAAATGTGAAACAGATGTACTTTTATTACAGCTAAATTAGAATGAAGCAAAGCAGTAAAGTTTCTTGTAAATAATTTTTAAAAAGGTGCTTGAAGAGTGTTCATTTGTTCACTGCAGATCTTGGGAATGTCAGTGTTGCACATGCTTTCCTCCCCTCACCTGGCTTTTTTTCCTTTGTATTAGCATGTTTCCAGAATGATATTTTGGGATTTTTTTTTGGTCTGCTGTAGTGAAGGAAACATCCCTGTCTTTCCCTTGTTAGGCATCATAACCACTTAATATTTTTTTTCCTAGAATTAACCCTTCTAGAAAAAACAGCAGACAAATTGTACCACTCAACAGTTTTAAAGGCTATGGTCATGTTTCATTTTTAATTGCTGGTGGTCTGGTTAAATGATCTCTTGAGTCATTGTTTACAGCAATATTTTTTGGATAGTACTGCAAATTAGTTACTGGGAAAAACAAACTCTAAAATGCCGTTCTACTGCAAAAGCATTTTCAAATACCAATAGACTTAAAATAACTTCTCTGCAAAAATAGCTTTTAATATTCTTTCTTAATCTTTTTAAAAAAAAAAAAGGTAAAAGAATTAAGTAACTGTGGAGAAAATGAAATTTCTGGAAGCATTTGGGTGATGCAGATTAAACATATGAGTTATTTCAGAGTTTTAGATTGTATGTTTGGATATACTTCTAAAATCATGTATTTATTCATACAGTGTTTCGGAAAAAGACCAGCAGATGGAAAGTGATTAAATAGATAACAGGAACAAGATTGCTTGTTTTCTGCTGAATGAGATTCAGTGAAAAGAATGCAAAATAGAAAAATTATTCTATTCTGTAGTGTAATATCAGTATAAATGAGCAAAGGAGGTTCTAGGGTAGGATCTTCTTGTCCTGCAGCGTTTTAGAAAGAAAAACATTAGAAGCTTGACTTAGTGTCTAACAAAGGTAACCAAAATGTTCAATGACCAGCAGCAATGTTAATCCTCTGTGTTAATTACAACCAGAAGGATCAAAGTCCTCTTTTTACTGGGTAGCTGTTTGCCACTCCAATGCAATTGGTCACAGTCTCACATGTAAATAAAGTTTGAGGTTTTACTTTGTTTCTCAAAGCATATATACAGAATTATATACGTAGGATGTTTGAACCAAGAGTAGACAGTATCACGTTGAATAGGAGTATACTAGTTCTTAGTTATTCCAGAAACACTGATGGTGCTTATGTGTCTATGACCAATTTATCACTAGGCAGTTCACTGCTTATTTGGAGAGACCTCTGAAACACTTTCAGTTCCACTGTTTTTAAAAGAAAGTGCAGAAGATAGTTTTATCTTTGTAATTGGCAAAGTTGGTGTCTGTTCTTAAAAGCAGTTGCTGGATCATCACGTGAATTGACTGGATTTGTACATAAAATTAAGGTTTGGCTTTTTTTTATGTATATTTTTTTACTTGGCTATATTTTTATTGACATCTCTTTTTTTTCAGTATTATGAAGTGGGCTTTCATAATATACTTTTTTTCTCCTTTGCAAGGAGCTCCACTTAACCTTTTATGAACTATATTCAGTCACCCTTCAAGGAGGAGAAGCATATATATTAGTCACTGATTGCTCAGCTTCTGAAGAGTTAGCATGTTTTTTTTCTGCGTTTCAGGCAAAATCCACTTTTCCAGAACACATTCGATTCATGACAGAAACTAAATTCATAATTTTATTTGCTGTACTAAAGTTTTAGTGTTTTTAAATGGGCTTTATTAGTTTGGAGAAGCGGATGTTTGTAGCGGGACTTTTCAGCAAAGTTTCTGTTTTGATGGAGACACAAAGACTGTGGAATATTTCAGCAAATAGAAACAGTGACAGGAAAGTGAGAGGAAGTGGCAAAATGTTTTGGTTCTTATGTGAGTGGAATGCTTTAGTCCTTCCCCAGCAGCCAGCTCTGTCCTGTAAACAGGATACAATAGCTGCTTGATTGAGTTGGGCCAACATGTCTGGGCCTGCCATGCTAAGCTTGTTGCTTTTTACAAAAAAAGTTTGCCTCTTGAATCCCAAGGTTTGTTTCTTTGCTTCCTCCCTGCATCCTGTCATCATACTATGGACTGGGCTTTCTATTTCTTGACTGTGTTTCAGTCTTACGTGACCAGCCTTGTAAGTAGCAGATTGATCGTTATCAAAAAGATGATCTTGATCATGAAAGGAGATCATGTTTTGCCAAGAGGATAGATGTTGTTCTTTCATGTTTTTCTTGGGGGTTGCTAAGATGCCAAATCAATGTTTAATAATCTTGCTTGCATCCTTTTGCCTTTGATTATTGGCATATTTTTAAATTACAGAGATGAGCAGAGCTGTGGATCTTTTTACATAAAAGAATATGATGGGATTTTTTTTTTTTCTATGTTTACCTAGTGTTTTGTTTTGATTTGCGTAAGAGGAAGTTTATGGCTCTGTCCAACTCTGGAAAATACATGATTTTGTTAGCCTCTGTAGCATACTACATTTTTCATACCTATTCTTATGTTGTTTTATCAAGATAGCTTGAAGTCCTCATTAAAGAGTAGTTAACTTGCAAGGCAAGAAAAGCCTGTAAATTCAACTCATCATTTCAGGGAAAACTTCTTGTGTCCATACAAATTTTGGCATCTTTGGAATGATTTGAAGTTTCAGTTATATTACTTCACGTCATATATAGATTATCCAAATTTTAGCTCCTTAATTTTTTGTATTCACCATGTTACCTGTCTTTCATCTTGATAAAAATTAACCTATTTTTAAAAATGGTATCATGTGAACGGTGAAGCATAGATTGCCATTAAAGCAGCATTTCATATCTGAATTAATTGTTTCACCAGACTTTTCCGATAGCCATGTGCCAAAGATCCGTTGTAGGTTTCATTGACCTTGGGGATTAAGAGCACCAAGATTTGTTTCAATTAATGCAGTATGAATGCTGAATGCTCCTCAGCTCTCAGAACTCTTAACTAGGCTCAATAGAAGGTTGCATGAAAGCAGGCTTGGGAATTAAAACTCCAGACAGAGAGCTGCCTTGACAATGCTGGCAAAGTAAATTGTTTCTAGATTTTTTGTGGGATATTTTCAGAACTGCTTCTACCATCCAGCGTGCAGTCAGGCTGAGGATCCATTTGCACAAAGTTGTTGGACTTTCAGTTTCAAACTGGATAGTTTTGGACAAGTATAGCTGAATGTTTTCTGTTTCTTCAAGGCCCTATCTGGATGCAGATTATGAAGATGAATTGAAGGAGAAAACACATGGGCAGCAGACCTCAAGCACTGGAAATTCTAGGTGTGGTATACAGTGTAGTTTTCTGATAATTGCTCTACAAAATCATGGTGAAAGGAAACTTTATTTAAAATCCCTAATACATTGCCTGAAATGGCTGACAGTTAGGATATAGAAGAACAAGAAAAACATATTGCCTTTGAGAACAGCTGTTGAAGCTTGCAATGCCGGTGTTCTTTTTGAAACAATCGATCACCAGTTCTCCAATTGAAGACTTTTTTGTGGTTAGAATAGCGTGGAATACTTTTTTTATAGTACTTACAAAGTTCTTTTTTTTTAAGCTCTTGTCTTGGTTTTGCAAGTCCTGAAGTGATCTAGGTGGATGAGACAGAAGCAGAACTCTTGTAAAGCCCTTACATAAACTCTTGACTGGCACCGCTCAGTCTGTCAACACTGTTGAAGTGTTCAACTGGATCAATGCTTCTGATGGCTTCAAAAACCACAGGCAAATGAGGACTGTGAGAAAAGCCTCTTGGCAGGCATTTTTTTTCTTTTGCTTGTGATATTTCTTTGGATTTTAGAAAGCTGTTTGTCATAAATGTATCACATACTCTAGGTGGTCCTGCTCTGGCAGGGGGGTTGGACTAGATCTTTTTGAGGTCCCTTCCAACCTTTAAGATTCTGTGATACTGTGGTAGTGATGTAAGTGCATCTGTCGTGTTTCACACAGACTACAAGTAAGTTCTTCAGTCTTATCTTTCAATTTTCTTTTTTGTCTTTGCCAGAAATCAGGAACAAATTAGTTCTCTAGCTGATGAGCGGGCCAAATCTACAGCTGAAGGGCAGTATGCAACAGGCCTTGTTTTTGGTATGTATAAAACCAGATCTAATGGCCGTGGGATAGCCTCTCTTTGCATATTTTATTTTTGTTTGCTATTAATTAAAAATGAGAAAAATTAGCTTTTTCTTTGTGTTAGTTGTTCCCAAGACTAGTAAATAAATATTATTTACATAGAGAAAATAAAAAATGAAAAACATGTTCCTGTTGCCTCTAATGTAACAGAACTTTCTAATTAATTTTGAAGCACTCCAGTTTCTTTCTAGATTTCATTAACAGTTTAAGGTCCAGATAGATTCTTAAGTTTTTTTACAAAATTAAGTATAGGAAAAATATTAACTTCTGTATTGTTAAAGACACGACCTAGTATTGTATTTTAATTGCAGAAATATGGGAAATGGTACTACTCATAGCCTCATGCAAGAACAAATGATTCTGATAATCTCTTCCTACTTAGATATAGCTACAAAATTTAGCAGGGAACATTATTATTGAATGTAGTGAGAGAAATATTGATGAAAACAGCATTCCGAGCTACATTCAGAAAATTGTAAGACAATAATAAAAGAACTGTAGTAATTCTCTAGATAGGAGCCTTTGAAGGAAAGCAAAACTGGAATTGTGGAAAAAACTGGCTAACAGTTCTCAAAAATAGTTTGGTTTTATATTTGAACTTACTTGATCCTTCGGTGTTGTATATAGCAGGCCAATGTTTTGCAACTGTTTAAAAGGCAACACTGCAACAGTGGTGTTGTAATAGTCGCTTTCTCTGATCTGCTCAATCATCTCAGACCACAAAGTTGTAAATTGTATTCCTAGCAGTCCTGAATAGCAGAAGAATGTTGTTCATATTGTTGTATAAAGAGTATGTAAATAAAAAGTTCTGGAAATGAGAAGGGATTTTTGGACTCCCCAAAAATCACATAACATGTTACTTGAGTGTGTTGAATGTTTGGGGGTTTTTTTGTTTGTTTGTTTTGTTTTAGTTTCTTTGCAACTTCCTTCACCTTATTGCTCAGGTCTACCTCACTGGGGGTCCACAGTGACTTTGTGTATGGAAATAAGAGTCTTTGTGTCTGATGGCCATGCTGTGTAGAAAGTGGTGATAATGGCTGTTTTAGTTTGTTTTTAAAAGAGTAGAAGACTTTGTGCTCATTGTGTGTGAACTACCACAAGTTGGATTTTTTTTCATTCCTTAAAATCAATATGTGAGATGTTATCACTGTTTCCTTTTACATACACATCTGCCCATACTTTGCTAATTCTTAATAGTCATGGGAACTATCCTAAAAGTGGAGCGATTTGCTTTCCTCCCTCTGCCTTTGACTCTTCAGTTTTAACTTTCATTTTTATCCAAAACATTGCCTCATAATTTCAGAGTGCCATAGTTGAGCATTAGGGAAAAACAGTATAAAATATAAGTAACTTCTTTTAGTTGCTGTTGCATCACATAGCTTTGAAATTTGTAGCTTCATGACTATACAAAAACAGGCAAACTGGGAAAACACTGGAAATGTTAGTAGTTTTCATCATCATACTGCAAACAAACTGCAGATGGAAACTGGATTTGTTTTTTGTTTTCTTTAGCCAGTAAAGATCCAGTGTTCTTAGGCACATTCCCAGGTCTCATACTCCGCTGTGTTCTATGTTATAAATTGACTGAAGTGCTATCTTTTTGTGTGGTACCTTTGGTATATTTTGTGGAGCATTTACACAATTGTTTGATCATTTCCATTAGGTGGTCAGGACCATGAACTTCTCCAAAGGAAAAAAGAGAAGTACAGGCAAGAGCTAATGGAACAGATAGCTGAGCAACAGCGAAATAAGAGACGGTAATGTGAAGTTACTGTATTTTTCAAGGTTAATGACTCAAATGTGAAGGAATGTCATGAATTCAGTGTGGTAAGAATAATTCTCTTAACTAAGGAATTCCAGCTAGCTAGGTAATATTGAAAACTATTAAACTCATGAGCATGAGAGCTTTAGTTTTTAATGAATAAATTCACCAGCTTTCAATGAAACAAACCAAATACTCCTTTTGTTTTTTAAAAGGTTTAAAAAAATTAATTTCTTAAGGGTAAGTGCTAAGAAGCTCTAACCAAAGTTGCTGGTAGATGATTGGCTAATTACTTTGCAAAGGTGAAAATGAATCTTGTTTTACCCTCCAATTCAAGAAAGTAATTTTTTACTTTCAAAGCATTTGGCCATCTGGCTTGTGCAGAATAATGAAATATAATTTTCTTGCTTACCTATTAATAGCTGCCTGCTGAAAGATAGTATGGATACATGAAAACACACAGTGATAATAATGTAGGGATAAGGAGTGATAAATAAGTTCTATTGATGGATTCATTGTGATGAAAAATTGTACATGCTGAACAAGCCTGGACCCTGAAATTACAATATATTACTCATAGCTGTACTTTTGAATGATTCATGTTGATATGTTTATTATAAACTCCTTGCTGTAACATGAATAAAGATTGATCACTTTTTCCTAAAAATTGATTTTTTTTTTCCTAAAAATTGTGCATTTTTTTAAAGAAATGTCAGGAAAGGTTTCAGTAAAAAGCTGTGTGGTGGTTTGTCCTTTTATGTATTAGGTGGAATTGATGATAGACAGCTACTTCTTGAAAGTTCTGTTTATTTACAAATAATATATGGTATACTTCTCTGACTCCAGAAGAAATCAAGTGGAGTCATGTGTTCTGTTATTCTGTATTTTGAGGGTTATTTTATCTAGAGCTGTGAGGTCTGTGCTTTGAAGGAATGAGTATACTTGTTAATGCTTTCTGATTTGTTCCTTTTTTTAATTTACTTATTTTTTTTAAAACAAAAACAGTGAGAAGGAGCTTGAGCTCTCAGTTGCAGCTTCTGGAGCTCGAGACCCAGAAAAGGAGGTAAAGAACTTGGATTTTCTTTCACCTGTATAGTCTTTTTGTAATTACATGAATACTGTGGTTGGTCAGTCATCAAACTCTGCAGGGCTTTTATAGAATGATGAATGTGTTGGGTTTTTTTTTGTAATAGGGCAATAGCATAGAATAAAATTGAAGTAAAGGATGATAAGGCTGCAACAAGTGGTCTGGATGCATGTTTTTTCCCCGCACTGTCTGTGGCATTTGATCCCTTTTGCAAACCACTTCAGCTTGGTTATCTGGCAAAAAATCTGAGTCTGTTTTGCTACTTTAGTTGGTTTACAGAGGTCATTTGTCTGATCAAGGATTCAGAAGGTGAAAGGGAAAGGGATGGACTATGCAGCTGGGAGCCAGGCAGGAAAAAAGGAGAAACTGAGCAGAGGTTGTCAGCTATTCAGGGGAAATTGAGAAGAAAGAAAAATTGGAAGAAAGGTCAGGCAGCCCAGGAGAACTACAATAATGTTGTGAGATCATGTATGGAGAAAATTAGAAGGTCCAAGGCATTAAAACTGAAGCTGGCCACTACTGTAAAATACAATAAGAAAAGTTTCTACAAATATATTAGCAACAAAAGGAGGGCTAAAGGGAATCTTCACCCTTTTATTGACAAAGGGGGGAAACTTAGTGAACAAGGATGAGGGAAAGGCAGAGGTACTTAATGGCACCTTTGCCACAGTCTTGAATAGTAAAACCAGCTGTTCTCTGGGCACCTGTCCACCTGAGTCAGAAGACAGAGATGAGGGACAGAATCAGGTCCCCTTAGACCATGAGGAAATGGTGTGCTGAGGCCTGTTCTGTTTAACGTCTTTATCAATGATTTGGATGAGGGGATTGAGTGCACCCTCAGTAAATTTGCTGATAACATCAAGCTTGGCAGGAGTGTAGACCTGCTTGAGGACAGGAAAGATCTTCAGAGGGACCTGGACAGGCTGGAGCGATGCGCCAAGGCCAATTGTATGAGGTTCAACAAGGCCAAGTGCTGGGTTCTGCATTTTGGCCACAACAACTCCATGCAATGCTACAGGCTTGGGGAAGAGTGGCTGGAAAGCTATCTGATGGAAAAGGACCTGGGGGTGTTAATCAACAGCCAGCTGAACATGAGCCAGCAGTATGCCCAGGTGGCCAAGAAGGTCAGTGGCAGCCTGGCTTATATCAGAAATAGTGTGGCCAGCAGGACCAAGGAAGTGATTGTGCCCCTGTACTCAGCGCTGGTGAGGCTACACCTCAAATATTGTGTCCAGTTCTGGGCCCTTCAGTACAACAGGGACATGGATGTGCTGGAGCATGTCCAGAGATGGGTAACGAAGCTGGTGAAGGATCTAGAGAACGTCTGATGAGGAGCAGCTGAGGGAGATGGAGATGTTTAGTCTAGAGAAGTGGAGGCTGAGAGGAGACCTGCTCACTCTCTACAACTCCCCTGAAGGGGACTTGTAGTGAGGTGGGGGTCTGTCTCTTCTGTCTCTTCTCTCCAGTAATGAATGATAGGACACAAGGATATGTGCTTAAGTTGTGCCAGGGAAGGTTTAGATTGGACATTAGGGGAAACTTTTTCACCGAGAGGGTTGTGAAGCATTGGAATGGGCTGCTCAGGGAGGTGTTGGAGTCACCATCCCTGGAGATAATCAAAAGATACATAGGTTAGGTGCTGGGGGACATGGTTTAGTTTAGTGATGGGCTTGGCAGTTTGAGGTTAGTGGTTGGACTCAATGATCTTAAAGGTCTTTTCCAATCTTAATGATTCTATGATTCTGTGATTATTTTATTTTTTTAATTTTTGAGGGGCACAGGGGGCTGTAAGGTCAGTGTAAGAGTTTTACCTAGTCAAAGCTGACTAGGCAGAAACATGCTCTGATGCAGAACTCTATATACTGTATGCATCGCAATCAGAGACTGAAAAATGTCTATTATAAGAACAAAATCATATCTGGAGCAAGTCCAGGGCACATACAATGTTTTAAAACCATTAATTTAGCTGAAAGCCTTCAATTAAGTAGAACTGCTACATTCAGTAAGCATCAGTCACCGTTAACTTTAAATTACTTCTTGGGGAGAGATTCTAATTAAGTAGATTTCTTGATTAATTACAGGTTGGTTAAATAGAAATTCCTGATTAAGAATCTAGAAATGTAGACTGTTGTGTATGCAGCTTGTTTAAAAGAAAATGATCCCCAGGATGAACTGAGTATCATAGTAACATCTGAAATTAGCTACAGGTGCTTTGGGAATAATTCACATCAAACTTGTTAGTGGGAAAGGCTGTTTTAAATGTTCTCCTGCTCAAGACACTGGATTTGAAAAGACAAGTTAAAGCCTGTATGTTAGATAATAATTTTCAATTGCTGTAGGTCTTACCTGTTATCTAACTTTTAACTTCACATTTCTAAATGTAAATACAATGTTGTAAGCAAACACTTATATCTAGTAGATTTTTTTAACCTTAATGCTGTAGTTCATGACTGGTGAGTACTAACTGCCTTGTATGTACTGTCTTGCAGCTAAGTGATGAGGAGGTAAAGATTTCATATTTTGCTGAAATACTTTTGTATTGTAGGGTATATGGTTTGCTATTAAATATTTAACATTTAGCTGGTTGCTGCTATTTCTTTCTCTGAATGCATGTTAATTGAAGCACTACAATGTTAGCACCAGTACATTTAGAAACAAAACCTGTTTTATTTCTATAGTGTATGTGGTTTTTTTCCTGATCTTCTGTTATATTGACTCACTTAAACAGCTTTAAAACATTTATGCATAGCAGCTGGTATAAGGGCTTTCTGAGTGTGATAGGGTAGTTATTAAACTAACTTGCATGCCTTTCCATTACTTGCATGTTACCTTTGACATTTTTCTGAGGCTGCCAGTTATCAATAAACATTTAATACTTGAAAAAAAACCCACAAAATTTTACAGTTGTTGTAATTGCAAAAGCTAGTAAAACCTAAGGATCCTAAAAATGAAATAACAATAGTACAAAGAAATGTTTATTGGAAAAAGTGTCAGTGTGTGTTAGCTTTTATTTTTAATGATTATGAGGTATTTTATTTTTTGAGGGGGTGGTGACGTATTTCAGAAACTTTTCCTATGCATAATGTGATAATACTGTCAGAGTTAGCAACTGAAGGCTGTAGATAACATGTAATACAGACCATTGTGGAAATACCTTTTTTTTTCCCTTGGATAATAACTAGAACCATGTACTTCCTGAAACCTGCCATTGAGTCTATATTTGTTAATCTGTGACAAACATGCTGGATTTCCTTGTAGTATTAGATTTCCAGTAATTCCTTGGAAGAAAAAAAAAAATACACCTACTAAAAATGTCAACAGGTATTTGGGACCTAGTGAAGTGTTTTAATGTAGCCTCAGTGGAAGTTCAGAATATTTCCTGGTAATAACAAGTTAACTATACTTTTTTTCCTCTCCCTTTCCATCTCCCTCCCTCCTTCAGCCCAATAGGTTGAAGCAGTTTGGCTTGACGGTGAGAACTTCTGAAGAGAAAGTACCTCCTGAAAGGTCTAGAGTGGCCTTCCAAACTCCAGTGCCCGTCTCTTCAGCCCCTCCAGTGAATGAAGACTTTCACAGGGGGCTAGCCAGCACTCTTGGGGAAATAGCAGCAGTGCCCAGGTGCTTCACCATCATGTTCATTTTGCATGTGAAATAAGCTGAGTGCTCAGCATGTTACTGCTGCCCGGTGGATGTTTGTCCAGGATAAGCAGTGTGCTGTGGAAATGGTGTCCATGGCTGTAATGATGATCCTCGTTGTGAGGGTGTCTGTGCTTGGGCCACAGGTCCAGCAATGTCCATGGTGTGAGAAGGTTGGGGTGGTGTGGGATGAGCCCTGATCAATGAAGCCATGGCCCAGGGCTAAGTTCAGGAATGCAGTGTAGGCAAGGACAGCTTTCAGTAGACACTGATTGAGACTAAACTGTTTTAGGAGAGAGGAGCTTTAGGCGTGTGGCCAGAGCTGTGCTGTGCCGCTAGCCCTTTGACCTGAGCCTAATCCATGGCTTGTTTTATTTACTATTACTGACGTAACCAATAAGTATCATTAACTGAACCTGTTAAATAAGGTATGCTTGGTTTATGTTCTTCAGATCTCTGGAATAGTATGGGTTCATGTACTTCTGCCTAAGGAAACGTTAATTTCCTGCTGAGGCTTATTGTGTCTTGTTTCTGCATGGTGCTAATGAGAGGTCTTGGGCTGAGATGGATCCACAATTTTCTCATTAGTGAATTCCTTCCTTCCTTCCTTCCTTCCTTCCTTCCTTCCTTCCTTCCTTCCTTCCTTCCTTCCTTCCTTCCTTCCTTCCTTCCTTCCTTCCTTCCTTCCTTCGATGTCTTTTCACTTGTATAACAAACAAAAAAATTATGTTGCTTTTTTCTTGAAGACTTGCACCGATGCCACCGCCTCCACCACCAGTTTTGACAGTCAACTACAGAACACCTTACGATGACGCGTATTACTATTACGGGGTTAGAAATCCTTTGGATCCCAATCTTGCATATTGTAAGTTGATGATTTGAGGTACATCCGTGGTTAGAGTGGTTCAGATGACTGCCTTTAGTGTAGTTAAAGGATGAATACTGTGGAACGGATGACAGCAATTAAAACATATTTCTTAGATGTGCTTTGAATGAAAAGTAGGCTTTTTTTTTTCAATACTGGTTTTGAATGAAGTAGCTTTCTCCAACTGCAAAAGGGGCTATGGCTTCCAGAAATCTTGTTGATCACTTAAGCTCTAGTCTGAGCTACTTAGCCAGTACTCCTCCCAGATAATTTTCTTTGTAGTTTTGATAATCAAAACATTATTTTCTAAAATTCCTTGAGTCATGTTATAATTCATTACATGTTGTTACCACTTCATATACAAAATTCAGTATTTTTAAAGGAGCTCTATGAAATAATCAAACTTTTCAGTTTAAAGACTTCTGTGTTTTTCTACTCTTTGACTGTTTCATGGCGATTTCCCAAGGGAAACAACTGTGACTGGTGCAGGGAGCAACTGGACTGTGTGGTGTTTGCTTTTTTTTGTTTTTTTTGTTTTTTTTTGCCTTTGTAGTGGAAAACCTAGAAGTCCTTATAAAAAGTTGTAGCACTACCTGCATGGAATAGTTAAAATAAAGGACAAAACTCCCTCACATGTGTAACTTTTTTACTTGTTGTCTTAAATGAAAATTTCAGGAATGCTAGAGATTTAAGAGCAAAAGTTTTTTAGTTTTCTTTTTTTTTTTTAACTCTGCCATGTAAGTTTCTCCCTGTCTTGAAATGTGACAGATGATGGTTTGAGATTTTATTATTACTATGAAATTACTATTATTAGTAAAGTTCTAGAGACCTTATTGTTTTAACCTTTTCTTTGTAATCGCGTTTTCAGACCACAATTTTAAACTCTCAGAAGTTTGGGTTTTTTGCGGGGGGTTTGTTTGGTGTGGTGTTTTGTTTTGTTTTTTGATGTGCTTTATTTTGGTGATTTGTTGTTTATTTATTTTACCTTTGTATCAGCATAACCCCCAGAGTAAAATGGCTTCTAGTTTAGAGTGTTAAAGAAACTGAAACTTAAAATTCACATACAAAAGTTGGGTTTTCTTGTGGCATATTGCTAGTGCTTTTAGATGCAAAAGTGTGAAATTATTTTAGAGATGCATCTCATACTGTCTTGAACACAAGCAGTAGTTTCAAGCCCTGATGTGTCAAAGTGCTGCAGGTCCTCTTTCAGGTGCCAAAGGAGCTGCATTTCCTCAGGTTGTGATGGGGCATGTGGACAAGTGTTACATTAAATGAGTTATTTCTTTTAGTTAGGTCATTGTAGAGATTTAGTTGAATTTAAGAAATGAGTTTGTATATTGGCATTGTATTTCTTGCTTTAGAGGGCATTAGGGATTAGCTAAATTTATCATACAAGTTGAGAGTCTTGTTTGTAATTCTGCAATCAGAGTCTGAGCAGTGAGCTCTGTTCTTTTAAGTAATGGCAAAAGTTTATATCTGAGCATTCAAAATTTTAAATAGCATTTTCTTTTGTTTTTTTTTTACTGTGTAGCTGGTACAGGAATGATGGGAATGCAGCCAACACCTAATCTAGAGCCTCCTCTAGCTCAAGCCCCAGTAGAGCAATCTGTGTAAGTGTTATCTGTATTCATGTTCTTTGTTTGTATTTATCTGTATGCTTTTCATGTTGGGAGTACTTGGCTGACAATAAATATGCCTTTGAAATAAAATATTAAATGACAACTCTTCAAACTTCTAATTAATAATTTCTATATAAACAACAACTCAAATCCTATTTTTATGTGATTTATGAAAATATTTGAGATTATAATATGTCAGGCTTTGCAAAACAACAGCCCTCAAATATTTGTGAGATTTTTTTTTTTTTTAATTCCTCCCTCTCTCTGGACCCTCTGATGTTTCCATTTAATTTGTGTGGTTTTCTAATTCAGAAGTAACATTGAGCAGAGGAATACGGAAGACAAACAAAGAAACATAGGAATGTTTTCTGAAGAAAAACGAAAGCCTTCCAAAGAGGCAACGTTGTCTTATCAACAAGAATTACAGCAGCAGGTACAGAGTGATAAAGCCTTTGATGCTTTCTTCTTTTACTTTTTTAATGTATAATGGCTATAAATATAGTAGTATTGCAAACATATGTTTTCAGTTTACAAGTAAAAATCTTTCTTAACTCTCCCTCCCTTCATCCCTTTCTCCCATTCCTCTTACCTTATAGCTCATTTATCTTTTTATGTGAACAATAAGCTCTTCAATTTTTGTCACAGACAGACAGAATGCCAAGACTGACAGCAAAAGATTAGGTCTAGGCATGAAGTTCTATATAATTATTTTCACAAACAGAAAAACCTGTGTCTTAAAAGCAATGAATTGTTGCTCAAAAGCCATCTTTCAATAAAAAATATTGCTATAATTATTAGGAACACTCTAATTTCAGCAAGTTTTTAATGATTATTTGGATACCAATTCAAAAACTTCCCTAATGTTTACTTCTAGTGTGTTTTTAAGTGGTCTTACCTCTTTTTGAGTTTCTTTTTTGATAAGCTAGACAAGCTTCTTGAGTACCTTGTCTTCCAGTAAACTTCTTAGTCCCCTATTCATTTGAGTGGCCTTTAGCTGCTACACTTTATGGGAGTTTATATTTATAAAATGTATTTGACTGTGATAAGAGATGTTATTTCAGAAGAGATTTTGTTGAACCCAGTTCAGTGGCACTAAGATTTTCTTACCTTATTCTTGTCTATGTATTTCTTCAGAGGAGGTAAAAAATTGCTAGAAAAATATTCTAGTTCTATTTATAAAGGAGAGGCTATCAGTCAAAGTAAAATGAAGACTAGAATAAACATGTAGGAATAGTGTCTGATGTTGCTCTTACGCTTCTCTGAAGCCGTGTGAGGGATTGCACAATTTGACATAAAGATCTAGTGAACATGGCATGGTAGTCTGGCAAAGCTATTATGCTGCCTCTGGCTGCAAGTGAACAGAATGTATTCTGCTTTTTTTTTCATATAGACAAACCTGACTTTTTGGTAATGAGTCAAAGGGGTTAGATGGGTCTTTATATTAAGTCATTATAACTCTTAAGAAATTGTCTGACTACATGATAAAAAGAAATGTTTATCTAATGCACAGAATAAATAAACTCAAGAAAAAGCACATTAATATATTTCAGCTACATAAATAGTAGGTAATGTTTTAAAAGCTTTGGATGGGTGTTTTTAAAGCTGTTCTCTTTAGAAATGCTACATGAAGTTATTAAGAGACTTAGTTGTATAAATTTAACCTCATGTTGAAGAAAAGAAAAGCCAAACCAAATGAACAGTTCTGCATTTTTTGCATACATTATCATCTATTACTGCAGAAAACTGTTTCATGAATTGTGTAATATTCTGTTATGGCATTTATTGTTGGGAGTCTTCATTTATTTCATGTCATCTCTTGTATAAGCTTTGGTTAAAAAAATATACCAGAATGAGAGGAGCAACTGCTGTACATTTATTGTATAATTTTGCCTGTTTTAATGTTCAGACAGTATAAACATCTGTATCAAAGATCCAAAGATATGAGACTTTTGATCTACTGCAAGTGTCAGATGTGAACATTTCTGGAACTTGGAAGTCTTGCAATGTGTATCTGTATGTTTGTGATCGTGCACTACTGGACACGTGTGGTTTGACAACAGTATTCAATGCACTGTCTGCAGTAGAGGCAGTAAAATGTTTGTTACATGCTTGATGTAGATTCAACTCACTCTTTTACCTTTTTATTTAAATTACACTTAATGTGATATTTTTATGCAACTGACTTTGGTTTTAGATAAAAGAGAGAGAGGAACGACGCAGGCAAGAGAGAGAGGAGAAGAAACGCTACGAAGCCAAGTTAGAAGCAGAAATGAGGAATTACAACCCCTGGGGAAAAGGAGGTGGTGGTGCTCCTCTCAGAGATGCAAAAGGAAATTTGATAAGTATGTTTGCCAAAATTATGGGCTGGCTTTCCAAGATTGATGCTTTCTTGCTCCTGTAAGGGCTCTATTACATGATATACATTATTCCTTGTTTTATAACAGCAGTAGCCCTTTATCGACAAATAGATGTACTTGTTTAGAGCAGCTGCACTCTAAGTATTATTTGAGTAATTATTTTGATTTCTGCAGAATCATTTGGGAGAGTACCATTTGAACAAAACGGGAAACACAGGATATAGCAGCTCTACATGAAGGCACAATGCAATAGTAAAGGGAGAAGAAAGGAAAAAAAAAGCTGTTACCATCATCTGCAATACAAATGTGCTGAAGTCTGTTGTGAAGACTTATTTAAATGTTTTCCAGGAAGAGGTTTTTTTATTGTGATCCTTGTTTAAAATAACTTTTAGACTTAGAAAGTTGTACTTTTCACAGGGAAAATGGAAGTGTGTTTGAATAAATACATAAAGCTAATTGGAAAATTTCAATTTCCCCAAGTAACACTGCTGGTAAATGACTATATAAATAGCAGTCAGCAGGATCTGGTTTTTAAGTTATGTTGTTTTGGTTTTTTTTCCAAGGGCTGTTTTATATGAGATGGGAGTAGGGAGCTGGGAGATAGCTACGATCTGGACAAGTTGTTTTATGTGCCTCTCCAGCATAAACTGGAGGCAGATATAAGATTAAAACTCAAATTCCTGATCCTTGTTCCTAGTGAAACCTACAGGAACAGTTTAGCTAAAATTAAAATATCACTCGGTTGGCACAATTAGATTTGTGTATTTCAGAAACTTGGCCAATGCTGACTCTCTTCATTTTTGCTTTTAGCATCTGAGGGAGTAAGTCTTAAAATTTTGTAACAATTGAATTCTAATGTGAAACAAGTTTGTTTTCTTGTTACTGGAATATGGTATTGAATTCAGATTCTTAAAATGTGTCTCCTGGTAATAACATGTGAGAATTTTCAAAGCGTGAAACACTTACTGAATAGCAGTGTATATATAAATAATTAGTTTAAGTTCAAAGTTCAAATGCTTTTTAAAGATTGTGTGTCCAAATAAGAAGTTTAGAAGCATGTGTTGAAGATCCAAGTTTGTGTTTATCCCCAGAGCAGGTAGAGGTCTTCACACTGCCTAACTTCAGGCACTTTATTTAACTGTCTGGCTTCTTTCTCTAGGTTTTGCAATGGTGTGTGTACAGTGGGTCAGAGGAAAACATAGGTGTTTCATATTAGCCCAAGCTCTGCATAGACCTGCTGAGCAGCTTGTCTGTGTCCGTAAATGAGGAACCAAGAGAAAGGATTTTCTTAGCCTGTTTTCCTGTAAAGTTGTTTTCCCCACCATAATTTAGAAGTGTGATGGATAAGATATGAGTCAAACAGCATGAAACATAACATGCTTTCTGCCATGTCTCTTTTTTATGCAGTGTGACTTGTCTTTCCTTTGGAAAATGTCTGTAGCTTTTGAGACTGATGTATGCAAAGGCTGCTTTACAGCAAGAGATATAATTTCAAGTTCTGGGAATCTGTGCTTAAATGCCAGTAATTCATAATTATCAGAAACAACATTTCTAAGATAATCTGAAAACTGTAGTAGTATTTTGTTTTGAAACAACCTTCTAGGTATAGTATGGGAATACTTCAAAACAAGCTGAAATTAATATGGTTTTTGATCAGATTTTTATGGTAATTAAGAGGCACTAAAGTTTCATTGAAAATGTTGGATGACACTGTTTTGCTTACCCACAGAAAACTACAGCTAGATTATTACTCAAGATAATAAGACCAAAATACACTTTAATGGTTCTGTCGTGGTTATCACCCTTAGTAGTAATCAAAAAAGTTTCATCACTTGAAATATCAATACTAAACTCAAAAGTATTTTACGGTTGTTTTTAACCACAGGCTTGTCAATACATACTTGTGAGTCATTTTTGTCTTTGGACTCTTTGTCTTTCCATTTCATAGCATATTTATGTGGGGCAAAGGGGGAGTTTGCTGGGAAGAATCATTCCTGGCACAAGAAAACTAACAAAACAAATCTTTTATTAAGTGGATTCCTAGTGACTAGTATTTCACCTATAGCTTTGCTATAGTTCTTATCTGCTTAAATGATTCTGTTCCCATAGTTGGTATGCCCAGGAAAAGCAGGAACCATACATTTTATGAAAATACAGTATTGTAAACAGTAATCTCCCCTTTCCTTTAGCGGACTTGAATGTGATGCACAAGCAAAATGAAGATGCGTATCGTAATCCAGAGGCAAGACTATATGAAGATAAAAGGGCTATTGAATCTCTTGACCCAAGTTTGGCCTCCCCAAGACTTGAGAACAGAGAAGCATCTGCAAATAAAACAGCAGGTTTTTAAGAATACTGTATTACAGCTCTAACTATTTAGAGGCCTTAGTGATCAAAACTCTCTAGTTTCTTTACTCCTTTCTAGTAGTTCTTCAATAGTGTTCTCTACCTGCGAACTCAGTGTCATGCTTCTTTCCTAAACTTCTTCATTGCTGTCCCTGTGTGCACTGAAAATGTATTTTCTTATCCGTCTTATCAGTAATGGTAACTAAGAACTGTTTTGGCACTGAAGAGTCAGGATTAGTACATTAGTTTTCCAGATTTAACGTTATCTAATCTTCATAAATGCTTGTTTTACTTGTAAATGACAGAGTGAAAAACAGCTGTATAGTAGGAGAGAAGATGGAATAGAAGGATCTGCAAATGTATGATGTTATAGGTTAAGGTGAAATTGGTATAGTATTGAGGTAAACAGCTTCTAAAACGTTGCAGGTGAACTGGGTATGTGTGCAGCCCTCTGTGCTGCCTTCAGATTTTAGGGATTTCATTTTATTTTCCTATTCAAAAACTAATGCATCTTTCTCACATGTTTTCTGAGACATCTAAATGAGAGAGCTGTGGTACTTGAGACCTGTCCCTAGTCTGGGATGAGCAAAGGCCAGGATCAGTGATGGTCTCCAATTCAGTTTAGATGTTGCTTTTCTTTCCCTTGTCTGAAGAGTTTCACTTCTGTATAAAGAGTTACATTTCAGATGTGGCTCTGCTTTACGTGTTTGCAATTCAATGTCTTGACCACTGGCTGTAGAATTGGGGTTTTTTATTGTATTCTTCCTGCCCCCCATCTTGCTCTTTCTCACTAATGCAGGGTAATGTAACCATTTAGTAAGAAGCAGAACAGGTGAGGCCAGTGGCTCCAGCACTAAGCCCTGGGGGACACCAATCGTGACCAACCAGCAACTGGATTTAACTCCATTGACAACGACTCTTTGGACTTGACCATGTAACCAGTTTTTCACCCAGGAAAATGTCTGCCCATCGAAGCCAAGAACAGCCAATTTCTCCAAGAGAAACTTCCCAGATCACCCTTCCATCCCTTCTTATATATGGGTGTTACATTTGCTGACTTCCAATCAGATGGGACCTCCCCAGTCAGCCAGGACTGCTGATAAATGATGGGCAGTGGCTTGGTGAGCAACCCTGCCAGTTCCCTCAGCACTCTAGGATGTACCCCATCCAGCCCCATAGAGCTGTGCATATCAGTGTGGAGCAGCAGGTCACTGACCATCTCCTGCTGAATTGTAGGGGGGACATTTTGCTCCTCACCCCTGTCTCTTGGCTTGGGGGGCCGACTTTCCCCTGTGGAAATGCTGCTATTACTAAAGACTGAGGCAACGAAGGCTTTAAGCACCTCAGCCTTGTCCTCATCTTTCATTACCGAATTTCCTTCTGGATCTAGTAGGGGATGGAGGCTCTCCCTCGTCTTTCCTTCATTGTAAATGTATTCATAGAAACTTCTCCTGTTACCCTTTACCTCTGAAGCCAGTTTGACTTTTAGCTGGGCTTTTGACCTTCTGATTAACTTCCTACATAACCTAGCAACATTCCTGTACTCATTGTGAGTGGTCTGTCCCTTCTTCCAGAGGCCATAAACTCTCTTTTCCCTGATTTTAAGGCAAATCTCCCTATTCAGCCAGGCTGCTCTTCTTTGCCTCTGGCTCATCTTACAACACGTGGGGATGACCTGTTCCTGGGCCTTTCAGATTTCCTTCTTAAAAAGTGTCCAGCTTTCCTGGACTCCTATACCTTTCAAAAGCAACTCCCAAGGGATTCTATCAAATAACCTCCTAAACAAGCTGAAGTCTGCCCTTCGAAAGTCCAAAATGTCAGTTTTACTGCCCCACCTCCTCACATTTCTGTGAATAGAGAATAATTTCATGGCTGCCGTTCCCCAGACGGTCTCCAGCTGCCACATCCTCCACAAGACCTTCTCTGCTCACAAACAAGAGGTCCAGCAGGGCACTGTCCCTGGTCAGCTCCCGTAGCAGCTGTGGGAGGAAGTTATCCTCCACACATTCCAGGAACTTCCTGGTTTGTTCCTTCTCTGCTGTATTTCCAGCAGATACCTGGGAAGCTGGAGTCTCCAACAAGAACAATGGCAAGTGACTCCAAGATTTCTCTCAAATGCTTATAGAATATTTAATCTACCTCACTACTCTGGCTGGGAGGTCTATAGCAGGCTGCCACAGCAGTATCAACTTTATTTGACTTGCCCCTTAACCTAATCCGAACACTCTCAACCCCATCATCACTATACTGAAGTTCTGAACTTTCATAACAGTCCCTAACATACAGGGCTACCCCACCACCTCTCCTTCCCTGTCTGTCTCTCCTGAAGAGCTTGTATAGCCATTGATTGTGGCACTCCAGTCATGTCAGGTTTCCCACCCCGTTTCTGTGATAGCCATTATATCATAGCTTTCCTGTTGCATCATGGCTTGAAGCTCCCCGTTTGTTGCTCATACTCTGTCCGTTGGTATAGATGCACTTTAGATGAGCCAATGCTTCCATCACCTTTTTGTGAGTGAGAGCCATTTCCTAGCTGATGCTTCTCAGGTGTTTCTGTGACTTCTAAATCATCAACAGCCCTTGCCTCTTCATTTCCCATTACATCTTTCCCTTGTATCCACTGAGAAGGCTTGTGTGGTTAATGACACATTGGTAACTTGGGTATAAAGAAGACCTGACCCTTCAAACTTTATAGCATAGAAGGCACTTTATACTGTCAGAATTCAATTTTTGGACTACTTCAAATTTTATCTGCCAGTTTGGGGCTTTATTTTTTGTAGCATCTGTTGCAGTTTTACCTAAATATTCGTTCTATTGGGATGTTTTTTGAAGAGTGAATAAGCCTAAGTAACAGAACCACTAAGTCACTAGAGTAATTAAAAGTTATGAAATGTAAGATCTTATTCTAATTAACTTACAGGTAACATTTTTATGTACTAAGCTGCAGATTGCACGGTAAAATATGTGACTTTTATAGATGTTATTTATAGGTGTTACTTTGTGAAAAGACAACTCACTAGGACATTATTAATTGGGCAGTTAAAACCTGACAGTATTCTAAGCATACAATGTAAGAAGTTTTAAGCCCAGCTATTGTTGTCAGCTATGTCCATGAATTTTGGCTATCGTAGACTACCCTTTGAAACAAGTGTCTCAGATTCCCACTTCTTCAATCTTATCTTGCCGTCTTAACTTTGCTTTGCTTTTTATCTGTAACTTCTTTGCTCCCCCGTAGGTTTTACATTTGCCCAGACCTCTCCTTTTGCTCGAGGCAATGTGTTTGGTGAGCCCCCATCTCTACAGCAGCTGAAGCGACAGGAGTCCTACAAGAACTTTCTGCGTTTACAGGTGAATGATCACACCAGTTATCATCTGCTTAGTATATTTTGAAAAGAGAGATTAGAGTCAAAGTAAATCATCACTGCTGACCAAAGACCTTATCTAACTGTAGCCAATTTGGTTACACAAGAGGTATGCTCTATAAGTTGAATACTTCTTTGTTTTATTTTCTAGATCGAAGAAAAGAGACGTAGGGAAGAAGCAGAGCGAGAAAAACTTAGAATAGAAGAAGAAAAAGAAGAAAAACGACTAGCTGAACAGAGGATGAGAATTGAAAAAGCATATAGAGATGAACAAGAGGAGGCAAGAAGGAAAGAGGAAGAGGTTTAGTATTTTGATGCCTTGACTTTTATCCATCGTAAAATAAGTCTTTGTAATATGTATCCTCTAGATTAAGAAGATAAACAGAGAAGTGTCCTGTGAATTGGTCTTTGTTTTCGCGTGGGTTTGTGTTAGCTGGAGGAGAGGTAGAGAATTGTCACTACCATTAACACTCTTCTCATTCTTCAGTTTTGTGTATGTATGTAGTTTTGTAATTGACATTGGTGCATTTCTTTCTAAAGAAAACTGTGAGGCCAGTAGGAAGCTTTGTCAAATTGGTGCATTAAAAAAAACCAAACACCTCAAACCCGACCTTTTTGGTTTGGTTGGTTGATTTGTTAGTCTCTGAAATCTAACTCTTAAGGAATTATTTCTATTCAGAATGAAGCTCTACAGGAAGGTTTCATAAAGCCTCTTAAAATTGGCCCAGATGTATCTTTGAGATAAGAATACTGCTTGTTTTGGAAAAATACCAAGAAAATCTAATACTTTTCATGGAGGTAAACTTGTGGTTTAATTCAAACCCAAAAGCTATATTTATCAGATTTGGAAAACTGAATGAATTTGCATCATTCCGAATCTCATAAATAACTGCAGGCAAAGGACATGGGGCCGTTAGAGATGGAAAAATCCCTGGAGATTATGGAACATCTGTTCGAGATGTAGGACTTAAACATTTCCAAGACAGAGGCTTAGCTTGTATTCTAGATTCTCTTTCCTCGGATGAGCAAATTGGTTGGATGAGTCTTCTGGATGATAGAACTGGTCTAGAATAGAGTAGGAGGCTAACTGGTATCATTGCTTTTCACAGATATAAGACTTAATGTTGAGAAGGGATAATAAATTTCTCTGTGGGCTTATGGTAGGATTTGCAGTGTGTTTCGTTTGAATCTGAATTGTTGGAAATTACTCCAAAAGTTTATCCTTAACTGGCAGCAGATCTGGGGATGCAAACTAGTGTTTATTGAAGTTATTAGAAATTCTGTGAAATGATGTTAGAGCCAGGGCTGCAGATGCTTCAAATGAAAAACTACGTCTTGCAAATATTAATGTTTGAAGTCATCCTAATGAAATATGCTTTTCATTTCATCCTAATCACTTTGATGTGTAATTTTAACTTCTCAAAGAAAAACAAAGCAAAACTTCTAATAACGTTGAGTCTTTTTCATGTACCAATAATGTTTATGTTACAGCAAAGACAGAAAAATAAAGAACTCATGCGATTAGATGAAGAGAGGCGAAAAGAAGCAGAAAAAAGAAGAAAAGAAAAAGAAGAAAAGCAAGAAGAACAACGTAGACAACAACTGGAGAAAGAGAAGATGGAAGAGGAAAAGAAGATGGTAGGCTTTGGTAGCGAAGATACAAATACTTCTTCCTCACTTTAAAAATTAACTGAATTTTAAAGCAATTTTATGGTTTCTTAGACCTCTACCTTGACTGTTGTTCTCTTCTTAGTTTATCAAGCTACAGTACACTTTGTGCACACACAGAAAACAGGTGATAGAAAAAATACCAGATGTACTAGAGTGGAAATGTACTTTGCTGATCAATTTTGCGTTAAAAGAAGTGTAAAAACAAGCTAAATGAGAGAAAGCTGTGCTTTCGTGAAGTACCATGGTTTGCTTTTACTGAGGTCCAAATACAAATACAGTTATATAATTGAGAGGGACCAGAGGACTGTTCATCGTTAACAATGATGTTGTGATTTTTTTTCTTTGGCCTGGAAGATGTCACAAGTCCATCACGTATAGTCCCGATAGGCAGAATCTAAGTGAATTATAGAACTGATTCACTTCTAGGAATTCCTACATGTTGTTTTTGTAAAATGGTCAGATTCAATGCAAGTATCTAGAGCAAAAGAGAAATGTAACTTAGCCATAAAGTTCTAAAAATCACATCATAGAAAAACTGTATTAAGATTGTTATGGGTGGAAACTAAAGTCCCAGGAAATGATGTACACGGTTTTATGTGGTTAAGAGCTGAAAACAAATTCAAAAAAAAGGATTAGGATAAGCAAAAGCATTTTTCTGTTAGATGAAAAATATTAACAAAACTCTTCCTTGAGTCAGAATTTATGGGAATGTAGTCTCAGTCTTGCTTTCCTCCTTGCAGTTTTCAAGGCAGCCTTCTCCCATTGTTCCTGCTCTTCAGAACAAATTGCTAAGAAAAGAAAAAAGGATTCCCTCTGCTGAGAGCCATACATCTTCTTATGCACAAGTATGATTTTTGTAGTAAACTTTTTACTGATTTATTGAAGACAGCACAGTGTATAAAATCCTACCATTTTTTTATGTTTGCCACTTACTACTGGAATATCACAAATAACTGGAGACAGCCTTTATAATTAATCTGTCTTGTAGCTCGGAAATCTGATGTTCAATTTAATACAAAGTATTGAAGAAAGTTTTTTTAGGGTGTCTTTATTTTTTTTGCTCTGCACAAGCATTTTCTGTGGAGATAAGAACTTCATTTTTGAGTGTACATGCTGTGTCCATACCCTTACCTCGGGTCTAATGATCTCAAGGTTTAAGAAACTTTACATCTAATTTAGCAACTAATTGTGTTCACTCAGAGAGCTTCTTAATGTCAATTCCTAGCTACAGACCTTGTTGGCTTATCTTTGTTTGTTAAGGTACTGTTGTCTTTGCATCACAAATAAGCAACAGTAGTGGTCCTGAGGCCACTCATTTCTTTCGCTTGATTTCATCTTCCGTGAGACCATTTTTATTTTTTAAAAAATAAATATCTTCTGTGAAGAGTAGATGAAATAATTATTTTAATCTCATTCTACACTTCTGACTTTTTAGTGGAAGTTTGTTTTTTTTTTTTACCAACTATCTGCATGAACTGGGATAGAAATTTAAAAAATGATTTTGCTATGAAAATGGCAAGTTGGCAAAACACTTTCTAGTGCTGTTTCAGAAGATGTTTTAAGTAAGGCTTTAAACCTTATTTAAAACTCTTGCTTTCCCTAAATGCTAAGAGTGCTCTGGAGGAACGTCAGTTTGTTTCTGTCTTTGCAGTACTTGGTGTAGCTTTGTCTAGATCTCAGAAGGGTGCATTGTAGTTATTATCATAGTGATTTGCATTATACATTTAAGGATCAGGTTATAAAAACCTTGGGTGTTAAAAACATGTAAGGTCACTGTTCTGTCTTCCAGCAGTAGTGGGAGTTAATATTAAACGTGGTATAAAATGAAGAAGTAAAATATACTTATGTCTGCTACACTTTATTCCTTTGCCACGTTAACATTTTGAATTTATTATGATCACCAGGGTCCTCCACAACCAAGAGTTCCCTCTCCACCTGTCCCTGCGAGAAGAAATGAGCTGCGTGCCTCTGGTGGGTGTTGTCTTCATTGCAAACTCACTTTATGTCACAGTCAAAATTTTTTGTTACAGTTTTCTTTCTTGCCTGCAAAGGAATACTTAACAAATTTGAGTTTATGTGTGGGTATTCTCCGTGTCTCAGTATTACCAGTATTTTTGTGTGGTATACTACTATGAAATAAAAGTAGTCTGCATGGGAAGTGCTGGAATTTTCAGCCAGGACAGCAGTGACCACTGTGACGAGAGCACTGCAAAACCGAAGAGTCTTGAATTGATTGAGTAATGGATTAGACCGACAATGTGTTCAGCATGGCAATCTTAACTCTTCAATTCTGCATTCCTTTGTTAGTTTTCATTGCTCTTAGCTTTCACTGGTGTTTTGAAAATTCAGACATGCTGGGAGGATCTCCTTTGCTCTTTATATGTACTTTACCTTGGCATGGTGTGGGGGTGGAAAGCAGTAATTTTTATCTTCTGATTGTTTTTTTTTTCAAGTATAAAAGAAACAACAAGTGGAATGTAACAGTAAATGACGTCCTATAAATGCTCACCCCCAGCAGTCAGTACCTGGGTCTGTTCTGGGGAGTTGCGTCTCTTCCACTAAATGAAAGTCAGAGTGTTTTTTCTTGTGGCTTTTGGAGATCGATCGACTCAGACCATCTTCATGATCACAGGTCACAGGATTCGTGGAGTCTTGTTCCTTGGAGGTCTTTAGGACCCACCTGGACATGTTCCTGTGTGACCTGATCTAGGTTGACCTGCTTCAACAGGGGGGTTGGAATAGATGATCTCTAAAGGTCCCTTCTAACCCCTACCTTTCCAAGCTTCTGTGATTTTAAGCTAGTAAAACTTGCTCTGGACACAGACTAAAAGCCAGTAAAATATCAAATTATTAAGTGTGTTATTTGGAAAGTAGGGAATTTATGAAACCTTTTTAATTTGTGGAGAAATGCTGTTCTGACACAAAAACCAGCTTAGACCCAAAGTAGGTCTACAAAGTCAACATCAGCACTTACTAAAGTGCTGATGTCAGCAGATAGCCTGCTTTTGAGTCAAGAAACAGAAATGAGGGTGTGTGCTTACTGATAGCACCTCAGTTACTGTTGCCTGCCTCTGGGGCAGAGAGAACTGTGTAGATTTGCTACTTTCACAATAAGGCTGCTTACTGGCAGCACTCAGTTGCTGGTATTTCGTAGCTTTTTCCTTTCTAATTGCAGCAGAACATTTCCATTGAAGTTTTGATGCTTTCTGCTGTTCAGGGAACCTGGTCCTTGTCTCTAAATACAAGCTCTGACCTAATATCTAGTGTATCAAATGCTGCAATTCTTGTATCTGCATTATCCTCGTTTCAATCAGAGTTCACAATCTCTTCCCCCCTCCCCCTGCCTTATATGTACAAGATAGGCAGAAAAGTGTGTCTGGCACTCTTTAATTCTAAATTACTCATGTTTGAGTCCAGAAGAAAGAAAGAATGTGACAAATGAATTATCAGAGCTGAGGAAGCAGCTTCGTAGCGAAGAGAGGCGGCTGCAGGAACGGTTGCTAAATGGGACCAGCGATGACGATGTACCAGTTAGATGGTAAGAATTTTGTCTTTGGCTTTAACAGCTAGATTTTTGCACAGGAGCTCAGAGCTACTGTCTATTGGTAGTTAATAGTGTCTAATATACATGGGGGAAATGAAAATAAAAGATAGAACTTGTGTAAGAAAAAACTATTTCACTGTGAGGGTGAGGGAGTCCTGGCACAGGCTGCCCGGAGGATGATGGAGTCTCCTTCCTTGGAAGTCTTCAAGACCCACCTGGACATGTTCCTGTGTGACCTGATCTAGGTGAACCTGCTTCTGCAGGGGGGTTGGACTCGATGCTCTCTCAAGGTCCCTTTCAACTCTACCATTCTATGATTGTATGATTGTATGATTTGGAGAGTGGCCCAAAACAGATGTCTAAGGCAGAATTTTATCTCATGACCTGTTTTCCTAGGGCACAATTTATGCCTGTGAACTGCAGCAGTATTGCTGGTGAGCATGCTTATGATTAGCCCAGTGCTGTGGTGGTGCTTGCTTTCTTATTGGAAGTCGTGGCGTTTGTATTTAGAAGAATTTGGTTTATTTGGACAATGTATTGGTTAATCATACCCATTAGTTGGAAGAGGCTTGTCAGAGCTTCAGTCTTAGTTCCACTCCGTAAAGTGTGAAGCTCTTTTTGTACCCCAATACACAGTGTCATTGCATTCAGATTTATTTTCCTGCTTTGAAAGCTTTATTTAAAGATAAAAGATGTGAGCTTTATCAATATTACATTTCCCTCCAATTCCTTAATATGGCAGCATTAAATGATACTCTGCTTCTTTTACGAACTTCTCAAGCAGGAGGAGAGAGAAGAACCCAAGGGATGTGTTTGAGATGGCCAGGCTTCGTCTGCAGGCTCCAGTGAGGCGCCCTTCGTCAAAGAAGACACAAGATCCCGTCAATATGCGCAATATCTGGGAATTTAATGAACTTAAATACAAAGGCAAGTAGATCTCCTGATTATTCATGAGAAAAGGTAGCAAAACATCTGTTCTTTTCCTCCATCTTCCATGCTAACCTGGATTTAAAAGCAGAAATAAAAACCAGCCTCTTGAGGGCTGCTGCCCGTACGCTGTGGGCATTTATCTCTCTGTGTGACCGTTTCTACAAGTGCACACAGTTCCTGGCATTGTAATGACGAGTGATGACTCAGAGCACTTGCTTAGCTTCCAGTCCTTGCTGCTTAAACTGTTAAACTCCTTATGCATTTGATATTTTAATGTTGCTGAAAGTACAGTGAATTTGATGACCCACCAACAAAACATGATTCTGTGTAACTTTCTGCTTCTCCTTTTCCAGGACAAGAAGTTACTAATTATCAAGTCATTGCTAAAGTGGCTCATCCTCTTGGCCACTGTCACGACTTTGTTATCTGCAACTAGTTCTTTAAAAATGATTTTGAGAAAAGCTGGTTTAAGGAAAAAATGAAAATTTTGTATCTTTGCTCTAGATTCTGAAACACGGACGGGCTTGAGGCACATGTATCCTGAGCCTCCAAAGGATGATCAGACTCTAGACATTCAACAGCAGGCGCTGTTGAGGGAGCAGCGAAAGAAGCTTGACAGAATGAGAACGGGGAGAGAAACAGAAGGTAAGGAATCAATGGTCCAAGGTAATTTCTGTGGCGTTTGAGATTGACCAATCTATTTATTTATTTATAAGGTTTTACTACATAGAAGTTCAGTGTCAGTACTGCAGCACAAAACAGTAAAACCCTGGAATGCTGCAATTCTGTCATAGTGTAGAGCATCAAAAAATGGAATGGCTTTTTTTTCATTGCTGTGACTGTGTTTCTCTTTAGTTCTTTGAAAGTAATTTAACCAGTGCCTCATACTTAGGAAAGAGGCAACAGAAAAGTAGTTTGGTTATTGTTTCTTAAAGCAAACTATAGAGCAGTAAAACTCTCCAGCCGATTTCTGATAAAAACGTTAGCAAGTAAATTCCTTGTGGCATTTCTTCAGTTCTCACTGAGGAAGTAGATGGCTGGGAGCTGTGAATTGGTTAAAATGGAGCCGATATGTCTTCACCTTGGTCTCCCTTAAATGGATTAAATTTCTTTTATTTCCATAGTCTCAGGCTGACTAAAATTTCAGCAGTCTGTATCTCTGAACAGGCTTTGCTTTAGAAAGCACATGGAAGGTGTCATCATCACGTTGAAGTTCCAGAATGAAAATGTTGATTGTATCACTTAATAGGGATCGTCCTAATATAGTAAAATATTACCATCATAACATCACGAAATATTTTAGCTGCCTATAGCAGATACAGTGAAAAGCCCCTTTTCTGCATGCTGCACTTAACTGCAAATGTCACGTTCGTTCACATATCTTTTATGAGCAGTCATGCACAAGCAGTATCTCGGTCTATTTGAGGTGTTATTTAAAAATAAAATCATGACAGTTCCATCAGCTTTTTGAAATGTTACAGTTGCAACTGAATGAACTCAATTTGGAGTGCCAAGACACGAATGTCTCAGAAAAGTGTTTGCAATTCAGACTGGCCTAACTACGTTTTTGATGAGCAAGCAACTTTACTTGTGTAGTGGATTAGCCTTGAGGAGCAGCCAAACCCCAACCCAGCTGCTCCCCTGCCCATGTCCCCTCACTCATGACCATTGGTGAGATGGGGAAACCGGGAGAGGAATGCTTGTTGACCAAGATACAGACAGGGAGGTTGCTTATCAATTGCTTTTGCAGGCAAAACAGACTGACCTTGAGGAAAATTAACCTGATTTGTTATCAATTTAAAGGATTCTTATTTGTTTTGGACAGATGTGCTGATGTTCAAGAGCCTTTGTTTTTCTGCCATTAGAATGTTTTTCAATTGGCCAGTCTGAGAAAGCTTGAAATTAATGTTGACTGGAGAAGAACCTCCACCAGCTAGAAAGCAAATTTGCCTTTTTCATTAATTTTCAGTCATTTTGGACAGATGTGAATGCTAAATGCATAATGCACCTTTACTTGGTGGCAGCCTAAAGAGACATTTCCTTGGACAATTCAGATTAGTTGGTGTGAAAGCAGCTGATGTTAAAAACGATTTTCCAGTGATGCCCATAGAAGATCCTTGAGCAGCTTTTCCTCCCTCTTTTTCTCTCTCCTACTGCTTTATGGCATCATTTAACTTCATAGTCTGTCACTGTGTACTGAGCAAGAGAATTAATTAGTTGCCATATATCTATTTCCAGTTCATTTTCCTCAGAGACAAGTTCATCATCATCTGACTGAAAGCAGATGAGTGGTTTTGCTGTCTGGTTTAAGGCAGAACGAAAGATTAATTCAGGCAATACGTATTTTTGTATCATGGGCAAAATGTTGTATTATAGGCTGAAGTGGCAAAGGCTTATCTGTCTTCCCACACTGTGTGTGCGTTCTTTACCTTACATTGCTTTACATACAGCTTTCTCTCTGATGGGCTGTTTCTGTTGTTTTTTGCCTCTTTATGCACAAGAGAAATCTGTGGACTACTAATGGAACTGTAACCTGAGAAATTACTGGTTTTTTTAAAGGTCTCCATTTTAAAAACTGCTTGCTGTGTCCCTATGAATAAGGCAGTCTTTTGCCTCATTTATAAGCAGCCTTCTAGATGCTTATGGTTTTGGGGGATGGGAAGCAGAGGAGCAGGTCTGATGTCGTTGTGCTGCAGTGCTGGGCTCTGCCTGACTGGAGGAGCGTACCAGACACGGGCTGGGTGTCAGTGCAGGAGGAGTGACAGCCCGTGTGCTGTGGGATTTGATGCGAGACAGAAGGTCAGTGACAGGCTGAAGAAGTTTGCTAGACAGAGATGTGAGAAATAAAAAATATCTTAGCAAATATTTCACTTGAAGACTTAAACCAAATAAGAAGAGTAACTTCAAGTTACTCAAGTTACTTCAAGATTTCCAGCGTGTGTGACATTGTTGTTAGATTAACTTTCAGGATGGTTCTCTGTGCTCTCCAGAGCTGAGCTTTTTATCCTTAGACAAGTACTTTCCTCTGTGAAATGATTGCTGTCTTGTTTATCTTCTCAGCCTCTCTCTGAAAGCTGCAAACACACCCTGCCAGAAGCCAAAAGAACTGATCTCATCTAACAGAGTTTGTTCTGTCTGACACAGCATCCTTCTTGCTAGTCACTTTGGCTCTTGATGTCTCACCTAGGGGACAGCATCATTAGGCTTGAGTTCTGTTGGTATAGATATGATTGTTTAGCTGCACAAACGTGCCTGTTCCTGGCAAACTGATGTCTAGAATATAAAATAAATCTCTTTTTTTGAGTATCCATGAGGTTTTTTTTAACTGCAGAAGTGATATGATGTTGGGCTTCGCTACAGATAAAAGAGGCTCCTGTCTCCACACATCTCATTCTTGATAGACTGCTAAAGATAATGGCAAAACCCAAAGTGGGCTCAGGAAATACATGGCTCAGGTGATCCCTAATCATGGAAGAGACAATACATTTTAGTTTCTCCAGTTTCTGAGATTTGATACAGTATTGGTTTGGTTGCCTACTCAATTCATAGGAAGTTGAGACAAAAATCAATACATTAGATTTCTCTCCATTATTGGGTTTTTTTGGTGTATCCTGACTGTGGAGTTCAGACAGAGTTTAGAGCAGTGCAGTTCAGCACTAGCAGCCACTGGGTTGATGAGCACCATTACCTTTCACTCTCTTAATTCACAAATATTTTAAATGTAAGAAAAATATGTGACCTGGAACATTTAATATATGAAGATGATGGTGAGAAAACCAAGATGCTTATGCTAGGGGAGAGAGGGTAAGCTTTATTATAGTAAGAGGGCCATTGTTTTTTTTGTTCTTGGATACACTTTGGAAAGCAGGTTCCTGTCTAAATGCTTTTTCATCAGATGTTACTTACCCTGTGTTTTCTGAGTACCATGCTCCAGTTGCATTGGGATTCAGTGATGTGCAGAACATATGATGGTTTGCTGGCTGTGTGACTGGATATGTTGAAGATGCAATAATTCAAACAGTAAAGATGTTATGGTCTCAGTGGACTATAAGAGGGTAAAAGTGAGAAACAAAGTGTTCATGAAGCAATCTTCTGTGTTCTAATGTGTTGCTTTGATGGCTTAAAACACATCAAATTTGTGTGTTCACATCGTTCATCAAACACTTGGACACGTCCTTTCTATAACAAGTGTTCACACTATTGTTGTAAACGTAACACAAAAGTAGTTCTGACAGTTGCAGCACAGGCAGCTTTTTTGGAATTCAGCACAATTTAGTGCAATTTTATCAATTAATGGAGTGTGTTTATATCTTCTTAAAAAAAATAGATAGCTTTTCAATAGCCACAAAAATAGTTAATGTTTGCTGTTCCTGGGTAGCAAATCAGGTTTTGAACAACATGGCAAACAGCTGGTTTTTATTAGCAATGAACAATATGGTTCTGTTGTGAAAAGTGTGTCTGGTCTTTGGAAGAGACTGATGAGCCCAGTCCCCAGAAGGGCTTGCACAGGCTCAGTGTCCTTGGAAGCAACACGGTCAGAAGACTGGCAGCAGTGGCACATTCCAGTGTGTACTGATACATACATTTAAAGAAGCAATGCATAGAGGTCTTAAGTTTTTTAAATAATGTGCTGATAAAACTCCTGATATTTTCACATTAACTGTTTTCATGTCAATGTCATTTTATCCCTTGTCTGTGTGGCTTTTAAGATCAAGATGATCCTGTGTCTGCTGGGAATCCACAAACGACAGGACTGGTAAGAATAAGCCAGTGGTTTTGTTACACTACTTTACCTTTTTCAAATGTAAGAACCACGAGGTTTGGAGAAAGGTGTTACACTTAAGTAACAAGACAGAAAGCTTATTTGCTTTTCTTGCTTGTCAGTACAGCAACAGCTGCTTTAAACTTGACGTACAAGTTGTTAATCTTTGTATATAGAGATTGATTTTTATATTCACTGGTACCTATTTTATGTTCATGTGGTGTTAGATTGCAGGTGGGAATTAGTGGAAGGAGCCAAGCCACAAGCAGTTGCTCAGAATTCAGGTGGCCTAAGTCATGCACGTGGCAGTCGATAATTAGACCTGTGGTCTGAAATGGGATGTTTAGTATCTGACTTGCTGAAAAGAGAAAAATGAAGTGCTATCAAATTGGAATTCCACACTAACCCAAACTGCAGAGTAACAGAGTTCAGTTGTGTCTCATGGAGACATGAAACCACACAAAATGGAAGACTGCAAGAGCAAAAAGCCATTAGCCTCAAGGGTAATACTGTAATTGCATACAGAAACAAACCTTTTTTTCTTAAAGAAAATCATCTTAATGCATTTTGTGGTTGTAATTTATTACCTGAAATTCTTCTTCAAAGCAACGCTTTGCATTAAAATCTCGTTTTCTGTTTCCTCTGATAATTCCCACTGCTTCCATTTCAGAATGGCTTCCAACAGAAATTATTTCATAACAGAATTTCTGTAACAAAAGGTTGCAACTACGCAGTGCGCTAGAAGAGTACTCTTAGTGCTTGTCATTACTATGAAGAAATGTGTTGTTTTGATGCTTTAATATGAAAGATTGTGTGTGGTGGGAGAAGTGAAACACAAGGGATCGTTCTTCATTTGATCAACATTTCATACAAACCTGTTCTGAAACTCAAGCAGAGTGACAAGGATGTATGTCCTGATGGAAACACTGCAGGCAGCAGTTGCCATATGTAGGCAATTTCAGCAAATGGGATTACCTCAGACAAGTACAAAAACCCCAAACCAAGAGAACACCAGTTATTTTAAAATGTACTTTTTGTTTGATTTTTAATAGCTGTGAAGGGTGCAGAACCCCGTAGAGCTGGTATTTGCTTTGTGGAAAGTCGGCAGTTATTTTACATGCCTTGTGATTTGGATCCAGAAAGATATTGAGGCATCTGAATTTGCATGTCTTCTGTTTCACTTTTGTAGTTCAGGAGCGACTCTAATGAATTCCTGAAGTCTTCCCTCTTGGAGTCGGACAGCACTTTCATCGGTGAGTCTGCCCCGGCCTGGGCCACGCTCTGAGCACCCAGGCGGCAGCCGCTCCCGCAGCGGCTCTCTGCACTGGTTGCAGTGGATGTAGCTGTGCTGCTTGGTGTAAAGTGTTACAAAGTTATGCCCACAAATGAAAATGCAGCTCTTTCTGGAGTTGTACTGCAATACATTTGTGTAGGTCACTCCTAAAATTAACGCCGCCACTCACCTGCCACACACCCCTTCACGTCTCGTTGTGAGGCTCGTTGTGCTTTGACAGGGGTTTTAGCCTTGTTGAGGAGCCTCTTCCCAATCAGCAAACGTATTACAGTGGTAGAATTGCAATGCTCTCCTACTGTTCCACAGCAAGTAAAATGATTTATTAGCAATCACAGCTTAGAGTTACAAGCTGTCCACAGTGAAACACGCTCACGTGACTGGAATGTGGTCGCGGAGGGGCTATGTCCGTTGTAGGAAAAGCAAGCCAACAGGGCGAGCTGCTGGAGTCGCTCTCTATGTGAGAGAGCAGTTGGAATGTACCGACTTCTGTCCAGGTGGGGATGAGGGACAAGTTGAGAGTTTGTGGGTTAGAATTAAGGGGCAGCTTAGCACGTGTGACACTGTTCTGAGTGTCTATTACAGGCCACCTGATCAAGATGGGGAAGTCGATAAGGCCTTCTCCAGGCAGCTGGGAGCAGCCTCAAAACCACAGGCCCGGGTTCTCATAGGGAATTTCGACTACCCAGACATCTGCTGGAAGGCCTAACATGGCCAGCCACTTACAGTCCAGGCTTAGGATTCTGTGAAATGCTGAAGCGTGGGGCAGCCAGTGATTCTCTCTCTCTTTATTCTTCTGATTCATAAGCATGTTTGATTTAAAGTACAATTGTATGGGTATAAAATAGTGATTTGGTCTAAATTACTTACTTTTCTGCTATTGGCACATGACTTTGCATGAGTTACAACATCATACTTGGAAATGTCACTTCTTCATCATCCGAAGTAGATGATTTTTAGTTTTCTTAAGATTTTTGCACAGAGGACTGTGCCTCACCTTGTTTTACGCCTCTTTCTTCAACCTTCATACACCTGTGTGTAAAAGGGATATTTCAGATGTATTTTTGTTTCCAGTCACTAGAAATAATAAGGTTGGGACTTACCTTCTCTGCTTTAAAAAAGCCCAAGCACCTCAGGCCTCTCAGCATTGTTTTGCTGTAGCAGGGATTACAATACCTGGAAATTCTCATCAGCCATCCATGGGAAGTCATCTCACGAGGTTTTATTCTTTGCTGTCAGGGAGATGCAGTAGATTCCTGCAAGCTCTTTTTAATGAAACGGAGTATGTTTCTGTGTACTGATGATTGTTATCTCTGCCTTTGGTTAAAAGCAGAATTTTCCATTTGCAATATATTCAAGCTTATTCTTTTAACGTGACAGCAGCCAGAATGTGTGTGTGTAAGAACGTGGTGTTCCTGTCTGTCTGCCTTCCAGCTGATAGAGCAGGGACTGGTAGCTTAGAGGCTCCCCGGGTCAAATGCTGTGTTTCTACATTGATTGAGTCTTGCTAAGCTGGGCCTTTGATAGGCTCTTTCAGGAGTCAGAGTCAGCAGTTTGGAATCCCTCTTATTTGCTGAATAACAGAACCCAGAGGGTGGGGATCAGTGGCACAGAGTCAAGTTGGAGGCCTGTGGCCGGTGCAGTTCCACAGGGATCGGTTCTGGGGCCAGTCTTTTTTGACGTCTTCATCAGTGACCTGGATGAGGGGACAGAGTGTACCCTCAGCAAGTTCCCTGATGACACCAAACTGGGAGGACTGGCTGATTCCCCAGAGGCTGTGTTGCCCTATCTGTGGCAAAAGAGAGATCTCTGTTTATATCTCAAGATATTCCTCACCTTTCTTTGAACTTCACCCCTTGTTGTTGTTGTGGTACCTTGTTCTCTTACCTGCACCTGGATTATCACTGGCTTTGTGCAAGATGGCCTATGAATGCATTCCTTTGGTTCCTGTGATTAAATTAACTACCATATATTGACTCATTCCAAAACATGAGGTTGAACACTGTCTCAAAATGACTTCACTGTTTTTCCAGGTGCTAATGGTGAGATGTTTTCTGCCTTGGGAAAAGACAGTGTATCACCACAGCTTCTGCCTTTGGCGAGGGAGAGGAGACGAGTGAAGCAGAGAGCTTTGGAGCGAGCAGTACGTATGGTAACTGCATTGGCTTAAATAAGGCAGCCCACAGATCTGACATGAGACAGCTCCGGTTCCTTAGAGGCCACATGATACAGATACTGAAAGTGCACTTGTATAACTGTTGGCCCTTTTAACAAGGATGCTTTGAACTGAAGGATCTGTACGTTTTGGGGTTTTCTACAGGAGGATGTTCCACAGGGCCCGACACCGATGCTGCAGCCTGACAGCTGCTCCTTGCACTCCAGCTTCAGCCTCAATCAGTTGAAAGGCAAGAATGAGGAACGACTGTACAGACTGACTGAGCTCCAGCAGAAACCTGCTTTCTTAGGTATGTTCCATGTAGTAGAGATGATGCAGTGAATACTAAGTAATTACAGTAATTAAAGGAGCAACTATCAATAGGCTGCCTCTAGTTGAACAGTGAGTAGCTGGCTCAGACACAGGAATTATTTCTAGAGCTCTGTAGCTGGTGCAAGAGGTTGCCCAGCAAACTCAGCTTCTTAGAGTAAATTTAGAGGAGGGTAAGAGGAAAGGATGCTGTAATTCCTGTCTGATAGCTGCTCACACTTGGCCAGTTTGTCCTGCTTTTAATGTTGTGATGTGTGGCGGGTGGCAGCCAGATGTGGATGTCCCACTGCAGAGCTGAAGTAGGGGTGGAAACAAAAGAAACTCCCAGCTGGCTGATGCTGATGGGATGTCTGGGGGAGTTCACTGGTATTCATAGGAATCGGATGTGTGTGGTCTGGGAGCCAGCATGAAGATGTGCCAAAAAATTGGCTGTAAAGAAGTACTTAAATTCCTAGTTAATTCGGATTTTCTGTTTGTTAGAATAGGTGATGATTCAGTGTTTGGGGTTGATAACAACACCTCTTCCACTATACACACACATGATTTTATTGTGTCTTGTGACAATGTAAGACATCAGGCTGGTGGGAGTCACCTCAGAGCACCTCCAGCGGCTGCCTGCCTGCCATGGAGCCGCCTGAGGTACCACCCCAGCAACCGGTAACGGTCGTGCATTTCTCACACGGATCCTGACCCAGCAGATGGAACTTTGTGCTAATGATTGTCTGAGTCTGAAATGTCCCTGGTTTGAGGAGGTGGTTGCTGTGCTGTCTAGGCAATTACAGTATCAGTGTCCTTTTTATAAGCTTAATGAGAATACAGATGCTGACAGTGTTTCTGACTCTGTTGCTACGGGTGCTCTTACAAGCACTTCATCCTTTTTTGTTCATTTTAACCGTCTCACTGTGATTTTTAAGTCAGTAAAAGCCCCCCACCTCCATTCATATTCATTTTTTCTATAATCTAAACAAATGCTTTACCAATTTTACTCCACTGATGTTTGCTACAGAAACTTCTTTTACTTCTCTGTCCTTGTTCTGTCTCATCTCTTTTAGAATTTCGCCTCATCTTAAGTGAACTACACTTTTGTTGGCTGTTTGTCATGGTCTCCAGAACTTTGGCCTTCATAATTTTTCGACGTGTGTGCATGTGTATACACGTGTGTGTGTATATATATGTGTGTGTGTGTGTCTGCATGTAGCTTGTTCTTTGCAACACATGGGGATCATCACTCATCCTGAGCATTATGTACCTCTTCAAAATGTAAGGAGAGATCCTTTTGCTCAGGTTGTTAGGGCTGCACTGCTGCCTGCACTCCTGTTCTCTCATACTCAGTGACATTACAAACAAAAGAGTGAAGGCAAGTTGTTTCACTCCCTAGCAGTTTGACAGAACCCTTGTGGCATCCTGTTGCTTTCCTAATAGCTAGGGCTGTTATTTCTCCTCTGCCCTCAGAGATGCTGCTGGGAGGAAACAACTCAGATATGTAACTAAAGCCCTCTAACTGGGCATCTTCCCTTTAGGTGACTGGGAGCTGACAATTTACACGCTTTGAAAAATGTGAAGAGCTGATCCTGCTGGCACAGTAAGGAGGGCTCTGTTCACAGCAGTTCAGTTTCCTTTTTGGGACTGCTGTGAGAATCCTAAAGCCACCCCAGAACTGTTTCTTAATTGGAAAATTGGTGCCTCCTGCAGCCAGGCTGCTGCCTCTTGTTTTCACCCATCCAAAACACCTGTTCCCAGCAGCTTCGCCTCAGTGCTTTGGGTGATGAAATCTGTGCAAGCCAAGCACTGAAGGGCCTGGGCCTGGTGAGGGTCTCGATTCCTCAGGGCCTGTAGGGAAGGGTGGGCTGGAGCCTGCCTCACACTGCCGCATGGCTCTGGCAAGGGCTGGCAGATGCAATCCCACTCTCCACTGCAAGGTGTGAAAGGGGCCTATTCCCAGCTTGGGCAGGGGGTGCTGCAGCCAGCCTTTAGCAGGAGTCCAGGCACCACTCCAAACTCACTTGCAACCACTTGCTCATGAGAAGGAAAGAGGTCTGCTTCGCCCTAGCCCCCAGATACAAACTGTGAATTAGCACAGGGCAACTTCAAAGGAAACGCTCTAAACGTGGCTCAATTAAGAACAGACTTTCATGAAGCATAGAAAGTGTGGAAATTTATGCTGAGGCAAGTTTGGCACTGTAGCCAATCTGTTGTGCTTTCTAGAAGTCTGATGTTGTATCGTGGACTAAGAGCTCCATGCTGGAGGACCCAATTGCTTTTTGTCTTTGAAGGCAGTCCTAGGTAAACTTGGGAAAGTGCAGCTGACTGGCCTAAAAGTCCCAGTTTGTGTCTAAACAAATACTTTTTTTTTATTGTTCTACATCTCTTTAAAAAGTAGCAGAGAGAAAAGGTAACTTCTGTCAGGTTTAAACTTTTCTTGACGTGTACTGTTGTTAACCCCACTTTATGGCTAAAAACTGTGGGTTCCAGCTCAGGGGAGATCCAGGATTTAGGGGGGAGAGAGGTTCACGCTGACAGCTTTAAACCAAGCCTCAGGCAAAGCAGGGAACGGGCCCCAGAGGTGGGGGTGGGGGGTGGTGGTGGTGTGTACCCTGCTCCTCACGTTACCAGGGAGTTCTGGTTTAACCAGGCTGGGAAGGCTCAGGGGCTGTGCCGATCCCCGTCTGCACGGGGTGATGGAACCAGGGCCTTCACTGCCAGGTTATTTTTGAATAAACAGTATTTGACATTTTGCTTTAGAACCTGTGTCCTGCCACAGGCACTGCAAGGAAACCGGAGCTTTTGCTCCCAGTGAATGGGGGCTGCTGCTGTCTCTGTCTCTCCTACACTCTGCTTCTGCAGCGCCCGCGTTCTCACCCCTGTGCCTGGGCTGTCGGCTTTCAACTTGCAAGGAGAAGCTTCAGAGCAGCTCTGGTTACAAATGAAATTTTAAAAAGCCTCCCCCCACCTCCCCCTTCAGTAACAATCTGAAGTTTGGGATAAAACCATCCAAATTCTTCAGCGATTCGTAAGCATCAAGTAATTTCAGTGAGCTATTTCATCACTGAGGAATATCCAGTTCTGTTCTGGTTTGCTGCAGTTCGTATGTTTCTGCAAAAATCTGCAGTCTTTTTCTCCTCATGCAGAGCCTCCCAAGGTTGTTCTGCCCCTCTTGAACCCCCAACAAGCCAGAACCTCCTCCTGTCCCTGCCTCGGTTGCAAAGAGGGAAGCGTTGCCATTTGCAGTCTCTGTAGGTGTGGGGGGTTTTGTGTAATTTATGCAAAAATTAAACGCTGTGAATCCAAGGAATGAAGCACCCAGAGCAATGATACATTGAGCTAGAAATACAGAAGGGTATCGTAAAAACTCATGTTCTTTCACAATCCACACTAAGAACTGTGCAAGGTATGAGATACGTGTGACTGCCTGTTGAATTAGAACAAGAGTAGAGTTTGGAGTGGGCGGGAGCCTAAGTGCAAAGGTGTTTGTTGCCTTTCCTACCTCTGCGTTGCTCTCCTTTCTCTCAGGTGACGACGTCAGCATGGGCGAGGGGGACACCTTGGTGCGACGCGCTGCGTCCGGCGCCGGCAGACGGCCCAGCTCCGGCGACACGTTGGCGACCGAGCCCTGGCTGCGACCCGGCACCTCGGAGACGTTGCGGCGCTTCCTGGCCGAGCCGGCCAGCCCCGCCACGCTCTCCCCGGGCCCCGCGCGGCTGCGGGGCTGGCACAGCCTTTCCACCGCCCACGGCTGAGCCAGCAGCAGCTCCAGCCAAGGGACGCTTCAGCACTACTGCACTTTCCAGGGCCTCTCCTCGGGCTACTTCTCATCCCTGTACATAGCGTGGAGCCACGTGTAGAGTTCAAAATAGCAATAAGTGCTAGAAGCCGGGAGCAGGGAGATTTCATGTTACGGGGTGTAGGAAGTGGGGGGAAGAGCTTGTCGCTTTTTGCACTTTCTGTACAAGTTCAGTTTTGGCCTTGGAGCTGGACTTACACAGTTTCTGTGGGGTGTGTGTGTGTGTGTGTGTGAATTTGACATTAAATCGTAATTAAGTTTTAGCTTTGTTTATAGTCAAACTCCAAACCTGTCTGGAAATAGAGTAACCCAACAGCAGAGGTGTGGTTTGAGCAAATACCCTGGAGCAGGGCACTGGCTTTTCATACGGGGATGAGCGTGATCCTGCATGAAAGCTGAGCAGTGTCAGAGAACGACGACTATTAGCAATGTACCTTGTGTTCCCTAACTTGGTATGTGCTGGAAAGACATATAGTGTTGCATTTATTTAATTTATGGTTTTGATTTAAGAGTTAATAAATTATTTTGTTACTGAAACTGTGCAAGCAGCCTTCAGTTTCCTTCTTCTGGCGGTTGCATCAGCTTACGTGTACGTGGCAAACTCAAACCTTACGGCTGGCTTCAAAACAGCAGGGATGCACAGAGAAGTTGCTGCTGAAAAGCACACAGCTTCAGCAAGGTGCATGTGCAAGATTTCAGGTGTTCTTGCGACTGAAACACCCAGGTGAAGTGAGGAAAAGGCTGTGACTTTGCTCTTGGTTAGGAATTCCCTCTTAGAGGCCAAAGCTTGAGCACAAGGAAAAAACTAAGTGATGAAACCAAAACAGTTAAAAATGGATTTTTAGTGAAAGGGTGCCTCTGTCCCTCCTGTCCACACGCTCCAAGGCAGCAGCTGGGGAGGGAAGAGGTACGGCAGCACCAAGCTGCCTCAGGGGTTGAGCAGGTTCCTTCCCCAGGAGGAAGCACCAAGTTGGGTTCGTTCTTGCCTGAGGCTCTGGCTCAGCAGCCAAAGGCTTTTCCTGTTCCTCAGCCTGGGGCCAACAGCCTGGGCACCTTCTGGGCTCTGTGCCCAAAGCTAGGGCAGGGGCTGTGGGCCTCAGGGCTGCTTCCCAAAACAATTACAAGCATCTAATGCGAACATGTTTTCAGACAAGAAAGTCGCCAGGTCTGGCCTTGGAGGGGGCGTTAAGATTTGAGCATTACACAACACACTGAAAAAAAAAACCCAACCCCCACAGCTAAGAACAAAGGCTGTACAATTACAATTAATTAAAGCGACCTCCCATCTCCCCCTTTGGTCTTGCTCCACCCCAACTGAAATGAGGAGGGAACTGCTAGTCATAGGTCAGGCTTTTTCATTCCCTTTGCTGGCATTTCGTAGCTATTTCTTTCAACTACTTACACTCAACTCTTGAACAAATCTCACTGTAGCCATTCACAGCAGGCTCCCTCTCTGACATCAGGCTCCCTCATCCACCTTCTCGAGTCTTCACACTTCTCCCTGCCCGTTGAGAGTTTCAGAACATGTTGCAGAACAATCCAATTCCACTTCTACTTCTTACAAAGACACTGGCAAGGCTTTAGTGGGACAGTGTACTTTGAACCAGCAGCCCTAGAGGGCACCTACAAGCACTTTTATTATTTCTTTTTTGCTTTGGTGGTTTTTTTTTTCCAGACTTACTGTTCTTTTTCAGGCTGCATTTGCCAGTCCACCCGTGAGAAGACACCCCTAAATCAACCGAAGGGCACCCCCGCTGCAGGCTCTGGCGGGATGGGCTTTGTCCCGCGGGAAGCAGAGCGTGAGAGGCAAAGGAAACTGTCAAACAAGTAGTGGGGGGTTAGGCAGGTTTTGATTGCACTGATGAAAGAGTTCAAAAACTTTATTGACCTATAACCTGATTAGAATATGCCAGATGAGAACCAAATATTGTACAGAAAGTTGTACAGAATTTTTTTTTACATAGAAAACTTTACATATCTGTACCATATACATTTTGTCCATCTGAAAAAAATTTCTACATCCATTGTAATACAGAATATGCTTGACAAGCTTGTCTTTCAACCATCAGAGCACAATTCACAGTATGAATACATTTCCAATAAATTTAACCATCCCCAAACCATGCCGGATTTGTTACTTGAATATATTCAACATTAAATTCTGTACATAAGAGTGAAATCTACATCAAACAGAAAACATCTGACAGCAGACACAACCTAGACTTGTTTGCAGTGATTCAAGTTCCAGTCCTTGAAGGATCATCGTTTCAATGGCTCCTTTAAATTTAAAAGCCCTAAAACAAGTATATTACAGGTAGTTATGTCAGTTGTGGTATTCCTACCTCTGCTCTTGAGGAAAGTCAGCAACACTAACTCGTGGGCTACAATGAAACAACAACAACAAAAAAAAAAAAACCCAAACAAACAAAAAAGGAAAGGAAAAAAAAAATTAATCACAACTCAAAAAAAAAGGAAACCCAAACTTCTAGTGCATTTGGTAAACAATGAAGTGTGGTGGGTTTTCAGCAAATCAATAGTACAGAAAGAAAACAATCGAGGAAGAACTGTATAGTGTTAAGGAGTTTATATTACAGACCTGCATCTCTGTACATTTTTCACAGCAGGATGATTACCAACGTCTCAGACAGCCTGAGTGTGCAAAAAATCTTACAATAACAATATCAGACATAGCTGCTAAATATCTTTTACCGTGAACAATAATCTCCGTTTTCTTTTCACTATAAACATTTTATCCTTCAAAATACAGCTCTCCTGAGTTGTACTTCTTGCCGAAGCTCAAACCTTTACATATATAGTTCTTTGGGTACGTTTTGCTTCCTCACCCGCCATAAACGTCTGTCTGTGGCTACTCTGCTGTCTGGGACAGTAAAGGGTGTTGCAGCCCGTGCCCACAGCAGGACTGTGCTAAAAACCTGCTCAGCATGAGCGGCTAAGGGAAACAAAAGAGAGAGAGAACCTGTCAGGAAACAAAGTGGCTGGAGTGTTGCAAGCCTTAATTACAGGCTTAAAGCGTCTGTACCATTAACCCTTGGATGCACGTTGCCATACAAAGAAACCATTTTTACGTGTGTCCAGACAGAAGGCCCAGCTACCTGATCCTTTGATTTAGCGGAGGAACAGAAGCTTTTTAACGCTCAGTCACTACCTGCTACTGCTTGCTCAACCCAGGCTCTGGTTCTGGCGGTTGGGATATCTGGAAAACCACACCAATCCGCAGGAAAAACCTCCGCAGAACAGCTCGCAGTTCAGGAATGAGGTCAAACTGCATGATTTCACACAGCAGAGGGTAGTAGAACGAGGCGTGAGCCTTGAACTGAGGAGAGAACAAACACAAGACATTCTTCCCTTAGGCACCACACACAGTAGGAAGCGCCTGCAACTTTGAATCCTCTCCCAAGTCAAGGGTAGAAACCCACAAAGCAACAAGCAGAAATGCCTGCACCCAACTGAAGGCAGCAGCAGAAGGCTGACAGCTGTGATGTGCTCCAACAGAGGCTCACTAGCTACACACAGCTCCTTGCTAATGCTTATTCTACGAGAGGAAGAATGCTTCTGTTATCAGTTTGTGTTCTGATTGTAGTTGGCCTCTTTCATTTAGTATTTCAGCCAAGTTTTGTTAGAAATGGAGAAAAGATCTAAATACAGATTTATTTACCACAGAACTGCCTTGGGGGAAGGTCAAGGTGACACACATGGAGCACTGGAAGCAGAAATAGGAGTTGTTTCTTTGAATAAAGTATCACTAATCCTCTTCCTCAGCAGGGAGGGGCAGTAAAAGCAACTTTACGAACCCTTCCGAAGGATTTGAGCATCCTTTAAACTCTCTCAGACATGTTGTATTTTACCACTCACTGCACCCTCACTCTGCATTACACTGTGGGTATCTGCAAGTGCAGGCTCAGTGTACATTCCCTCAACAAAGAGCATCGATGGAGCAGCAGGAGCTTTTAAAGCCAAGTGTGTAACTGCACAAAGAACCATTCTGGAAGCACTTTGAACCTGTAAATGTTGTCTTAATTACCATTCCAAACAGTTACTCACCCTTTCATCACTTATCTTCAGGACTTTAGTCAAAAATAAGAGTAACAGATTAGTCCAGGCTTCCCGATGACTTTCTGATGTAAGAGTGAGGAAGTAACTCAGAGCCTCGCTGCAGACACTAGAGGAGAAGAGACACAAACATTAGTAACTAACATTTTCTTTTGAACTCTACTGCAGAGAGGGAGCTTTGGCTTTACAACTATACCAGCGTAGAGCCCTGGTGTATCGTGTCATACCATATCGTAGAATGGTTCGAGAGTGGGAAGGGACCTCAAAGATCATCTAGTCAGATCACCCCTGCGATGGGCAGGGCAGGGACACCTTCTACTAGCCCAGGTTGCTCACAGCCCCGACCAGCCTGGCCTTGAACACGGGCAGGGATGAGGCATCCACAGCCTCTCTGGGCAGCCTGTTCGTGTCTCACACCCTCACAGTGAGTATGGTTCTTCCTTACATTTAATCTAAATCTACCCTCTGTCAGTTTGAAGCCATCATCCCTTGTCCTGTCGCTACATGCCCTTGTAGAAAGACCCTCTCCAGTTTTCCTGTATGTCCCTTTAGGTACTGGAAGGTGGCTATCGGGTGTCCCTGAAGCCTTCACTTCTCCAGGCTGATCTCGGCTTGTCTCCATTCCATAGGAGAGGTGCTCCAGCTCTCTGATCACCTTCATGGCCCTGCCCTCCTTATGTTGGAGGCCCCAGAGCTACACACAGTACTCAGGTGGGGTCTCATGAGAGTGGAGTAGACAGGGAGAATCACCTCCCTCAACCTGCTGCCACTCTGATTTCCATTCAGCCCAGGACACGGTTCTCATCAACCAATGCCCCAAATCCTTCTTCGCAGGGCTGCTCTCAAACTACTCATTGCCCAGCCTGTGTTTGTGCTTGGGATAGCCCTGACCCATGTGCAGGACCTTACGAAAGTTACTGTAAGCCCGATCTGTAACAGAATGCAATGATTTTGTTAAATAAAAAAAAAATAATATGCAGACTTGAAAAATCATCTCATGCTGATGTAACCAAGTAGTTTTCAGATTTGCCCTCTCTTAAATCTCTTTCACTGTGTGTCATGGTTTAGCAAGGAGTTGCTTTTGCTTGGTAACAGGGAGAGTGGGTTGCAGTGAAGACCCAGTAAAGAGTTTTTGGACTCTTCCCCCGGCTCCTGGGTTCAGACCCACCCCCCGGCCCGGCTGGGCCAATCTGGCACCTCTGTGATCACTATTTAGGGACGGGAATTTGAGGTGCCAGGCAGGAGGTGTAAGGGTGGTACAAGATGGAGGTGACCATGCGGACCCCACAGTC